>CM038679.1:59164395-59499683 GCA_021605205.1 Aegilops longissima
AGAAGAAGAAGAATCTGATTCCATGGATTATGAAGAAGAAGATAGTGTGGCCAGAGAAGAAGAAAATAGGAGGACAGTAGACAGTGATCTGAAAGAAACAATATCTGACATTAAGAGGAAGAGAGCTCAATACATGAGTAGTACACACTGTGAAGGGGACACAGACCCTGAAGATTTATATGACATAGACTTGGAGGAAGAGGGTGATGACTATCAAGAGATTGCAGTTGCTGATCCTGTTGAGAAGAAGGTAAAGAGGCCTGGGCCTACAAGTAGGTCGCACTCTAGTGCTACCAGAAGCATGAATGAGGACTGGTATACATCTTCAGAAGAGGATGATACAGGCTTTTAAGCTGATGATGATGGCAATGAACCAATGTCCTTTGTAATCCCCTCTGGTAGAAGGAGCAGAGCTAAGAAAAGACCACCCAGGGTCTGGTATGATGAGGACGGGCTGCATCCAGAGCAGCAATTCTAGCTCAGTCTTTGTTTCATAGATGTTTACCAATTTAGAGAGGCTCTTGTGAATTTGCATGTGAAACAACTCAGAATATACAAATATCATAGAAACTGTAGTGATAGGATAATAGTTTGCTGTGATGGAGAGGGATGTTAGTCCCACATGGTTGCAGCAAAGATCAGTAATGAGTCCACTTTCTGCATTAAGAAGATGATATTGGAGCACACATGTCCCACCCAATTTGAGAAGACAAGGATTAGCTCAAAGTGGCTTGGCAACAAAATGCTTGAAACTATCAGATCAGACCCCAACACTACTGTACCTGCTATAGTTGATAAGGCAAAGAGGAAGTTTGGTGTTGAGGTGCCTAAGATGATGGCATGGAGAGCAAAGAGGAAAGCAAAGGAGATTGTGCTTGGAGATCACTGTTGGGGACCGCAGTATTTCAAAAAATTTACCTACGATCACGCAATATCTATCTATGTGATGCATAGCAACGAGAGGGAGAGTGTGTCCACGTACCCTCGTAGACCGAAAGCGGAAGGTTAAGTAACGCGGTTGATGTAGTCGAACGTCTTCGCGATCCAACCGATCAAGTAACGAACGCATGGCACCTCCGCGATCTGCACACATTCAGCTCGGTGACGTCCCTCGAACTCTTGATCCAGCTGAGGCCGAGGTAGAGTTTCATCAGCATGATGGCGTGATGACGGTGATGATGAAGTTACCGACGCAGGGCTTTGCCTAAGCACTACCACGATATGATCGAGGTGGAAATATGTGGAGGGGGGCACCGCACATGGCTAAACAATCAACTTGTGTGTCTATGGGGTGCCACCCTCCCCCGTATATAAAGGAGTGGAGGAGGGGGCAGGGCCGGCCTCATGGGGCGCGCCCAAGGGGGGGGATTCCTACTCCTAATAGGAGTAGGTTTCCCCCTTCCCTAGTTGGAGTAGGAGAAGAAGGAAGAGGAAGAGGGAGAGAAGGAAAGGGGGCCCGCCCCCCTCCCCAATTCAGATTGGGCTTGGGGGCGGGCGCCTCCCACTTGGCCGCCTCCTCCTCTCTTCCACCATGGCCCATTAAGGCCCATTAACTCCCTGGGGGGTTCCGGTAACCCCCGGTACTCCGGAAAATGCCCGAATTCATCCGAAACCTTTCCGGTGTCCAAACATAGCCTTCCAATATATCAATATTCATGTCTCGACCATTTCGAGACTCCTCGTCATGTCCGTGATCACATCTGGGACTCCGAACAATCTTCGGTACATCAAAACACATAAACTCATAATACTGATCATCATCAAACGTTAAGCGTGCGGACCCTACGGGTTCGAGAACTATGTAGACATGACTGAGACTCATCTCTGGTCAATAACCAATAGCGGAACCTGGATGCTCATATTGGCTCCCACATATTCTCGAAGATCTTTATCGGTCAAACCGCATAACAACATCGTTTTTCCTTTGTCATCGGTATGTTACTTGCCCGAGATTCGATCGTCGGTATCTCAATACCTAGTTCAATCTCGTTACGGCAAGTCTCTTTACTCATTCCGTAATGCATCATCCATAACTAACTCATTAGTCACATTGCTTGCAAGGCTTATAGTGATGTGCATTACCAAGAGGGACCAGAGATACCTCTCCGACAATCGGAGTGACAAATCCTAATCTTGATCTATGCCAACTCAACAAACACCATCGGAGACACCTGTAGAGCATCTTTATAATCACCCAGTTACGTTGTGACGTTTAATAGCATACTAAGTGTTCCTCCGGTATTCGGGAGTTGCATAATCTCATAGTCATAGGAACATGTATAAGTCATGAAGAAAGCAATAGCAACAAACTAAACGATCATCGCGCTAAGCTAACGGATGGGTCTTGTCAATCACATCATTCTCTAATGATGTGATCCCATTAATCAAATGACAACTCATGTCTATGGTTAGGAAACTTAACCATCTTTGATTAACGAGCTAGTCAAGTAGAAGCATACTAGTGACATTCTGTTTGTCTATGTATTCACACATGTATTAAGTTTCCGGTTAATACAATTCTAGCATGAATAATAAACATTTATCATGATATAAGGAAATATAAATAACAACTTTATTATTGCCTCTAGGGCATATTTCCTTGATCTCCCACTTGCACTAGAGTCAATAATCTAGATTACACGTAATGATTCTAACACACATGGAGTCTTGGTGCTGATCATGTTTTGCTCGTGAGAGAGGCTTAGTGAATGGGTCTGCAACATTCAGATCCGTATGTATCTTGCAAATCTCTATGTCTCCCTCCTTGACTTGATCGCGGATGGAATTGAAGCGTCTCTTGATGTGCTTGGTTCTCTTGTGAAATCTGGATTCCTTTGCCAAGGCAATTGCACCAGTATTGTCACAAAAGATTTTCATTGGACCCAATGCACTAGGTATGACACCTAGATCGGATATGAACTCCTTCATCCAGACTCCTTCATTTGCTGCTTCCGAAGCAGCTATGTACTCTGCTTCACACGTAGATCCCGCCACAACACTTTGCTTGGAACTGCACCAACAGACAGCTCCACCGTTCAATATAAATACGTATCCGGTTTGTGACTTAGAGTCATCCGGATCAGTGTCAAAGCTTGCATCAACGTAACCATTTACGGCGAGCTCTTTGTCATCTCCATAAACGAGGAACATATCCTTAGTCCTTTTCAGGTATTTTAGGATGTTCTTGACGTCTGTCGATGATCCAATCCTGGATTACTTTGGTACCTCCCTGCTAAACTAATAGCAAGGCACACATCAGGTCTAGTACACAACATTGCATACATGATAGAACCTATGGCTGAAGCATGGGGAATGACTTTCATTTTCTCTCTATCTTCTGTAGTGGTCGGGCATTGAGTCTGATTCAACTTCACACCTTGTAACACAGGCAAGAACCCTTTCTTTGCTTGATCCATTTTGAACTTCTTCAAAACTTTATCAAGGTATGTGCTTTGTGAAAGTCCAACTAAGCGTCTTGATCTATCTCTATAGATCTTGATGCCCAATATATAAGCAGCTTCACCGAGGTCTTTTATTGAAAACTCTTGTTCAAGTATCCTTTTATGCTATCTAGAAATTCTATATCATTTCCAATCAACAATATGTCATCCACATATAATATTAGAAATGCTACAGAGCTCCCACTCACTTTCTTGTAAATACTGAGGCTTCTCCAAAAGTCTCTATAAAACCATATGCTTTGATCATACTATCAAAATGTTTATTCCAACTCCGAGATGCTTGCACCAGTCCATAAATGTATCATTGGAGCTTGCACACTTTGTTAGCATCCTTTGGATCGATAAAACCTTCTGGTTGCATCATATACAACTCTTCTTCCGTAAATCCATTCAGAATGCAGTTTTACATCCATTTGCCAAATTTCATAATCATAAAATGTGGCAATTGCTAACATGATTCGGACGGACTTAAGCATCACTACGGGTGAGAAGGTCTCATCGTAGTCAACTCCTTGAACTTGTCAAAACCTTACGCAACAAGTCAAGCTTTGTAGACAAAGAACATTACCGTCGTCGTCGGTCTTCTTCTTGAAGATCCATTTATTCTCTATGGCTTGCCACCATCAGCAAGTCAACAAAGTCCACACTTTGTTCTCATACGAATCCATCTCAGATTTCATATCCTCAAGCCATTTCACGGAATCTGGGCTCATCATCGCTTCCTCATAGTTAGTAGGTTCGTCATGGTCAAGTAACATGACCTCCGAACAGGATTACCATACCACTGCAGTGCGGATCTTACTCGGTTGACCTCACGAGGTTCGGTAGTAACTTGATCTGAAGTTACATGATCATCATCATTAGCTTCCTCACTAATTGGTGTAGAAGTCACAGAACTGATTTCTGTGATGAACTACTTTCAATAAGGGAGCAGTACAGATTACCTCATCAAGTTCTACTTTCCTCCCACTCACTTCTTTCGAGAGAAACTCCTTCTCTAGAAAGGATCCATTCTTAGCAACGAATATCTTGCCTTCGGATCTGTGATAGAAGGTGTACCCAACAGTCTCTTTTGGGTATCCTATGAAGACACATTTCTCCGATTTGGGTTCAAGCTTATCAGATTGAAGCTTTTGACATAAGCATCGCAACCCCAAACTTTAAGAAATGACAACTTGGGTTTCTTGCCAAACCACAGTTCATAAGGTGTCGTCTCAACGGATTTTGATGGTGCCCTATTTAATGTGAATGCAGCCGTCTCTAAAGCATAACCCCAAAACGATAGCGGTAAATCAGTAAGAGACATCATAGATCGCACCATATCTAATAAAGTGGGGTTACGATGTTCGGACACACCATTACGCTGTGGTGTTCCGGGTGGCGTGAGTTGCAAAACTATTCTGCATTGTTTCAAATGAAGACAAAACTCGTAACTCAAATATTGTCCTCCATGATCAGATCACAGAAACTTTATTTTCTTGTTACGATGATTTTCCACTTCACTGTGAAATTCTTTGAACTTTTCAAATGTTTCAGACTTATGTTTCATCAAGTAGCTATATCCACATCTTCTTAAATCATCTGTGAAGGTCAGAAAATAACGATACCCGCCGTGAGCCTCAATATTCATCGGACCGCATACATCAGTATGCATTATTTCCAATAAATCTGTTGCTCGCTCCATTGTTCCGGAGAACGGAGTTTTAGTCATCTTGCCCATGAGGCATGGTTCGCAAGTACCAAGTGATTCATAATCAAGTGATTCCAAAAGTCCATCAGTATGGAGTTTCTTCATGCGCTTTACTGAAGGAAATATGCCCTAGAGGCAATAATAAAGTTATTATTTATTTCCTTATACCATGATAAATGTTTATTATTCATGCTAGAATTGTATTAACCGGAAACATAATACATGTGTGAATACATAGACAAACAGATAGTCACTAGTATGCCTCTACTGGACTAGCTCATTAATCAAAGATGGTTGTGTTTCCTAACCATAGACATGTGTTGTCATTTGATTAATGGGATCACCTCATTAGGAGAATGATGTGATTGACATGACCCATTCCGTTAGCTTAGCACTTGATCGTTTAGTATATTGCTAATGCTTTCTTCATGACCTATACATGTTCCTGTAACTATGAGATTATGCAACTCCCGTTTACCGGAGGAACACTTTGGTACTACCAAACGTCACAACGTAATCGGGTGATTATAAAGGAGTACTACATGTGTCTCCAAAGGTACTTGTTGGGTTGGCGTATTTGAGATTAGGTTTTGTCACTCCGATTGTCGGAGAGGTATCTCTGGGCCTTCTCGGTAATACACATCACTTAAGCCTTGCAAGCATTACAACTAATGAGTTAGTTGTGAAATGATGTATTACGGAACGAGTAAAGAGACTTACGGTAACTAGATTGAACTAGGTATTGGATACCGACGATCGAATCTCGGGTAAGTAACATACCGATGACAAAGGAACAACGATGTCGTTATGCGGTTTGACCGATAAAGATCTTCGTAGAATATGTAGGAACCAATATGAGCATCCAGGTTCCGCTATTGGTTATTGACCGAGAATGGTTCTAGGTCATGTCTACATAGTTCTCGAACCCGTAGGGTCCGCACGCTTAACGTTTCGATGACAGTTCATTATGAGTTTATAAGTATTGATGTACCAAGGTTGTTGAGTCCGGATATGATCACGGACATGACGAGGAGTCTCGAAATGGTCGAGACATAAAGATTGATATATTGGAAGCCTATGTTTGGACTTGGAAGGGTTCGAATGAAAACAGAAGTTCTTAGAACACCGGGTTACTGGAACCCCGAAGGTATATGGGCCTTAATGGGCCACAAGGGAGAAGAGGAAGGGCCGCCGGGGCAGGCCGCCCCCCCCCTCTAGTCCGAATAGGACAAGGAGAGGGGGCGCCCTTCCCTCTTCCCTCCCCAATCCTACTCCAACTAGGAGAGGGGAGTCCTACTCGGTGGGAGTAGGACTCCTGACCGCGCCTCCCCCTAGGGCCGCCGCACCCCTTTGCTCCTTTATATACGGGGGCAAGGGCACCCCATGACACACAAGTTGATCTACGGATCTTTCCTTAGCCGTGTGCGGTGCCCCTTCCACCATATTCCACTTCGGTCATATCGTCGCGAGCTTAAGCGAAGCCCTGCGCGGAGAAGTCATATCGTCGCGGAGCTTAGGCGAAGCCTGCGTCGGTGGAACATCATCATCGTCCTGCGCCGTCGTCTTGTGGAACTCATCCCGACACTTTGCTGGATCGGAGTCCGTGGATCGTCATCGAGCTGAGCGTGTGCGTAACTTCGGAGGTGCCGTCGTTCGGTGCTTGGATCGGTCGGATCGTGAAGGCGTCGACTACATCAACAGCGTTGTTATAACGCTTCGCTTTCGGTCTCACGAGGGCGTGGGCGGACACTCTCCCTCTCGTTGCTATGCCATCACCATGGTCTTGCGTGATCGTAGGAATTTTTTGAAATTACTCGTTCCCCAACATGGTATCGAGCCTGGTTTTATGCGTTGATGTCATATGCACGAGTAGAACACAAGTGAGTTGTGGGCGATATAAGTCATCTTGCTTACCAGCATGTCATACTTTGGTTCAGCGGTATTGTGAGATGAAGCGGCCGGACCGACATTACGCGTGCTTACGCGAGACTGGTTTCACCGCTCGAGCACTCGTTGCTTAAAGGTGACCGCGGTGTCTGTCTCTCTCACTTTAGTTGAACCGAGTGTGGCTCGCCGGTCCTTGCGAAGGTTAAAACAGCACCAACTTGACAAACTATCGTTGTGGTTTTGATGCGTAGGTAAGAACGGTTCTTGCTCAGCCCGTAGCAGCCACGTAAAACTTGCAACAACAAAGTAGAGGACGTCTAACTTGTTTTTGCAGGGCATGATGTGATGTGATGTGGTCAAGGCGTGATGCTATATTGTATGAGATGATCATGTTTTGTAACCGAGTTATCGGCAATGGCGAGAGCCATATGGTTGTCGCTTTATTGTATGAAATGCAACGCCATGTAATTGCTTTACTTTATCACTAAGTGGTAGCGATAGTCGTAGAAGCAATAGTTGGCGAGGCGACAACGATGCTACGATGGAGATCAAGGTGTCGCGCGGTGGCGATGGTGATCATGGCGGTGCTTGGCGATGGAGATCACAAGCACAAGATGATGATGACCATATCATATCACTTATATTGATTGCATGTGATGTTTATCCTTTATGCATCTTATCTTGCTTTGATTGACGATAGCATTATAAGATGATCTCTCACTAAAATTATCAAGAAGTGTTCTCCACGAGTATGCACCGTTGCCAAAGTTCAGTAGTACCCATACACCACGTGATGATCGGGTGTGATAAGTTCTCGTCCATCTACAACGGTGCAAAACAGTTGCACGCGCGAATACTCAAGTTAAACTTGACGAGCCTTGCATATAACAGATATGGCCTCGGAACACGGAGACCGAAGGTCGAGCGTGAATCATATAGTAGATATGATCAACATAGTGATGTTCACCATTGAAACTACTCCATCTCACGTGATGATCGGACATGGTTTAGTTGATTTGGATCACGTAATCACTTAGATAACTAGAGAGATGTCTGTCTAAGTGGGAGTTTTTAATATGATTAATTAAACTTAAATTTATCATGAGCTTAGTACCGATAGTATTTTGCTTGTCTATGTTTCTTTGTAGATAGATGGCTCGTCTGTTGTTCCGTTGAATTTTAATGCGTTCCTTGAGAAAGCAAAGTTGAAAGATGATGGTAGCAATTATTTGGGTCCGTAACTTGAGGATTATCCTCATTGCTGCACGAAAAAAATTACGCCCGGAAGCACCGCTGGGTGACGAACCTGCTTGCAGGAGCTGAGCGAAGTTGTGAACGTCTGCAAAGCAAAGCTGATGACTACTCAATAGTTCAGTGTGCCATGCTTTACGGCTTAGAACTGGGTCTTCAACGACGTTTTGAGCGTCATGGAGCATATGAGATGTTCCGGGAGTTGAAGTTAATATTTCAAGCAAATGCCGGATTGAGAGATATGAAGTCTCCAATAAGTTCTATAGCTGCAAGATGGAGGAGAATAGTTACACAAGTGAGCACATACTCAAAATGTCCGGGTATAATAATCACTTAATTCAGCTGGGAGTTAATCTTCCGGATGATAGTGTCATTGATGAATTCTCCAATCACTGCCACCAAGCTACAAGAGCTTCGTGATGAACTATAATATGCAAGGGATGACCAAAAATTCCTGAGCTCTTCGCAATGCTAAAAGCATGGAGGTAGAAATCAAGAAAGAGCATCAAGTGTTGATGGTCAACAAGACCACTAGTTTCAAGAAAAGGGCAAAGGAAAGAAGAAGGAAACTTCAAAAGAACAGCAAGAAAGTTGCTGATCAAGAGAAGAAACCCAAGTCTGGACCTAAACCTGAAATCGAGTGTTTTTACTGCAAGCGATGGACATTGAAGCGGAACTGCCCCAAGTATTTGGCGGATAAGAAGGATGGCAAGGTGAACAAAGGTATATGTGATATACATGTTATTGATGTGTACCTTACTAGAGCTCGTAGTAGCACTGGTATTTGATACTGGTTCATTGCTAATATTTGCAACTCAAAGCAGGACTACGGAATAGACGAGCAGCGCAAAGGACGAGGTGACGATCGCGCGTGGGAAATGGTTCCAAAGTCAATGTGATCGCGGTCGACACGCTACCTCTACATCTACCTTCGGGATTAGTTTTAGACCTAAATAATTGTTATTTGGTGCCAGCGTTGAGCATGAACATTATATCTGGATCTTGTTTGATGCGAGACGGTTATTCATTTAAATCAGAGAATAATAGTTGTTCTATTTATATGAGTAATATCTTTTATGGTCATGCACCCTTGAAGAATGGTCTATTCTTGTTGAATCTCGACAGTAGTGATACACATATTCATAATGTCGAAGCCAAAAGATGCAGAGTTGATAATGATAGTGCAACTTATTTGTGGCACCGCCGTTTAGGTCATATCGGTGTAAAAGCATGAAGAAACTCCATACGGATGGACTTTTGGAATCGCTTGATTATGAATCACTTGGTACTTGCGAACCGTGCCTCATGGGCAAGATGACTAAAACACCGTTCTCGGTTATATGGAAAGAGCAATGACTTGTTGGAAATCATACATCTGATGTATGTGGTCCGATGAATGTTGAAGCTCGTGGCGGATATCGTTATTTTCTCACCTTCACAGATGATTTGAGTAGATATGGGTATATCTACTTAATGAAACACAAATCTGAAACATTTGAAAAGTTCAAAGAATTTCAGAGTGAAGTGGAAAATCATCGTAACAAGAAAATAAAGTTTCTACGATCTGATCGTGGAGGAGAATATTTGAGTTACGAGTTTGGTTTACATTTGAAACAATATGGAATAGTTTAGCAACTCACGCCACCCGAACACCACGAGAGAAATGGTGTGTCCGAGCGTCAGAATCGTACTTTACTAGATATGGTGCGATCTATGATGTCTATTTCGATTTACCGCTATCGTTTTGGGGTTATGCTTTAGAGACGGCCGCATTCACGTTAAATAGGACACCGTCAAAATCCGTTGAGACGACGCCTTATGAACTGTGGTTTGGCAAGAAACCAAAGTTGTCGTTTCTTAAAGTTTGGGGCTGCGATGCTTATGTAAAGAAACTTCAACCAGATAAGCTCGAACCCAAATCGGAAAAATGTGTCTTCATAGGATACCCAAAGGAGACTGTTGGGTACACCTTCTATCACAGATCTGAAGGCAAGATTTTCGTTGCTAAATTCGGATCCTTTCTAGAGAAGGAGTTTCTCTCGAAAGAAGTGAGTGGGAGGAAAGTAGAACTTGATGAGATAATCAGATCTGCTCCCTTATTGGAAAGTAGTTCATCACAAGAAATGGTTCCTGTGACAACTACACCAATTAGTGAGGAAACTAATGATGATGATCATGAAGCTTCAGATCAAGTTACTACTGAAATTCGTAGGTCAACCAGAGTAAAATACGCACCAGAGTGGTACGGCAATCCTATTCTGGAAGTCATGTTACTTGACCATGGCGAACCTACAAACTATGAAGAAGCGATGGTGAGCCCAGATTCCGCAAAATGGCTGGAAGCCATGAAATCTGAGATGGGATCCATGTATGAGAACAAAGTATGGACTTTGGTAGACTTGCCCGATGATCGGCAAGCTATTGAGAATAAATGGATCTTTAAGAAGAAGACTGACGCTGATGGTAATGTAACTGTCTACAAAGCTCGACTTGTTGCGAAAGGTTTTCGACAAGTTCAAGGGGTTGACTACGATGAGACTTTCTCACCCGTAGCGATGCTTAAGTCTGTCCGAATCATGTTAGCAATTGCCGCATTTTATGATTATGAAATTTGGCAAATGGATGTAAAACTGCATTCTTGAATGGATTTCTAGAAGAAGAGTTGTATATGATGCAACCAGAAGGTTTTGTCGATCCAAAGGGTACTAACAAGGTGTGCAAGCTCCAGCGATCAATTTATGGTGCAGTGCAAGCCTCTCGGAGTTGGAATAAACGCTTTGATAGTGTGATCAAAGCATATGGGTTTATCTGAGACTTTTGGAGAAGCTTTGTATTTACAAGAAAGTGAGTGGGAGCTCAGAGCATTTCTAATATTATATGTGGACGACATATTATTGATTGGAAATGATATAGAATTTCTGGATAGCATAAAAGGATACTTGAATAAAAGTTTTTCAATGAAAGACCTCGGTGAAGCTGCTTACATATTGGGCATCAAGATCTATAGAGATAGATCAAGACGCTTAATTGGACTTTCACAAAGCACGTACCTTGATAAAGTTTTGAAAAAGTTCAAAATGGATCAGGCAAAGAAAGGTTTTTACCTGGTGTAAGATTGAGTCGACTCAATGCCCGACCACAGCGAGAAGATAGAGAGAAATGAAAGATGTTCCTATGCTTCAGCCATAGGCTCTATCATGTATGCAATGCTGTGTACCGACACCGACGTATGCTTAGCTGTAAGCTTGGCAGGAAGGTACCAAAGTAATCCAGAGTGGATCATTTGGACAGCGGTCAAGAACATCCTGAAATACCGAAAAGGACTAAGGATATGTTTCTCGTATATGGAGGTGACAAAGAGCTAGTCGTAAATGGTTACGTCGATGCAAGCTTTGACACCGATCCGACGATTCTAAATCGCAAACCGGATACGTATTTTTATTAAACGGTGGAGCTGTCGGTTGGTGCAGTTCTAAACAAAGCGTCGTGGCGGGATCTACATGTGAAGCGGAGTACATAGCTGCTTCGAAGCAGCAAATGAAGGAGTCTGGATGAAAGAGTTCATTTCCGATCTAGGTGTTATACCTAGTGCACGGGACCAATGAAGATCTTCTCGTGACAATCTTGGTGCAATTGCCTTGGCAAAGGAATCCAGATTTCACAAGAGGACCAAGCATATCAAGAGACGCTTCAATTCCATTCGGACCAAGTCCAAGTGGGAGACATAGAGATTTGCAAAATACATACGGATCTGAATGTTGCGCACCCGTTGACTAAGCCTCTTCCACGAGCAAAACATGATCAGCACCAAGACTCCATGGGTGTTAGAATCATTCTTGTGTAATCTAGATTATTGACTCTAGTGCAAGTGGGAGGCTGAAGGAAATATGCCCTAGAGGCAATAATAAAGTTATTATTTATTTCCTTATACCATGAGAAATGTTTATTATTCATGCTAGAATTGTATTAACCGGAAACATAATACATGTGTGAATACATAGACAAGCAGATAGTCACTAGTATGCCTCTCTTGGACTAGCTCATTAATCAAAGATGGTTGTGTTTCCTAACCATAGACATGTGTTGTCATTTGATTAATGGGATCACCTCATTAGGAGAATGATGTGATTGACATGACCCATTCCGTTAGCTTAGCACTTGATCGTTTAGTATATTGCTAATGCTTTCTTCATGACCTATACATGTTCCTGTAACTATGAGATTATGCAACTCCGTTTACGGAGGAACACTTTGGTACTACCAAACGTCACAACGTAATCGGGTGATTATAAAGGAGTACTACAGTGTCTCCAAAGGTACTTGTTGGGTTGGCGTATTTGAGATTAGGTTTTGTCACTCCGATTGTCGGAGAGGTATCTCTGGGCCTTCTCGGTAATACACATCACTTAAGCCTTGCAAGCATTACAACTAATGAGTTAGTTGTGAAATGATGTATTACGGAACGAGTAAAGAGACTTATCGGTAACGAGATTGAACTAGGTATTGGATACCGACGATCGAATCTCGGGTAAGTAACATACCGATGACAAAGGAACAACGATGTCGTTATGCGGTTTGACCGATAAAGATCTTCGTAGAATATGTAGGAACCAATATGAGCATCGAGGTTCCGCTATTGGTTATTGACCGAGAATGGTTCTAGGTCATGTCTACATAGTTCTCGAACCCGTAGGGTCCGCACGCTTAACGTTTCGATGACGAGTTCATTATGAGTTTATAAGTATTGATGTACCAAGGTTGTTGAGTCCGGATATGATCACGGACATGACGAGGAGTCTCGAAATGGTCGAGACATAAAGATTGATATATTGGAAGCCTATGTTTGGACTTGGAAGGGTTCGAATGAAAACAGGAAGTTATGGAACACCGGGGTTACTGAACCCCGGGGGTATATGGGCCTTAATGGGCCACAAGGGAGAAGAGGAAGGGCCGGCCGGGGCAGGCCGCGCCCCCCCCTCTAGTCCGAATAGGACAGGAGAGGGGGCGCCTTCCCTCTTCCCTCCCCAATCCTACTCCAACTAGGAGAGGGGGAGTCCTACTCCGGTGGGAGTAGGACTCCACCAGGCGCGCCTCCCTAGGGCCGGCCGCACCCCCTTTGCTCCTTTATATCACGGGGCAAGGGGCACCCCATGACACACAAGTTGATCTACGGATCTTTCCTTAGCCGTGTCGGTGCCCCTTCCACCATATTCCACTTCGGTCATATCGTCGCGGAGCTTAGGCGAAGCCTGCGCCGAGAAGTCATATCGTCGCGGAGCTTAGGCGAAGCCCTGCGTCGGTGGAACATCATCATCGCCACCACGCCGTCGTCTTGTGGAACTCATCCCCGACACTTTGCTGGATCGGAGTCCGGGGATCGTCATCGAGCTGAACGTGTGCAGAACTCGTGCTAACGGATGGGTCTTGTCAATCACATCATTCTCTAATGATGTGATCCCATTAATCAAATGACAACTCATGTCTATGGTTAGGAAACTTAACCATCTTTGATTAACGAGCTAGTCAAGTAGAAGCATACTAGTGACATTCTGTTTGTCTATGTATTCACACATGTATTAAGTTTCCGGTTAATACAATTCTAGCATGAATAATAAACATTTATCATGATATAAGGAAATATAAATAACAACTTTATTATTGCCTCTAGGGCATATTTCCTTCAGTCTCCCACTTGCACTAGAGTCAATAATCTAGATTACACAGTAATGATTCTAACACACATGGAGTCTTGGTGCTGATCATGTTTTGCTCGTGAGAGAGGCTTAGTGAATGGGTCTGCAACATTCAGATCCGTATGTATCTTGCAAATCTCTATGTCTCCCTCCTTGACTTGATCGCGGATGGAATTGAAGCGTCTCTTGATGTGCTTGGTTCTCTTGTGAAATCTGGATTCCTTTGCCAAGGCAATTGCACCAAGATTGTCACAAAAGATTTTCATTGGACCCAATGCACTAGGTATGACACCTAGATCGGATATGAACTCCTTCATCCGCACTCCTTCATTTGCTGCTTCCGAAGCAGCTATGTACTCTGCTTCACACGTAGATCCCGCCACAACACTTTGCTTGGAACTGCACCAACAGACAGCTCCACCGTTCAATATAAATACGTATCCGGTTTGTGACTTAGAGTCATCCGGATCAGTGTCAAAGCTTGCATCAACGTAACCATTTACGGCGAGCTCTTTGTCATCTCCATAAACGAGGAACATATCCTTAGTCCTTTTCAGGTATTTTAGGATGTTCTTGACCGCTGTCCAGTGATCCAATCCTGGATTACTTTGGTACCTCCCTGCTAAACTAATAACAAGGCACACATCAGGTCTAGTACACAACATTGCATACATGATAGAACCTATGGCTGAAGCATGGGGAATGACTTTCATTTTCTCTCTATCTTCTGTAGTGGTCGGGCATTGAGTCTGATTCAACTTCACACCTTGTAACACAGGCAAGAACCCTTTCTTTGCTTGATCCATTTTGAACTTCTTCAAAACTTTATCAAGGTATGTGCTTTGTGAAAGTCCAATTAAGCATCTTGATCTATCTCTATAGATCTTGATGCCCAATATATAAGCAGCTTCACCGAGGTCTTTCATTGAAAAACTCTTGTTCAAGTATCCTTTTATGCTATCCAGAAATTCTATATCATTTCCAATCAACAATATGTCATCCACATATAATATTAGAAATGCTATAGAGCTCCCACTCACTTTCTTGTAAATACAGGCTTCTCCAAAAGTCTCTATAAAACCATATGCTTTGATCATACTATCAAAATGTTTATTCCAACTCCGAGATGCTTGCACCAGTCCATAAATGTATCGCTGGAGCTTGCACACTTTGTTAGCATCCTTTGGATCGATAAAACCTTCTGGTTGCATCATATACAACTCTTCTTCCAGAAATCCATTCAGGAATGCAGTTTTTACATCCATTTGCCAAATTTCATAATCATAAAATGTGGCAATTGCTAACATGATTCGGACGGACTTAAGCATCACTACGGGTGAGAAGGTCTCATCGTAGTCAACTCCTTGAACTTGTCAAAAACCTTCTGCAACAAGTCAAGCTTTGTAGACAGTAACATTACCGTCAGCGTCAGTCTTCTTCTTGAAGATCCATTTATTCTCTATGGCTTGCCACCATCGGGCAAGTCAACAAAGTCCACACTTTGTTCTCATACACGAATCCCATCTCAGATTTCATATCCTCAAGCCATTTCACGGAATCTGGGCTCATCATCGCTTCCTCATAGTTCGTAGGTTCGTCATGGTCAAGTAACATGACCTCCAGAACAGGATTACCATACCACTCTGGTGCGGATCTTACTCTGGTTGACCTCGAGGTTCGGTAGTAACTTGATCTTGAAGTTACATGATCATCATCATTAGCTTCCTCACTAATTGGTGTAGAAGTCACAGAACTGATTTCGTGATGAACTACTTTCCAATAAGGGAGCAGTACAGATTACCTCATCAAGTTCTACTTTCCTCCCACTCACTTCTTTCGAGAGAAACTCCTTCTCTAGAAAGGATCCATTCTTAGCAACGAATATCTTGCCTTCGGATCTGTGATAGAAGGTGTACCCAATGATCTCTTTTGGGTATCCTATGAAGACACATTTCTCGATTTGGGTTCAAGCTTATCGATTGAAGCTTTTGACATAAGCATCGCAACCCCAAACTTTAAGAAATGACAACTTGGGTTTCTTGCCAAACCACAGTTCATAAGGTGTCGCCTCAACGGATTTTGATGGTGCCCTATTTAATGTGAATGCAGCCGTCTCTAAAGCATAACCCCAAAACGATAGCGGTAAATCAGTAAGAGACATCATAGATCGCACCATATCTAATAAAGTGGGTTACGATGTTCGACACACCATTACTGTGTGGTGTTCCGGTGGCGTGAGTTGCAAAACTATTCTGCATTGTTTCAAATGAAGACAAAACTCAGAACTCAAATATTGTCCTCCATGATCAGATCACGAAACTTTATTTTCTTGTTACGATGATTTTCCACTTCACCGTGAAATTCTTTGAACTTTTCAAATGTTTCGCACTTATGTTTCATCAAGTAGCTATATCCACATCTTCTTAAATCATCCGTGAAGGTCGAAAATAACGATACCCGCCGTGAGCCTCAATATTCATCGGACCGCATACATCAAGATGCATTATTTCCTATAAATCTGTTGCTCGCTCCATTGTTCCGAGAACGGAGTTTTAGTCATCTTGCCCATGAGGCATGGTTCGCAAGTACCAAGTGATTCATAATCAAGTGATTCCAAAAGTCCATCAAGATGGAGTTTCTTCATGCGCTTTATGAAGGAAATATGCCCTAGAGGCAATAATAAAGTTATTATTTATTTCCTTATACCATGATAAATGTTTATTATTCATGCTAGAATTGTATTAACCGGAAACATAATACATGTGTGAATACATAGACAAGCAGATAGTCACTAGTATGCCTCTCTTGGACTAGCTCATTAATCAAAGATGGTTGTGTTTCCTAACCATAGACATGTGTTGTCATTTGATTAATGGGATCACCTCATTAGGAGAATGATGTGATTGACATGACCCATTCCGTTAGCTTAGCACTTGATCGTTTAGTATATTGCTAATGCTTTCTTCATGACCTATACATGTTCCTGTAACTATGAGATTATGCAACTCCCGTTTACCGGAGGAACACTTTGGGTACTACCAAACGTCACAACGTGAATCGGGTGATTATAAAGGAGTACTACAGTGTCTCCAAAGGTACTTGTTGGGTTGGCGTATTTCGAGATTAGGTTTTGTCACTCCGATTGTCGGAGAGGTATCTCTGGGCCTTCTCGGTAATACACATCACTTAAGCCTTGCAAGCATTACAACTAATGAGTTAGTTGTGAAATGATGTATTACGGAACGAGTAAAGAGACTTACCGGTAACGAGATTGAACTAGGTATTGGATACCGACGATCGAATCTCGGGTAAGTAACATACCGATGACAAAGGGAACAACGTATGTCGTTATGCGGTTTGACCGATAAAGATCTTCGTAGAATATGTAGGAACCAATATGAGCATCCAGGTTCCGCTATTGGTTATTGACCGAGAATGGTTCTAGGTCATGTCTACATAGTTCTCGAACCCGTAGGGTCCGCACGCTTAACGCTTCGATGATGATTCATTATGAGTTTATAAGTATTGATGTACCAAGGTTGTTCGAGTCCGGATATGATCACGGACATGACGAGGAGTCTCGAAATGGTCGAGACATAAAGATTGATATATTGGAAGCCTATGTTTGGACTTGGAAGGGTTCGAATGAAAACAGGAAGTTACCGAACACCGGGGTTACGGAACCCCGGGGGTATATGGGCCTTAATGGGCCACAAGGGAGAAGAGGAAGGGCCGGCCAGGGGCAGGCCGCGCCCCCCCCCTCTAGTCCGAATAGGACAAGGAGAGGGGCGGCGCCTTCCCTCTTCCCTCCCCAATCCTACTCCAACTAGGAGAGGGGGAGTCCTACTCGGTGGGAGTAGGACTCCTGAGCGCCGCCTCCTAGGGCCGGCCGCACCCCCCTTTGCTCCTTTATATACGGGGCAAGGGGCACCCCATGACACACAAGTTGATCTCGGATCTTTCCTTAGCCGTGTGCGGTGCCCCTTCCACCATATTCCACTTCGGTCATATCGTCATGGAGCTTAAGCGAAGCCTGCGCCGGAGAAGTCATATCGTCATGGAGCTTAGGCGAAGCCCTGCGTCGGTGGAACATCATCATCGTCACCACGCCGTCGTCTTGACGGAACTCATCCCGACACTTTGCTGGATCGAGTCCGGGATCGTCATCGAGCTGAGCGTGTGCGTAACTCGGAGGTGCCGTGACGTTCGGTGCTTGGATCGGTCGGATCGTGAAGACGTCACTACATCAACAACCGCGTTGTTATAACGCTTCGCTTTCGGTCTCACGAGGGTACGTGGACGGACACTCTCCCCTCTCGTTGCTATGCCATCACCATGGTCTTGCGTGATCGTAGGAAATTTTTTTGAAATTACTACGTTCCCCAACATTTAGACCAATATGACCCAAACGGCAGTGCCACAAATAAGTTGCACTATCATTGTCAACTCTGCATCTTTTGGCCTCAATATTATGAATATGTGTATCACTACTATCGAGATTCAACAAAAATAGACCAGTCTTCAAGGGTGCATGACCATAAAAGATATTACTCATATAAATAGAACAACCATTATTCTCAGATTTAAATGAATAACCGCCTCGCATCAAACAAGATCCAGATATAATGTTCATGCTTAACGCTGGCACCAAATAACAGTTATTCAGGTCTAAAACTAATCCCGAAGGTAGATGTAGAGGTAGCGTGCCGACGGCGATCACATCGACTTTGGAACCATTTCCCACGCGCATCGTCACCCCGTCCTTAGCCAATCTTCGCTTAATCTGTAGTCCTGCTTTGAGTTGCAAATATTAGCAATGAACCGAGATCAAATACCAGTACTCTGCGAGTATTACTAAGGTACACATCAATAACATGTATATAACATATACCTTTGTTCACTTTGGCATCCTTCTTATCCGCCAAATACTTAGGGAAGTTCCGCCTCCAGTGACCAGCCCCTTTGCAGTAGAAGCACTCAGTCTCAGGCCTAGGTCCAGACTTGGGCTTCTTCACTTGAGTAGCAACTTGCTTGCCGTTCTTCTTGAAGTTCCCCTTCTTTCCTTTACCCTTTTTTCTTGAAACTGGTGGTCTTGTTGACCATCAACACTTGATGCTCCTTCTTGATTTCTACCTCCGCAGCTTTTAGCATCGCGAAGAGCTCGGGAATCGTCTTATCCATCCCTTGTATATTATAGTTCATCACGAAGCTTTTGTAGCTTGGTGGTAGTGATTGAAGAACTCTGTCAATGACACTATCAACTGGAAGATTAACTCCCAGCTGAGTCAAGTGATTATGATACCCAGACATTTTGAGTATATGTTCACTGACAGAACTATTCTCCTCCATTTTACAGCTGTAGAACTTATTGAAGACTTCATATCTCTCAATCCGGGCATTTTCTTGAAATATTAACTTCAACTCCTGGAACATCTCATATGCTCCATGATGTTCAAAACGTCGTTGAAGTCCCGGTTCTAAGCCGTAAAGCATGGCACACTGAACTATCGAGTAGTCATCAGCTTTGCTCTGCCAGGCGTTCACAACGTTCGGCGTTGCTCCTGCAGCGGGTCTTGCACCTAGAAGTGCTTCCAGGGCGTAATTCTTCTGTGCAGCAATGAGGATAATCCTCAAGTTACGGACCCAGTCCGTGTAGTTGCTACCATCATCTTTCAACTTAGCTTTCTCTAGGAACACATTAAAATTCAAAGGAACAGTAGCACGGGCCATTGATCTACAACAACATAGACATGCAAAATACTATCAGGTACTAAGTTCATGATAAATTAAAGTTCAATTAATCATATTACTTAAGAACTCCCACTTAGATGGACATCCCTTTAATCTCTAAGTGATCACGTGATCCAAATCAACTAAACCATGTCCGATCATCACGTGAGATGGAGTAGTTTTCAATGGTGAACATCACTATGTTGATCATATCTACTATATGATTCACGCTCGACCTTTCGGTCCTAGTGTTCCGAGGCCATATCTGCATATGCCAGGCTCATCAATTTTAACCCGAGTATTCTACATGTGCAAAAATGGCTTGCACCCGTTGTATGTGAACGTAGAGCTTACCACACCCGATCATCACGTGGTGTCTCGGCACTACGAACTGTCGCAACGGTGCATACTCAGGGAGAACACTTATACCTTGAAATTTAGTGAGAGATCATCTTATAATGCTACCGCGGAACTAAGCAAAATAAGATGCATAAAGGATAAACATCACATGCAATCAATATAAGTGATATGATATGGCCATCATCATCTTGTGCCTTTGATCTCCATCTCCAAAGCACCGTCATGATCACCATCGTCACCGGCTTGACACCTTGATCTCCATCGAAGCATCGTTGTCGTCTCGCCAACTATTGCTATCACGACTATCGGTACCACTTAGTGATAAATTAAAGCAATTACATGGCGATTGCATTTCATACAATAAAGCGACAACCATAAGGCTCCTGCCAGTTGCCGATAACTGTTACAAAACATGATCATCTCATACAACAATTTATATATCATCACGTCTTGACCATATCACATCACAACATACCCTGCAAAAACAAGTTAGACGTCCTCTACTTGTTGTTGCAAATTTTACGTGGCTGCTACGGGTTTAGCAAGAACCGTTCTTACCTACGCATCAAAAACCACAATGATTTTTCGTCAAGTGTGCTGTTTTAACCTTCAACAAGGACCGGGCGTAGTCACACTCGATTCAACTTAAGTTGGAGAAACATACACCCACTAGCCACCTATGTGCGAAGCACGGTGGTAGAACCAGTCTCATGAACGCAGTCATGTAATGTCGGTCTGGGCTGCTTCATCCAACAATACCGCCGAATAAAAGTATGACATGCTGGTAAGAAGTATGACTATTATCGCCCACAACTCTTTGTGTTCTACTCGTGTATATAACATCTACGCATAGACCTGGCTCGGATGCCACTGTTGGGGAACGCAGTATTTCAATTTTTTTACCTACGATCACGCAAGATCTATCTATGTGATGCATAGCAACGAGCGGGAGAGTGTGTCCACGTACCCTCGTAGACCGAAAGCGGAAGCGTTAAGTAACGCGGTTGATGTAGTCGTACGTCTTCGCAATCCAACCGATCAAGTACCAAACGCATGGCACCTTCGTGATCTGCACACGTTCAGCTCGATGACGTCCCTCGAACTCTTGATCCAGCTGAGGCCGAGGGAGAATTTGGTCAACAAGACGGCGTGATGACGGTGATGATGAATTTACCGACGCAGGGCTTCGCCTAAGCACTACAACGATATGGCCGAGGTGGAAATATGTGGAGGGGGGCACCACACACGGCTAAGCAATCAACTTGTGTGTCTATGGGGTGCCCCCTCCCCCGTATATAAAGGAGTGGACGAAGGGGAGGGCCGGCCTCATGGGGCGCGCCCAAGGGGGGGATTCCTACTCCTAGTAGGAGTAGGTTTCCCCCCTTCCCTAGTTGGAGTAGGAGAAGAAGGAAGAGGGAGAGGGAGAGAAGGAAAGCCCCCCAATTCGGATTGGGCTTGGGGGGCGCGTGCCTCCCACTTGGCCGCCTCCTCCTCTCTTCCACCATGGCCCATTAAGGCCCGTTAACTCCTCGGGGGTTCCGGTAACCCCCCGGTACTCCGGTAAATGCCCGAACTCATCTGAAACCTTTCCGGTGTCCAAACATAGCCTTCCAATATATCAATCTTCATGTCTCGACCATTTCGAGACTCCTCGTCATGTCCGTGATCACATCCGGGACTCCGAACAACCTTCGGTACATCAAAAACACATAAACTCATAATACCAATCGTCATCGAACGTTAAGCGTGCGGACCCTACGGGTTCGAGAACTATGTAGACATGACCGAGACTCATCTCCGGTCAATAACCAATAGCGGAACCTGGATGCTCATATTGGCTCCCACATATTCTACGAAGATCTTTATCGGTCAAACCGCATAACAACATACGTTGTTCCCTTTGTCAGCGGTATGTTACTTGCCGATATTCGATAGTCGATATCTCAATACCTAGTTCAATCTAGTTACCGGCAAGTCTCTTTACTCATTCGGTAATGCATCATCCCGCAACTAACTCATTAGTCAAATTGCTTGCAAGGCTTATAGTGATGTGCATTACCAAGAGGGCCAAGAGATACCTCTCCGACAATCGGAGTGACGAATCCTAATCTTGATCTATGCCAACTCAACAAACACCATCAGAGACACCTGTAGAGCATCTTTATAATCACCCAGTTATGTTGTGACGTTTGATAGCACACTAAGTGTTCCTCTGGTATTCGGGAGTTGCATAATCTCATAGTCATAGGAACATGTATAAGTCATGAAGAAAGCAATAGCAACAAACTAAACGATCATCGTGCTAAGCTAACGGATGGGTCTTGTCAAGCACATCATTCTTTAATGATGTGATCCCATTAATTAAATGACAACTCATGTCTATGGTTAGGAAACTTAACCATCTTTGATTAGCGAGCTAGTCAAGTAGAGGCATACTAGTGACACTCTGTTTGTCTATGTATTCACACATGTATTAAGTTTCCGGTTAATACAATTCTAGCATGAATAATAAACATTTATCATGATATAAGGAAATATAAATAACAACTTTATTATTGCCTCTAGGGCATATTTCCTTCAATCACAAGAGGCAATACAAGAGGCTGAGAGATTATTTGGAGACTGTGAGTGGAAAAAGATGCGTTGTCAGTACTGTGAGTGGAAAAAAAGAGAAAATCCAACTGCAGGACCAAGGTTTCATGTTCTTTTTTCTGTTTGAATGCATGTGTTGAGGGATTTTTGAATGGATGCAGGCCATTCATAGGCCTAAATGGTTGTTTCATTAAGATAACTAGTGGGGCACAAATACTCGCTGCTACTGGAAGGGATGCAAACAACAATATGTACCCCATAGCATTTGGAGTGGTTGAAGTTGAAGACACACCAAATTGGTCCTGGTTTTTACTCAACTCAAGTATGCCCTAGGAGGGACTGAAGAGGGAAAATTTGGGAAGTACACATTCATGTCTGATAGACAGAAGGTGAGTTCATTTACATCTTCATTTGTTCCTAAATTAGTAGTATATCTACTTCATTAATTTGTTCTGCATTTAGTTTAATTACTTCATTAATTTGTTCTACATTTAGCTTAATTACTTCATTAATTTGGTCTGCATTTACTTTAATTAGTTCAACACTTAGTATAATTAGTTCATTAATTTGTTTAGCACTTACACTAGTCGGTATGTGTCGAGGGGTAACGCGTCTTGTCGACACTTAGGTCAAGATAGCCTAGGGTGACCCTTTTGGGTCAACATAGCCTAACCAACCTTTCATTGAACCCATCTACCCTAGTTGGTATGTGTCGAGTGGTAACGCGTCTTGTCGACACTTAGGTCAAGATGGCCTAGGGTGACCCAAAAGGGCCAACCTAGCCCAATCAACCTTTCATTGAACCCATCTACCCTAGTTGGCATGTGTAGAGTGGTAACACGTCTTGTCGACACTTAGGTCAAGATAGCCTAGGGTGACCCTTTTGGGCCAACATAGCCCAAGCAACCTTTCATTGAACCCATCTACCCTAGTTGGCATGTGTCGAGTGGTAACACGTCTTGTCGACACTTAGGTCAAGATAGCCTAGGGTGACCCTTTTGGGTCAACATAGCCCAAGCAACCTTTCATTGAACCCATCTACCCTAGTTGGCATGTGTCGAGTGGTAACGTGTCTTGTCGACACTTAGGTCAAGATAGCCTAGGGTGATCCTTTTGGGTCAACATAGCCCAAGCAACCTTTCATTGAACCCATCTACCCTAGTTGGCATGTGTCGAGTGGTAATTAAATTGAATTAAATCAAAATAATAGTACTACAACAATTAAATTGAATTAAATCAAACTAATAGTACTACAACAATTAAATGGAATTAAATCAAAATAATAGTACTACAACAATTAATTGAATATAATCAAAATAATAGTACAATAATTAAATAAAAATGGTACTATTAATTGAATTAAATTTGTTTTGAAAGTTTCTTTCATTTAACAAATTTAAAATCCTTTGCAGGGTCTGTTGAATGCAGTCATAACTATCTTTCCAAGCTGCCCTCGTAGGTACTGCTTGAGGCACATTTATGCCAACTTTCAGAGAGCAGGATCCAGAGGAGAAGACTTGAAGAAATGCATGGATGCAGCCGCATATGCTTACACTGAACATGAATTTCAGTTGGGAATGGAGAGCATGAAGGCTGAGTGCAAGGTTGCTTGGGAGTGTATGTCAAGGATTCCTCCTAAAGCTTGGTCAAGAAATGCAATGGATACTAACTGCAAAATTGATCTGGTGGTCAATAACTTAAGTGAAGTTTTTAATAAGTACATACTTGATGTAAGGAACAAGCCAATCGTCACTATGATCAATGGGATCAAGGACAAATTTCTGGTAAGGTATCGACAAAAGAGAGAGGGTGGACAAGTTTCAAGATGGGAAATTGCACCAACTTATGCTGAGAAGTTAGAGATGAACAAGAGATATGCAAGGGACTGCAAATCATTGATAGCTGGACCAGGTCTTTTCCAAGTGAGTAGTGGGCACAAGACCTACTCTGTTGACACTAACCTAAAAACATGTGGCTGTAAGAAATGGGACCTCACTGGAATTCCTTGCAACCATGGTTGTTCTGCCATCTACAGGTCCAAACAGCTACCCGAGGACCATGTAAATGTGTTCTTCAAAAAGGCTATGTACTTGGAGCCATACAAGCCTATAATTTACCCAGTTCATGGTCCCGATTCTTGGGTGAAAACTGCAACTCCTGACATTGACCCACCTCAGTTCAAAGAAGACTAGAAGGAGACCAGCATAAGAGAAAAGGAAGAAAGGCAGGTTTGAGCCTCCTCAAGCAAAGCAGACATCAAGGATGGCTACAATAACTTGTAGTAACTTCAAGTTGCAGGGCCACAAATACACAAGTTGTGCAAAGCCATTGAGGCAAAATCTACAAATTAGGATGAACAAGCACATGGTATGTTCTTTTTGACTTCCTTCTTTGTCTCATCATTCATTAAGTATCACTGAAATTTATCCAACAATAATCATTGCAGGAAAATAGAACAACCCCTGCATGGCAGCAAGGTGGAAGCTCAACATCTGCTACAACTCCTAGGGGTGCAGTCTCCACATCTGCTTCAAGGAGTTCATCTGTTGTTGCTTCAAGGGGGAAATCTACTGCTGCTGGTACATCTGCTAGAGCTGCAAAATCTTCTCCTGCTGGTGGTGCTGCTGCTGCAAGAAGAGGTGCAAAAAGAGGTGCAAGAAGCTTCAATCCTCCAAGAAGTGTTGCAGAAGCTTCAATTAGCCAGGCAACAGGAAATAGGCCAAAGAGGACAAAATACATGAGCAAAAGGATGGAGGGGTAATTCTATGCCAGTGGGAACTACTGAGAGTTCTTGTTTGACTATGTATCCAAGTGCATGTGTGCTCCATCAAGCACTAGAGCACTTTATCTATGCCAAGACTAAATATTGAACTTATGTACTGCTCTGTTGGCTTGCATGCCAAGACTAAGAACTACTGCTGTGTACTACTATGTTGAACCTATGGATCTTGGCTTTATGCTATGAGGAACCACTATCTATAATTCTTGTGCTCTGCTATGTTGGCTTGCATGAGAGATCACATATCTTTCTGTAATTCTGTGCTATAGTTCAACAATTAGACCATACATTTACTGTGTACAATAATCATGAACTTGTGTACTACTATGTTGTTTGCCTGATAATCACATTCTGTGCACAATAATCATGAACTATTCACATCAGTTTCACCTGATACAAATATAACACAAAATACAGTAATGCAAATTCAGTTCAAACTCATGCCATAAGTTCAAATCATTCCAACAGTACAATGGAGATAAACTGGATAATTTAGTACAAATTCAATACAGTCTTGGAGATAAACTGGATAATTCAGTACAAACTGGATAAGCTCCTACTTGGTCTGCTTATTAAGTGCAACAAAGCACAATTAAGTGCAACAAAGCACATTACATACTTAAAAATCATCATAGGTCTCCTTCAACTTCTTGATCTTGTCCTTGTAGCCATGCTTCTGTTTCAGCAAATCAGAAATGATGTACTTCTTCTCTTCCTTTAGTTTGTCTTTCTCTGTGAGCACTTGATCTCTCTCTAGCACAAGCTTGTCCCTCTCCTTCTCTGCCTTTGCCCTGAGTAACTGATATAGATTGGTGCTACCATGGTCTGCCAACTTCTTCTTCTCCATCTCCTCTTTCAGATCACTAAGAGCCAACCTAGCATTGCCTAGCTCAGTAATAGCCTCCTCCTTGTCAGCCACCATTTTTGCAAAATCAAGTTTGAAAAATCTCAGCTCTTCCTCCATCTTCCTCTTTTCTCCAACTACTTTGAAATTGTGTTCAGCAAGCTGAACATTGTCTCTCAGCCTGTCCTTGTTTTCTTTGTCATACATGCTCCACAATTCAGTTAGGCGGAACTGCAAAGCCACTGACCACTCAGGGTCTATCCACTCTAGATAGTTGCACTTTAGTTCAAGCTAAAATTCAGAAAAAATATTGTC
This sequence comes from Aegilops longissima, assembly GCA_021605205.1. Classification (NCBI taxonomy): domain Eukaryota; kingdom Viridiplantae; phylum Streptophyta; class Magnoliopsida; order Poales; family Poaceae; genus Aegilops; species Aegilops longissima. The sequence goes on from CM038679.1 coordinate 59,190,998, forward strand.
AATCATACTACAAAAGAGATGTTCTCAATAAGAAACTATGATCATTTAAGAGCAGAAACAATTATGAAAGCCTATGAAATTAATATGTGCTGTCAATAAGAAATTATTGTCAATTTTAACAGCATATAAACTAAATATATGTTGTCAATAATTACAACAACAACTATATTATGTCCACCATATTATTTAATATAGCATAATTTCCTACTAGCATTAACAATTTTGTACACTACTAAATTATTTGGAGCAAATTACACTGGCAGAGCATAATTTCCTACTGGCAGAGCATAATTTCCTACTGTCAGAGCATAACCACCAAATTATATCCAACAGTGGGCAGTGACAATTCTTTACACTAATAAGCAGAGCAAAATTTCCTTGTGGCAATTGAATGGAGCAGAAACTAACTAAGATTAACTAATTACAGTACCAAGCAACATTCCTTTGAAGGAAATATGCCCTAGAGGCAATAATAAAGTTATTATTTATTTCCTTATTTCATGATAAATGTTTATTATTCATGCTAGAATTGTATTAACCGGAAACATGATACATGTGTGAATAAATAGACAAACATATAGTCACTAGTATGCCTCTACTTGACTAGCTCATTAATCAAAGATGGTTATGTTTCCTAACCATATACATGTGTTGTTATTTGATTAATGGGATCACATCATTAGGAGAATGATGTGATTGACATGACCCATTCCGTTAGCCTAGCACTTGATCGTTTAGTATATTGCTATTGCTTTCTTCATGACTTATACATGTTCCCGTAACTATGAGATTATGCAACTCCCGTTCTTTGGAGGAACACTTTGGTGCTACCAAACGTCACAACGAATCGGGTGATTATAAAGGAGTACTACAGGTGTCTCCAAAGGTACATGTTGGGTTGGCGTATTTGAGATTAGGTTTTGTCACTCCGATTGTCGGAGAGGTATCTTTGGGCCCTCTCGGTAATGCACATCACTATAAGCCTTGCAAGCAATGTAGCTAATGAGTTAGTTACGGAATGATGCATTACGTAACGAGTAAAGAGACTTGCCAAGAATGAGATTGAACTAGGTATTGGATACCGACGATCAAATCTCGGGCAAGTAACATACCGATGACAAAGGAACAACGTATGTTGTTATGCGTTTGACCGATAAAAGATCTTCGTAGAATATGTAGGAGCCAATATGAGCATCCAGGTTCCGCTATTGGTTATTGACCAAGAATAGTTCTAGGTCATGTCTACATAGTTCTCGAACCCGTAGGGTCCGCACGCAACAAGGTTTCGATGATGTTATATTATGAGTTTATGAGTTTTGATGTACCAAGGAGTTCGGAGTCCCGGATGAGATCGGGGACATGACGAGGAGTCTCGAAATGGTCGAGGCGTAAAGATCGATATATTGGACGACTATATTCGGAGTTCGGAAAGGTTCCGAGTGATTCGGTATTTTTCGAGTACCGTAGAGTTACGGAATTCGCCGGGAGTATATGGGCCTTATTGGGCCATACGGGAATAGAGGAGAGAGGCCAAAGGAAGGAGGCCTGCGCCCCCTCTGGTCCGACTGGACAAGGGCGCAGCCCCTTTCCTTATTCCTCTCCCTCTTTCCCCTTCTCCTACTCCAACAAGGGAGGTGGAATCCTACTAGGACTAGGGAGTCCTAGTAGGACTCCACACTGGCGCGCCCTCCTAGGGCCGGCCTCCTCCCCTTGCTTCTTTATATCTGGGGCAGGGGGCATCCCATGACACACAAGTTGATCTACTGAATCGTTCCTTAGCCGTGTGCGGTACCCCCTCCACCATATTCCACCTCGGTCATATCGTCGCGGAGTTTAGGCGAAGCCTGCGCGTAGAGCATCATCATCGTCCCACGCCGTCGTCTTGTGGAACTCATCCCGACACTTTGCTGGATCGGGCCGGGGATCGTCATCGAGCTGAGCGTGTGCTGAACTCGGAGGTGCCGTGCGTTCGGTACTTGGATCGGTCGAATCGTGAAGACGTCGACTACATCAACAGCGTTGTCATAGCGCTTCCGCTTCGGTCTCACGAGTGCGTGGACAATACTCTCCCTCTCGTTGCTATGCCATCACCATGATCTTGCGTGTGCGTAGGAATTTTTTGAAATTACTCGTTCCCCAACAAAGGCATCCGAGCCAGGTTTTATGCGTTGATGTTATATGCACGAGTAGAACACAAGTGAGTTGTGGGCGATACAAGTCATACCGCTTACCAAAGATGTCATACTTTGGTTCAGCGGTATTGTGAGATGAAGTGGCCGGACCGACATTACGCGACGCTTCTGCGAGACTGGTTTCACCGCTGCGAGCGATCGTTGCTTAAAGGTGATTGGCGGGTGTCTGTCTCTCTCACTTTAGTTGAACCGAGTGTGGCTCGCCCGGTCCTTGCGAAGGCTAAAACAGCACCAACTTGACAAACTATCGTTGTGGTTTTGATGCGTAGGTAAGAACGGTTCTTGCTCAGCCCGTAGCAGCCACGCAAAACTTGCAACAACAAAATAGAGGACGTCTAACTTGTTTTTGCAGGGCATGTTGTGATGTGATATGGTCAAGACGTGATGCTATATTTTATTGTATGAGATGATCATGTTTTGTAACCGAGTTATCGGCAATGGCGAGAGCCATATGGTTGTCGCTTTATTGTATGAAATGCAACGCCATGTAATTGCTTTACTTTATCACTAAGTGGTAGCGATAGTCGTAGAAGCAATAGTTGGCGAGGCGACAACGATGCTACGATGGAGATCAAGGTGTCGCGCCGGTGACAATGGTGATCATGACGGTGCTTGGAGATGGAGATCACAAGCACAAGATGATGATGGCCATATCATATCACTTATATTGATTGCATGTGATGTTTATCCTTTATGCATCTTATCTTGCTTTGATTGACGGTAGCATTTTAAGATGATCTCTCACTAAAATTATCAAGAAGTGTTCTCCCGAGTATGCACCGTTATGAAAGTTCTTCGTCTTTGAGACACCACGTGATGATCGGGTGTGATAGGCTCTACGTTCAAATACAACGGGTGCAAAACAGTTGCACACGCGGAATACTCAGTTAAACTTGACGAGCCTAGCATATGCAGATATGGCCTCGGAACACGGAGACCGAAAGGTCGAGCGTGAATCATATAGTAGATATGATCAACATAGTGATGTTCACCATTGAAACTACTCCATCTCACGTGATGATCGGTTATGGTTTAGTTGATTTGGATCACGTGATCACTTAGATGACTAGAGAGATGTCTGTCTAAGTGGGAGTTCTTAAGTAATATGATTAATTGAACTTAAATTTATCATGAACTTAGTCCTGGTAGTATTTTGCAAATTATGTTGTAGATCAATAGCTCGCGTTGTTGCTTTCATATGTTTATTTTGATATGTTCCTAGAAAATTATGTTGAAAATGTTAGTAGCAATGATGCGGATTGGATCCGTGAGATGAGGTTTATCCTCATTGCTGCATGAAGAATTATGTCCTTAATGCACCGCTAGGTGATGACCTATTGCAGGAGCAGATGCGACGTTATGAATGTTTGGCTAGCTCAATATGATGAATACTTGATAGTTTAGTGCACCATACTTAACGGCTTAAGATCGGGACTTCAAAGACGTTTTGAACGTCATGGACCATATGAGATGTTCCAGGAATTGAAGTTAATATTTCAAGCAAATACCCGAGTTGAGAGATATGAAGTCTCCAACAAGTTCTATGGCTAAAGGATGGAGGAGAATCGCTCAACTAGTGAGCAAGTGCTCAGATTTTCTGGGTACTACAATTGCTTGAATCAAGTGGGAGTCAGTCTTCCAGATAAGATAGTGATTGATAGAATTCTCTAGTCACCATCACCAAGTTAGTAGAACTTCGTGATGAACTATAGTATGCAAGGGATGACAAAAGTAATTCCCAAGCTCTTCGTGATGCTGAAATCGACGAAGGTAGAAATCAAGAAAAGAGCATCAAGTGTTGATGATTGACAAGACCACTAGTTTCAAGAAAAGGGCAAAGGGAAAGAAAGGGAAACTTCAAGTAGAATGGCAAACAAGTTGTCACTCCCGAAGAATCCCAAAGCTGGACCAAAGCACTGAAACTAAGTGCTTCTACTGCAAAGGAAATGGTCCTTTGAAGCGGAAATGCCCTGAATATTTGGTGGATAAGAAGGATGGCAAAGTGAACAAGAGTATATTTGATATACAGGTTATTGATGTGTGCCTTACTAGTGTTTATAGTAGCCCTAAGTATTTGATACTCGTTAGGTTGCTAAGATTAGTAACTCAAACAGAGTTACTGTAATAAGCAGAGACTAGTTGAAGGGAAGTGACGATGAGTGTTGGAAGTAGTTCCAAGATTGATATGATCATCATCACACACTCCCTATACTTTCGGGATTAGTGTTAAATCTAAATAAATGTTATTTGGCTTTTATGTTGAGCATGAATATGATTTGATCATGTTTATTGCAATACGGTTATTCATTTAAAGTCGAGAATAATTGTTGTTCTGCTTACATGAATAAAACCTTCAATGGTCATACACCCAATGAAAATAGTTTGTTGGATCTCGATCGTAGTGATACACATATTCATAATATTGATGCCAAAGATGCAAAGTTAATAATGATAGTGCAACTTATTTGTGGCACTTGCCGTTTGGGTCATATCGATTGTAAAGCGCATGAAGAAACTCCATAAAAATGGATTTTCGGAATCACTTGGTTATGAATCATTTGATGCTTGCGAACCGTGCCTTTGGGCGAGATGACTAAAACTCCGTTCTTGAACAATGGAGCGAGCAACAAACTTGTTGGAAATAATACATCTTGATGTATGCGATCCAATGAGTGTTGATGCCCGTGGCAAGTATCATTATTTTCGACCTTCACAGATGATTTGAGCAGATATGCGTATATCTTCTTGATGAAACATAAGTCGAAATAGTTGAAAAGTTCAAAGAATTTCAGAGTGAAGTAGAAAATCATCGTAACAAGAAAATAAAGTTTCTGCGATCGATCGTGGAGATGAATATTTGAGTTCTGAGTTTGGTCTTCAATTAAAACAAAGTGGAATAGTTTCACAACTCACGCCACGGAACACCATAATGTAATGGTGTGTCCGAACATCGTAATCGTACTTTACTAGATATGGTGCGATCTATGATGTCTCTTATTGGTTTACCACTATCGTTTTGGGGTTATGCATTAGAGACAATTGCATTCACGTTTAAATAGGGCACCATCTAAATCGTTGAAACGACACCGTATGAACTATGGTTTAGCGATAAACCTAAGTCGTCGTTTCTTAAAGTTTGGAGTTGCGATGCTTATATGAAAAAGGTTTTCAACCCGATAAGCTCGAACCCAAATCGGAGAAGTCGTCTTCATAGAATACCCAAAGGAAACTGTTGGGTACACCTTCTATCACAGATCTAAAGGCAAAACATTCGTTGCTAAGATGGATCCTTTCTAGAGAAGAAGTTTCTCTCGAAAGAAGTGAGTGGGAGGAAAGTAGAACTTGATGAGGTAATTGTACCTTCTCCTTATTGGAAAGTAGTTCATCACGTAAATCAGTTCGATGATTCCTACACCAATTAGTGAGGAAGTTAATAATGATGATCATGAAACTTCAGATCAAGTTGCTACCAAACCTCGTAGGTCTTCGAGTAAGATCCGCACCGAGTGGTACGGTAATCATGTTCGGAAGTCATGTTACTAGACCATGATGAACCTACGAACTATGAGGAAGCGATGATGAGCCCAGATTCCGCGAAATGGCTTGAGGCCATGAAATCTGAGATAGGATCCATGTATGAGAACAAATTATGGACTTTGATTAACTTGCTCGATGATCAGCAAGCCATGTTAAATAAATGGATCTTCAAGAGGAAGACGGACACTGATAGTAGTGTTACTATCTACAAAGCTCGACTTGTCGCAAAAAAAAAGGTTTTCGACAAGTTCAAGGTGTTGACTACAATGAGATTTTCTCAACTGTAGCGATGCTTAAGTCTGTCGAATCATGTTAGCAATTGCCACATTTTATGAAATCGGCAAATGAATGTCAAAACTGCATTCCTTAATGGTTTTCTTAAAGAAGGGTTGTATATGATGCAACCGAAAGGTTTTGTCAATCCTAAAGGTGCTAACAAAATGTGCAAGCTTCACGATCCATCTATGGACCGGTGCAAGCATCTCGAGTTGGAATACACGCTTTGATAAGTTGATCAAAGCATATAGTTTTATCTGAGACTTACGGTGAAGCCTGTATTTACAATAAAGTGAGTGGGAGCACTACCACCTTTACGATAAATATATGTGAGTAACATATTGTTGATCGAAATGATGTAGAATTTTTCGGAAAGCATAAAGGAGTATTTGAAAGGAGTTCTTTAAAAGAAAGACCTCGGTAAAGCTACTTACATATTGAGCATCAAGATCTATTGAGATAGATCAAGGCGCTTGATAAGTTTTTCAATAAGTACATACCTTGTCAAGATTTTGAAGTAGTTCAAAATGGAACAGTCAAAGAAAAGTTCTTGCTGTGTTGCAAAGGTGTGAAATTGAGTAAGACTCAAATCCCGACCACGGCGAAAAATAGAAAAGAGAATGAAAGTAATTCCCTATGCCTCACCATAGGTTCTATAAAGTATGCTATGCTATGTACCGGACCTATTATATACCTTGCTCTGAATTTGGCAAGGGAGTACAATAGTGATCTAGGAGTAGATCATTTGGACATTGGTCAAGAACATCCTTAGTGAAGACTAAGGAAATATTTCTCGATTATGGAGGTGATAAAAGAGCCCGTCGTAAAGAGTTACATCGATGCAAGCTTTTTACACTGATCCAGATGACTCTAAGTCTCAATCTGGATACATATTGAAAGTGGGAGCAATTAGCTAGAGTAGCTCCGTGCAGAGCATTGTAGACATAGAATATTTGCAAAATACATACGGCTCTGAATGTGACAGACCCGTTGACTAAGCTTCTCTCACGAGCAAAACATGATCATACCTTAGTACTCTTTGGGTGTTAATCACATAGCGATGTGAACTAGATTATTGACTCTAGTAAACCCTTTGGGTGTTGGTCACATGACGATGTGAACTATGGGTGTTAATCACATATAGATGTGAATATTAGTGTTGAATCACATGATGATGTGAACTAGATTATTGACTCTAGTGCAAGTGGGAGACTGAAGGAAATATGCCTAGAAGCAATAATAAAGTTATTATTTATTTCCTTATTTCATGATAAATGTTTATTATTCATGCTAGAATTGTATTAACCGGAAACATGATACATGTGTGAATACATAGACAAACATATAGTCACTAGTATGCCTCTTCTTGACTAGTTCATTAATCAAAGATGGTTATGTTTCCTAACCATAGACATGTGTTGTTATTTGATTAATGGGATCACATCATTAGGAGAATGATGTGATTGACATGACCCATTCCGTTAGCCTAGCACTTGATCGTTTAGTATATTGCTATTGCTTTCTTCATGACTTATACATGTTCCTGTAACTATGAGATTATGCAACTCCCGTTTACCGGAGGAACACTTTGGGTGCTACCAAACGTCACAACGTAATCGGGTGATTATAAAGGAGTACTACAGGTGTCTCCAAAGGTACATGTTGGGTTGGCGTATTTCGAGATTAGGTTTTGTCACTCCGATTGTCGGAGAGGTATCTCTGGGCCCTCTCGGTAATGCACATCACTATAAGCCTTGCAAGCAATGTAGCTAATGAGTTAGTTACGGAATGATGCATTACGTAACGAGTAAAGAGACTTGCCAGTAACGAGATTGAACTAGGTATTGGATACCGACGATCAAATCTCGAGCAAGTAACATACCGATGACAAAGGGAACAACGTATGTTGTTATGCGGTTTGACCGCTAAAAGATCTTCGTAGAATATGTAGGAGCCAATATGAGCATCCAGGTTCCGCTATTGGTTATTGACCAAGAATAGTTCTAGGTCATGTCTACATAGTTCTCGAACCCGTAGGGTCCGCACGCTTAAGGTTTCGATGACAGTTATATTATGAGTTTATGAGTTTTGATGTACCAAGGAGTTCGAGTCCCGGATGAGATCGGGGACATGACGAGGAGTCTCGAAATGGTCGAGACGTAAAGATCGATATATTGGACGACTATATTCGGAGTTCGGAAAGGTTACGAGTGATTCGGTATTTTTGAGTCTGGGAGAGTTACGGAATTCGCGGGGAGTATATGGGCCTTATTGGGCCATACGGGAATAGAGGAGAGAGGCCAAAGGAAGGAGGCCTGCGCCCCCCCTGGTCCGACTGGACAAGGGCGCAGCCCCTTTCCTTATTCCTCTCCCTTTCCCCTTCTCCTACTCCAACAAGGAGGTGGAATCCTACTAGGACTAGGAGTCCTAGTAGGACTCCACACTTGGCGCCCCTCCTAGGGCCGGCCTCCTCCCCTTGCTTCTTTATATCTGAGGCGGGGGCACCCCATGACACACAAGTTGATCTACGGATCGTTCCTTAGCCGTGTGCGGTGCCCCTCCACCATATTCCACCTCGGTCATATCGTCATGAGTTTAGGCGAAGCCTGCTACCGTAGAGCATCATCATCGTCCCACGCCGTCGTCTTGTGGAACTCATCCCGACACTTTCTTTGGATCGGGCCGGGGATCGTCATCGAGTGAGCGTGTCTTGAACTCGGAGGTGCCGTCGTTCGGTACTTGGATCGGTCGGATCGTGAAGACGTCGACTACATCAACAGCGTTGTCATAACGCTTCGCTTCGGTCTCACGAGGGTACGTGGACAATACTCTCCCCTCTCGTTGCTATGCCATCACCATGATCTTGCGTGTGCGTAGAATTTTTTTTGAAATTACTACGTTCCCCAACAACCTTCTCCTCAGCACAAGCAAGAAAACGCCGGCCAGTGTCTGTAGATTGAAATGCTACTAGCCTGAGGCAAGGCTCTCGATGCAGACAGCGAGAGGAGAGCTCATGAGCAATGTCACTCCATTCATAGCATGGGATAGTCCTAGGAAGCTAAAAACCCAAGAGATTGAACAAATCAGCGAGTTGGTAAGAAATCCCCAACTCAAGAACCCTAACCCTAACCCTAAATGTTGGAATCCCCAAATGAACGTACCTGGATAGTCACTGACTCGTCGTCCGAAGAAGAAGAGCTTGACCCCTCGCTCCAAGAAACCATGACGAAGTGGCGGACGATGGCGAGACGATGGTAGTGGCGCCGGCGGTCGTCGAGGTCGAGACAGAGCGGTCTGGTCCGACTAGCCACCCGCGCGGCCCACTCATACACGGGCAAAGAAACGGGCGTCACCCTCCGTCTAACGTCGTCCGTCAGCCCGCGCCACGTCGACCCGACAGGTGGGTCCCACCTGTCGGTTTCGCTGTTTCCGCGGCCAAATCAGCCCATCAATGCTCCGCGTTACTGATTAGTCTCAGAGTTGGTGGTTTTTTGTGACATGGCCCAAATCTGGTACTGACCTGTTACCCTAGCCCCAAATGTGGTGATTTTTGAGTAAATAACTCAATGGATTACCACACATCTATGATGAGCGAGAGATCAGGGAATTGATTTAAAAGATCAATCATGATTCCCAGAACAGGCATTGGTTGAAGCTTTTAGGCTCTTTTTTTCCGTTGATCTTTGTACATGTAATTACTATGGTTTATGGGTCAATTTTTTTTCTTTTTTTTGCATGCAGTAGCCCTTGCTCCATTACCAACCTACGAGGTGCTTGTGGTGACTTCGTCAATCTAATCACAAGATGGTATGTCGGCTCAATCTCTTGAAGGTGCTCACAAGAATAGGGTCTGTATGTATGTTCATAGGGATGAGTATATGCGCGTATATATGAGTGCTTACGGTGTCATCAGTTTATTCACTCTTTCCATCGTACACAACCGGGTTACATCGGAACTATTCATGATCTATTTATCAAGCAGGAATGACTTTAATGTTCCCTACATACATACAAGCATGTTGTAGCTATTATTTTCTTCTTGCCAAATATGTTATAATTTTTTCCGCAAAAAAAAAAATGTTATAATTTGGCGTTAATCCGATGCAATGCTAACTTAGCCAAGTCCTTCCGCAAGATCTTCCCCGCAGCATTCTTCGGTATAGAATCCACAAGGAAAACACGGTGTATTCGCTTATAGTGCACGACCTGCGACACACGACAGCCATTAGGCTCGGCTATGTCTACAGTTCTACTCCCTCCGTTCCGAATTACTTGTCGTATGTATGGATGTATCTAGATGTATTTTAGTTCTAGATGCATTCATTTCTGCGACGAGTAATTTGGAACGGAGGGAGTACACATTATATAGAGTGAAGTAGCTGTGTCAAACCTAGTTCATACCTGTTTAGCGACAAAGTCTTTGATCTGTGCCTCATGCAAGTTGCTTCCGGAGCGTCCTACCACAAACGCCACCGGCAACTCGCCAGCCTGATCATCTGTGTACCTGTATGATAAACAGTTAACATGTGCTCCTCATGATGGTTGATATGAAGGAAAGATGTGCAACACTTTTGCTACATATTATGGTGCATACTTACCCAACAACTACGGCTTCGTCGATACCTGGGTGTGTTTGAAGCAGGTCCTCCAGTTCTGTAGGAGCAACCTGCATTAGAGAAAGCTAGAGTTTACATTAGGGGTACGCGTAACATTCCATTCCAGATCCTGAAGTGTTTATCAGCAATTCTGAAATAATAGTAGGTACTACTCCCTCCGTTCCGAATTACTTGTCGCAGGTGGATGTATCTAGATGTATTTTAGTTCTAGATACATCCATTTCTGCGACGAGTAATTTGGAACGGAGGGAGTACCTGGTAGCCATTGTACTTAATTATCTCTTTCAGCCGATCAACCACAAAGAGGAATCCATCTTTGTCGATGAGACAAACATCCCCGGTTCTCAACCACCCTTCAGAATCTAAAATCTCAGAGGTGGATTCCTTGTCACCAAGGTAACCTATACAAATGTTTAACAATAGATTTAGTGTTTGTCAGTGAAATTTTATATCCTATATCCACTACTATGTGATAGCAACAGAAACCTAACATCTGACAAATCTGCTGAATGCTCCATTGTCAAAAGAAGATGCTGACCTGGCAGAAAGCAATATCCATCAAGACTAACAGATTAGGATGTGATGTTGACTTGCTAGTTTACATGTAAAATGCAAATTGTCTTCATTTGTTAATGTCTGCTGTATTTCTTAAATTATATACACAGAAAGCATGGCTAGTGATTTTATGTAGCTCGAAGGGCAGTCATCAACAACTACACCGGTTCAATGCTTTCACCAAGACAACAAATGAACCATAAAGAAGTGTGCCCCCTCTCCCACTGTAAAACACAATTCACCATGCAAATGCATGTGGGTATATACTGTCGATGCCTTGAGCAATAGCTATCAAAACAACATTGCAGCAAAGTAGCATGATTGCTGAAATGAACCAGATGGATTGCTACCCTAATGCTTTTTACATGATAATGGCACTATTTTTCAGCTAAAACAGGTTTATCTGGCTGTACCTTCCATTACAAAAGGTCCTCGAACCCAAAGCTCGCCTGGCACACCGGGAGGCAGAGCAACCCCTGTTCCAGGATCAATAATCTTCGCCTCAGCGCCCGGTGAGAGACGCCCAACTGATCCAATTCGTCGACTTTCTTCTACTCCAATGGAACGGCAAAAACCAGATGTAGTCTCGGTCAGTCCATATCCCTTTTGCAAGTGCAAGTTAACTCATCAGTAGCCATAATCAACAATAAAATTTGTTAAGTATCAAAGATAACCATAAGGCGCAATGGAATCATTGGAACAATACAGGCTTCAATTCTTCTTCTTTTTTTGAGAATCTTATAAAACAATTTTTGAGAATCTTATAAAACAATGGAATCATTGGAACAATATACAGGCTTCAGTTATAATACTCTTAAGAAGCAAAAATGCCAACCTGTGAAACAAAGACGTGGGGAAATTTATGCGAGAACCGCCGTATAAGCTCCGGTGAGAGGGACGCGCCGCCGCAGAGCACCACCTGCAGCGTTGCTGCGCTGGCAGTCACACTCTCGTCGTCCTCAGCTGTTCGCACAATCGCCAACAGCGCCGGCGGGGCAAGGGCTAGCCGCGTCACCCGGAACCTCCCCACCGCTGCCAGCACCGCCCTGGTGTCAAACCTCCTCGCCGTGTGCAACACAAATGTTTGCGCCGCCATTACAGGCCTGAGGCAGAACACGAATCCGTAGACATGGAAGAGCGGCACGGTCAGCATCAGAACCTCGTCTGGCGGCGCCAGACCAGGCAAGACGCGTGTCGTCATGAGGTTGCGGTGCGTCAGCACCACCGCTTTGGCGCTCCCGGTGGTGCCGGAGGAGTACAGTATCGCCGCCGGATCAGACTGGTAAATCACAGCGGCGTCCATGGCCAAGGCATCGCCGGGTCCGTGCAAGAACGAGAGGAATCTCGGCGAGTCGAGGAGGACGGCGCTGAGCCCGGGTGGGAGCTTGCCGGCCGCGCTCGAGACGGCGAAGGCAACGGAGGGTTTCGAGAGCGCGGCAAGGTGGGCCAGTTCCCCTGTGGTCAGGGCCGGATTGGCGGGGGAAACGACGGCGCCGACGGCCATGAGCGCGAAGTAGAGCACGGGGATGTGGAGGCTGGGGGGCGCGAGGATGAAGGCCACGTCGCCGCGGGAGATGTAGAGCTGGGCGCGGAGAGCCGTGGCGAGGGCGCGGACCTGGCCGAGGAAGGCCGGGAAGGGGACGGCCTCGCCGGTGGCGGCATCGAGGAAGGCGGCGTGGGAGGGGAGCGGGGAGGGGAGGAGGGAGAAGGCAAAGGCCGGGAAGGAGAGCGGCGGGAATGGGGGCGGCAGCGGGATGGGCGCGCGGAGGCTGTGGAAGGTCCTCGTGACGGCGCAGTAGCCGCTCAGGGGGTCGACGGCGGCAGCGGACGGCATTATCACTGGCTCCACAATTAGCTTGGGTGGCAGCAGTGGGATGGGACACGACACAACAGTGAGTGAGTGTGAGCGAGGATCTCCACGCTAACAAAAACTCTTCTTGAGTGCGAGCGAGTACTTTTATTAAGAGGTACTCCCTCTGTAAACTACTAATATAAAAGCGTTTAGATCACTACTTTAGTGTTCTAAACGCTCTTATATTAGTTTACGGAGGGATCGGAGTCACAAAACTTGCTTTCGATATTTAATTTGGTGATAAAATTTTAAAAATACGAATTTGTGGTCATTTAACTTGCATTCGCATGTAAACACTGTGCTTCCGCTCGTATACAGCCGTGCAGGTTGCTCACATGACACGCTAGCCTGCCGAAGGCCCATCTGTCAATGGCTAGGTGCGCACAAGTGTTGGGTAACCTTAGCATGCCGGACATTTTTTAGGAAACTCCCTTGAAATTTGTTTAATTACCCGCAGAAGGCCTCAAGTATAATTAAAAAGGATGAGTCAGATGAGGTTCGAACCGTTTCTCACGAAAAAAGAGATGAGGTTTATATTAGACGCATGTCCATCTCATCAGCGCCTGTGGACAATAAAACATGCACAACCAAATTTTCTTTTATTAGATGAAACTGCCTGTCGAGTTTGTGTCCGTCAATCAGATAAAAAGACTTATATTCTCTAATGGATAATTTAGGGATGGGGCCACTAGTCAGTATGATACTAACAACATGTTAGGCTAACCAGGTAATTAGGCTAATTTACGGAGGGCCCATCTGTCAATGGGTCAAGCATAAGTTCGTAACCCGGGCGCATGGATAATTTTGCAAAAAAAATAGAGTGACGTAATCAATCTGTAGACCTTGAACATGGAAGCATGGGAGATATCCACTACGCCAAGTACTTCCTCTGTAAAGAAATATAAGAGCATTTAGATTACTAGTTTAGTAATCTAAATGCTCTTATATTTCTTTACGGAGGGAGTACCTGTTAGTGCATATAAAGAGAAATACTGAGTTTTATATTTTGGCCACGACAATTACTCGTATTGATTGTTTTTTCTCCTAGACCAAATTTTTGATAACTTAATAATTTTTTTGTTAAACAAAATATATTTACCCGCAAAATAATAATTATATCAGACATTAAAATATTGGAATTCAAAATTCATTTTGAAATTTTAGGCAAAAAACTGGAATTTCTGAGATATTTTTAAACCCGGATTTTTCCGGCCCCTTCCAGAAAAAGGAATTAAAAGAATGTCGCCTGTGAAAGGTTTTGTACGTTGTGGGTTAAGCATTATATATTTCGATGCATTTTTTTCATTTGAATTTTTTGGTTAAAAAAGCTAAGATTTTTTCTGAAACCCGGGAAAAAGGGACTAAAAAGACCTACTTCCATTGTAAAATTGATTGACAGTATCTATGTACATGCACAAACATGTCGTTGATGCAGTGGTAGCTAGTGCGCTCGTTCTATATGAGGTCCGGAGTTTGAATCCCCACGCCCCTTTTTTATTCTCATTTCTCTATATTAAATACAGAGTTAGCGGTGCAAGTTCTGTGACTCCAGTTGATATTACCTCTTTTATTAAGCCATCATGGCCTACTCCAGATGCAGGGTGGCTTTGATATTAATTTTGGTTTGTTTGGTTACCCGCGCGCTCGGATGCCTGGCTCTCGAGGAATGTCCGTTCCCTGTGAGGCTGCCCAAGTAAGTGCATAGAGGGCACGTGGTTGCACATGCGAGGATAAGTAGGAGACGAGGTGTTGTTTTCAGAAAGTGCATCATAAATCCCCTTATTGCTCACTCTCCCATGTCTTCATTGTCACTCATTCTCATCGGCAGCGCGACAAGCATCATCGTCGGGAAGATTTGAAAGGCGATGGGAAAGTATGGACGGCAACCACCAGTGATGACCATCTGAACGCGCTTCATCATCATGACGTCAATGGTGGCAAGCTGTGAACCCAGTGGATCTGTAGGAGACGCATTTAGGATTTGGGTGTCGATTTAGGGTTTGATTTAGGACTACATTTGGGTGTCGACTTAGGGTTTATTTGGGAGAAGATAAGTGTGATTTGGGTGATGACTGGTTTCATTTTGTGTTATTGCGTTGAGAGCTAATGTGCAGTCCATGTATTAGGGTGACCGTTGGTAAACATTGTAGTTTTATCCTTGTACTAGCTCTCCCTTTCTACATGACAACATGCAGTAATGATCATTCAAGCTTTAGCCATATGTAATTTGCTAGAAATGTGGTAGCGTGTTGAGCATATGTTCTTCTTTGATGTGCTCCACCGACAAGTTGGTCCACGACAATGCTGCTCAAGGAAGATGCTCCAAGGATGCATGGGAAGGCAGGGCCTCCAAGAGGCACGGGTGAGGCAGGGGAAGGTTCACCACTTCCATGAGAAAGTATTCCTAACCCACTTCTACAAGTTGCTCTTAGCACCTCGTTGGATTTACTTCCCATACCCGATGCCTTCTGTTGACACATGTCAACCATCCCAATATATATCATTCTGAAGACGAATGCCAGATGCAAGTTGCAGGCCAGTCTCTGGGATTTCAACGGGAGGGGTGTTGCCATACATCAAGGGTGGTCATGGTTTGTCGTTTCTCACTAGCTACATATCGGCTACTTCTTAACATTCAAGGTCCTGGCCAAGGATGCTTTTAAGGTCATGTTCTTCTTCGCCCATTCAGGCATAGAAGTGGTTATCAAGTATCGCCAACACGAGCCAACCATTATCATGGCCGGTGAGTGAGGGCTTTGTCGTCTTTCTTTGTTAGTGTGTGGGTCCTGAACTTGTATGAATGTGTTTAATGTGTATGACTGTGTGTGCTAGTGTTACGTGTCTGCTTGTTCAATGTGGTTTAATCTTTGTTGTTTATTGTTGTTGCCACTATATTATGCCTTTGACAGTGTATGTTGGTAACCTCACAACTCGAAGAAGAGGTTACCACACCTCACATCTTTCGTGTAACCAAACACCTGCACATTGCATCTGGGGAGCCCAGACTTGCAACCAAACGATGTGCTTGTGTTTTCTGCTCTCATGCAGCTTTAGGCTTTGTGGGTCACCAAATAAAGTGCAAAGGATGGTTCTGAGGCTCTATTAACCCAGCCAGGCTCTACCGGGCTACTCATCCAAAGGGATAAAAATCAATGCGAGCAACTAAAGACACCCTTAGTGTCATGATAAATTATCTATAATACCCATCTGAGGATGGCAAATGTGTCAGAGATCCGATTGGTGTACACGAGGATGATTTGCCTAGGTCCAGGCCCTCAAATCAAGGTAATACCCTACTTCTTGCTTGTCTGCATTCCTATTCTAGCCTCATATGAGAACTAGTGTTTTGTGTTTACTACTGAGTAAATAGGCAATTTTTTGACTAAATTAATCCAAGACTAAATCATGAGCATGACGTAAACATAACTAAACACATGATGATATTTGACCATATTAACACGTACTAGACAGATAGTAGAAACATCTACGCAGATCACTAGTACGGCTAAAACCGTAATGAACAGGAGAGGAATAAACAAGGTATATGATGCAGCTTGAACTACGTCGGTATTTCCCCAAAGAGGAAGGGATGATGCAGCACAGCTACGGTAGGTATTTCCCTCAGTGATGAGACCAAGGTTATCGAACCAGTAGGAGAACCACGCAACACTATGTAAACGGTACCTGCACACAAAGAACAAACACTTGCAACCCAACGCGTAAGAGGGGTTGTCAATCCCTCCCGGGTAAAAGATAGATAAAATTATAGTAGATTGAATAAATAGATCTCGCTGGAACGCGAGATAAAATAAATAACAAAAAATGCAGCAAGGTATTTTTGGGTTTTTGGAATGATAGATCTGAAAATAAAAGCGAATAAAAATAGATCTCAAAGGAAAATATGATAAAGAGTAGACCCGGGGGCCGTAGATTTCACTAGTGGCTTCTCTCGTGAGAAATAGCATACAGTGGGTAAACAAATTACTGTTGGTCACTTGATAGAACTTCAAATAATTATGACGATATCCAGGCAATGATCATTATATAGGCATCATGTCCAAGATTAGTAGATCGACTCCTGCCTACATCTACTACTATTACTCCACACATCAACCGCTATCCAGCATGCATCTAGTGTATTAAGTTCATGGAGAAACGGAGTGATGCAATAAGAATGATGACATGATGTAGACAAGATCTATTCATGTAGGAATAGAACCCATCTTGTTATCCTTAATAGCAATGATACATACGTGTCATTTCCCCTTCTGTCACGGGATAGTAAGACCGAACCCATCACAAAGCACCTCCTCCCATGGCAAGAAAAATCGATCTAGTTGGCCTAACTAAACCAAAGATTCGAATAAGAAATACGAGGCTATAAGTAATCATGCATATAAGATATCAAAACTCAAATAACTTTCATGGATAAAATAGATCTGATCATAAACTCAAAGTTCATCGGATCCCAACAAACACACCGAAAAAAGAGTTACATCAAATAGATCTCCAAGAGACCATTGTATTGATAATCAAAAGAGAGAGAGGAAGCCATCTAGATACTAACTACGGACCCGAAGGTCTACAATGAACTACTCACGCATCATCTGAGAGGCACCAATGAGGATGATGAACCACTCCGTGGCAGCGTCTAGATTAGATCTAGTGTATGTGGAACTTGCGAAGGCTGGAATTGTGTTTCGTCGACTCCCCTAGGGTTTTTGCATTTTCGGGCATTTCTAGAGCAAAGAGGTGGTGCGGGAGGCGGCCGGGGTGGGCACAACCCACCAGGGCGTGCCTGGGCCCCCAAGTGCGCCCAGGTGGGTTGTGCTCCCCTCGAAGCCCCCTCTGGTACTTCTTTGGCCCATCGTGTGGCTTCTGGTCCAGAAAAAATCTCCAAAAAGTTTCGCCGCGTTTGAACTCCGTTTGATATTGATTTTATGCAAAGTAAAAAACAAGCAAAAAACAGCACCTGGCGCTGGGCACTATGTCAATAGATTAGTCCCAAAAAATGATATAAAGTTGCTATAAAATGATTGTAAAACATTCAAGAATGATAATATAACAACATGGAACAATAAAAAGTTATAGATACGTTGGAGACGTATCAACATCCCCAAGCTTAATTCATGCTCGTCCTCGAGTAGGTAAATGATAAAAACAAAAATTTTGATGTGGAATGATGCCTATCATGTTCATCACATATTCTTTTTTTTGTAGCATGGACATTTGGACTTTTATATGATTCAAAGCAATAGTCTAGTTTTGACATGAAGATTTCAATACTCAAGCATATCAACAAGCAACCATGTCTTTCAAAATATCAACACTAAAGCAAGTTATCCCTAGCCCATTATGCTCAATCACTGATCCATTCATGAAAAACACTCGCATATTAGCTACACCCAATGCTCAAGTACGATCATAGTTCCCCTTAGTTGGTGCTTTATAAGAGAAGATTAAGACTCAAATAAAAATAAAAAATGCATAAAGTAAAAATAAAGGCCCTTTGCAGAGGGAAGTAGGGATTTGTAGAGGTGCTAGAGCTCAAAGCGAAAAAATAAAGAGATAAAACATTTTAGGTGGCATGCTTTTCCTGTCAACGAAAACGATCAAGTAGTTCCCAATACTTTCCATGCTAGATATATCATAGGCGGTTCCCAAACAGAAAATAAAGTTTATTCCTTTTTCCACCATACTTTCACATTCCACGGATAACCGTATCCTCGGGTGCCGTCCATACCAACACTTTCCAAGGAATTTAATATTTGGCAACATAAAGTAAATTCATTTTTCATTTCGGAACTAGGCATTCCTAATACCTTTGTCGTACTCTCATGCAATGACAACTGAATAAACACTCATCTTGAGAATAACACATCTAGCATGGAAAAATATCATCCATCCCCACCGTTTCATGAGCGTACTAGCACACAAAAGGGAAAATTATTTTGAAAATTAGAGATGGCACATACAAATTTTCTTAGAACGGCACTGAAATACCGCATATAGGTAGGTATAGTGGACTCATATGGCAAAACTGGGTTTAAGGATTTTGGATGCACAAGTAGTAATCCTACTTAGTACAAGCGAAGGCTAGCAAAAGATTGGAAGCATCCAACCAAGAAACGAAAAATCTCATAGGCGAGCATTAAGCATAACTAACACCGAATAATGCACCACAAGTAGGATTTAATTTCATTGCATAACTATTGACTTTCATGCTTGCATAGGGAATCACAAACCTTAACATCAATATTCTTACTAAACCATAATTACTCACCAACATGATTCATATATCACTATCACCATATCGCAAAACTATTACAAAGAATCAAGTTTATTTTGTCCAATGATCTTCATGAAAGTTTTTATTATATCCCTCTTGAAAATCTATCACTTAGGGACTAATTTCATATGCTGCTTTTGATAGCTCAAACAAATCTAAGTGAAGAACATGAGCATAAAATTTTCTTCTCTCAAAATAATATAAGTGAAGCATGAGAGAATTTCTTCAAAATTTTACTAACTCTCAAATAAATCTAAGTGAAGCATGAGAGCATTTATTCAAAAATAATAAATTACACCATGCTAAAAAAGATATAAATGAAGCACTAGAGCAATTCCGCTCCAAGCAAAACTCCTGATATGTGACGAATAAAAATATAGCTCCAAGTAAAATACCGATGGTCGTTAGAAGAAAGAGGGGATGCCACTCGAGGCATCCCAAAGCCTAGTTGCTTGTTCCTCTTTGACAATAACTTGGGGTGCCATGGGGCATCCCAAAGCATAGGCTCTTCTTACTCCTTATTCCTTCATCCATCGTGATCTCACCCAAAACTTGAAAACTTCAATCACACAAAACTTAGCAAAACCTTCGTGAGATCCATTAGTATAACAAAGTGAATCACTACTCTAAGTACTGTTGCAAACCCATTCATATTTTATTTTTGCATTATATCTACTATATTCCAACTTTACCATGGCTTATACCCTTCAATACAAACCATAGATTCATCAAAATAAGCACACAACACAAAAAAACGGAATCTATCAAAAACAGAAACAGTCTGTAGCAATCTGAAAACTTCGAATACTTCTGTAACTCCAAACATTTTGAAAAATTAGGACAACATGGGCAATTTGTATATCAATCTCATGTAAAAAATTCAGAATTTTATCATGCTTATGTAAATCTAAACAAGTATGTTTCTGGATGCAAAAGTTTCTGTTTTCCAACAAGATCAAAGCAACTATCACCCAACATGATCCCAAAGGCTTTGCTTGGAACAAACACTAATTAAAACATAAAAAAACACAATCATAACAGTAGCATAATTGTGCAAACACTCAAGAACAGAAAGAAAAAGGCAAAAATAAATTTTATTCATTTGGTTGTCTGCCAACAAGCGCTATCATTTTATGCCCCTAGTTAGGCATAATGCAAAGATCTAAGTGTTGTCATCTTTATTTCTAGATCCATAAGATGCCCTCATGATTGATTCATATGGCGGCTTAACTATTATCCTAGGGAAGTGTTCCATCCCCTCTCTTAGTGGAAATTGACATTTAATATTACCTTCTTTCATACCAATCACGGCACCAATAGTACGTAAAAATGGTCTACCAAGTATAATGGCACAAGATGGATTCAATATCAAGAACAATAAAATCTATGGGCACATAATTCCTATTTGCAATAATACGAACATCATTAATTCTTCCCATATGCTTTTTAATAGTAGAATCCGCCAAGTGCAAATTTAAAGAACACTCTTCAATATTGGTAAGACCAAGCACATCACATAAAGACTTCGAATTGTGGAAACACTAGCACCCAAATCACACAAAGTAGAACACTCATAATTTTTTATCTTGACTTTGATAGTAGGTTCCCATTCATCATGTAATTTTCTAGGAATTGAGATCTCTAATTCCAACTTTTCTTCCAAAGCTTTCATCATGGCATCTATGATATGTTTATTAAAAGCTTTATTTTGTTCATAAGCATGGGGTGAATTAATCATGGATTGCAAAAAAGAAATAAAATCAATCAAAGAGCAATTATCATAATTAAAGTCTTTGTAATCCAAAAGAGTGGGCACATCGCTAGTTTAAAGTTTTAACCTCTCCAAACCCACTTTTATTAAAAAAATTCATCAAGATTTTCACCCTTCGAATTATCGGGACGCCTTCTAACTAAAGTTGACTCTTCTTCAGTCCCTTTATCATCAATCTTAATTTTACTAAACAAGGGATCAATATAAGAAACACCAATCATTTTAAGATCTTCATCATTTTTATGAAAGCAATCACTAGAAAACGCTTTTTCTAAAAGTTCTCTTTTAGCTCTAAGCATAGTGGTTCTTTTCTTACTTTCATCCATAGAAACATATAAAGCTTTAATTGATTCCTCAAACTTAGGCTCAAAAATTTTCAACTTGAGATTTTCTACATCGTGAGATATTCTATCAATGCTTCTAGACATATCATCAATCTTATTCAACTTTTCTTCTATCGTAGTATTAAAATTCTTTTGAGCATTGATAAATTCTTTAAAATTATTCTCAAGATCAGAGGTTTTCCTATTATTATTATAAGAAGGATTACCATAGGAAGTGCCATAATTATTAGAGGAATTTTTTGGAAAAGGTCTAGGATTAAGATTACCTGGATTAAGATTACCTCTATAAGCATTGTTATTGAAATTGTTTCACGAGACAAAATTCACATCTACTGGATCACTATTTTCCTCAATCAAAGTAGACAAAGTCACATCATTAAGACCAATAGGAGCACTTTTATTAGCAACCAATTTCATAAGAGGATCAACTTTTTCACTCAAAGTACTAATTTCTTCAACCGAGTTATCCTTTTTACTAGTAGGTGCTCTTTAGTGGCTTCACCCAAAGTAATTTCCATAAAAGTACCACCCACGATGGAATCTAAAATATTTCTAGAGACAAAATTCAATCCCATGTAGGTGACAGAAATACTTTTGATCCCTTTTCCGTGCGAGTCCTTTGCTCTCGAGTTGTGCTCAACACTCAGATGGCCGGTGACATCCTCTACTGAGAATTCACGACTCTGATGTTTCAGAGTGGTAGCACAGTTCCTCCAGGAATTAGGGAGCTTAGCGATTATACATCCCGCGACAAACTTGCCCAGTAAATCGCACTTAAGAAGCTCAAGCTCCTTAGCGATGCATATTATCTCATGAGCCTGTTCCAATACAGAACGGTTCTCGACCATTTTGTAATCGTGAAACTGCTTTATAATATACATCTCGCTCCCAGCATCGATGGCGCCGAACTTAGATTAGACCACCTCCCACAAGTCCTTGGCAACCTGCACATGTAAATATCTGTCAGCCAACTTATCTCCGATCACTCTCAGAAATGGCGCAAGGGGTAAAAACAAGGTAAAAGACTTAGTACCATCCTATAGTTGAATGATGTCTTCTTAATTGTGTAAACAAATATCTTGCTGTTATTCGTGGCAAGTTTCTTCATCCTAACAATCTTTCTAAGTTTCTTGACTTGACTGATATTCATGGACATCTCATTTCCCCATATACAAAATGGGTCGAATAGTGGGTCTAAGCCTCTGACAGCAGAACCTACATGTGCAAGACCAAATTGTAAGAAACCTAAATATTATAATGATTCCTGCAACTGCACAATAATGTGCTATTAGCGAAAGGACCATGCATGAGCAAACCTCGATGGTAAACCACAGTGTCTCCCATTGTTTCCCTGCAACACACATAAGGAAGATCTTGATCAGGTTAACTGGGAGTTGCCATACTATCAGTAGAATATGTATTGAGTACAACCAAATTTGATTTATTTCTCACATGCATAACAGTACAAAATTGTACCCATAGCAAATGAAAATCAAATTGCAGAATTGAACCAGACAGTTAAATGGACAACACACCAAATGAACCAATACAGTTAACTGAGCACGACATTGCAGAATAGAAACATGTATTAGAAGATAAGACAGTTAACAAAACAAAGAATGTTTGAGAACAGTACTACGAAATGTAGCAATTGTTGGACCAAACTGTTAGCTGGACATTACATTTGAGAGGACCAAACTATTAACTGAACATCAGATTGCATATTAACATTATAGAGGACAAATCACTAGAAGGCACTGGGCGGTGGCCTCGAGAAAACAGCATGAACTGTATTTTAAAGTAGACAACCGCGTGGCGGTGTCGACGGTGGCCTCAAAGTCGAGGTGCTCCTCCAAGATCTGGTGGTCGGTACACATGGCAGCCATAGCGACCTCGTGCGCGCGTGCCGCGGTTTGCTTCTCCGCCGCCAGATGCTACTGAGCTCCATGTTATACTGCATGCAAAATGGTTGTGGGCGGCGCTTAATTGGAGGACGGGGCCAGTGATTTCGGCGGAAGGTGTCGCGCCATCAGTAGGGGCATGTGGGACGGGGAAGGAGGAGGATGGTGTGGGTGGGGCGTGGATTACCTGACCATATCGATCAGGCTATGCAACAAGAAGAAGGGTCGGCGACGAGGAGGCCGCACAACAAGAAGAAGGGTCGGCGGTGTCGTGTGAACAGATCTGACAGTAGATATGGGGGGTACGTAGGAGAGGGCAGAGTCCTAGCTATGATGAAGTTGTACACTCGGATTTATGATTTCAGGCCCCTCTTGGAGGAGGTAAAAGCCCTACGTCTCGGTGCCGCAGAGGCTCTGTTGATTGGAGTATGAGTTACAAGGGGTGCGAACCCTTGTGCAAGAGGTAAGGGTGGCTTATATAGAGTACGCTGACCCCTCGCCGCCCTCCATTACACCAGGGTTCAATGAGAATATAATGTCGCGCACGTTACTGGTAATGCCCATATTAATTGATCTTTATCATGATGGAGAGAATGCCTGACCGTTGCCATCCAGGGGTGGCTCTAGGTCTTCTGAACTCCGAGTGGATTCTTGTCTTCCGAGTGAATAACGATGGTCGAATGGAATTGGGATATTCGAGTGAGATCTTCTGTCGAGTGTATTGCACTTCATGAGGATTTCAGTCGGTATCTCTGTTTAACTTTATAGGCCTTGCCTTCTTCTTCTTGCTCCACTGTGAGCACTGTGCTGACAACCTGACCAGTGGATGCAATATACAAGAGTAGAGGCTCTTTACTGTTCGGAGCAGCAAGCACCGGCTGGGTGGAAAGCAGGGCTTTGAGCTCCACAAACGCTGCTTCAGCTTCGGAAGTCCACTCGAACGTATCAGACTTTTTCATCAGTCGGTAAAGAGGCAATGCCTTTTCACCGAGACGTGAAATGAATTGACTCAATGCAACGAGACAACCTGTGAGCTTCTGAACGTCAAGCACACGCACAGGGCGTTTCATTCAGAGAATCACACTGATTTTCTCGGGATTGGCATCTATCCCTCGTTCAGAAACGAGAAAACTGAGTAACTTTCCTCCGGGAACTCCGAATGTACACTTGGACGGATTCGACTTGATATCATATCTTCTCAGATTTGCAAAGGTTTCAGTGAGGTCAGACAGCAGGTCCGAATTCTTCCGTGACTTAACCACAATATCATCCATGTACGCCTCCACATTCCGACTGATCTGAGTGAGTAGGCACTTTTGGATCATGCGCATGAATGTGGTGCCAGCGTTTTTGAGACCGAATTGCATGGTAACATAGCAAAAACAACCGAATGGGGTGATGAAGGCCGTTTTTGTTTCATCTGGGCCGTACAGTTAGATCTGATGGTATCCGGAATACACATCAAGAAAAGACAAACGCTCACACCCCACACTCGAGTCGACTATCTGGTCAATGCGAGGAAGCGGAAAATGATCTTTCGGGCAGGCCCAATTGATATGCTTAAAGCCAATACACATACAGAATGAATCATCCTTCTTGGGGACCATGACGACGTTGGCGAACCACTTGGAGTGGTATATCTTGCGGATGAACTTAGCTGCCAGGAGCCGAGCCACTTCCTCGCCAATTGCCTTCCTCTTCTCCGCGGTGGACCAGCGGAGGTGCTCTTTGACTGGTTTGGCTTTGGAGTCGACAGGCAAATGGTGCTCATCCAGTCCCCTGGGTACACCTGGCATGTCATAAGGTTTCCATGCGAAGATGTCCCAGTTCTCACGGAGGAACTGGATGAGCGCGGCTTCCTATTTGCTGTCGAGTGTCATTGAGATGTGGCTCGCAGCAGCTGTGGGATCCTATGGGTGAATGTGAACTGGCTTCGTCTCGTCGATGACTGAAATGCGGATTCAGAAGCGGGCTTCTTGGCATGGAGCAAATCACTCGGATAAGCATTCTTCTTGTATTCCTCCAGCTCCACCACTGCCATTTGCTTGTCGGCGATGTTGGACCCCTTTTGGAGGCATTCCTCCGCCCTCTGGATAATTCCCAGTGACCATAATCACACCTTTGGGTCCGGGCATCTTCAGCTTAAGATACACGTAACATGGATGGGCAGCATACACTGGCCTCCCCAAAATAACATGATAGGCACTGTGGAAATCCACTACTTCAAACGTCAACTTTTGCTTGCGAAAATTCTTGGAAGCACCAAAAACTACATCCAGAGCAATCTGTACGAGTGACTTTGCTTTCTTTCCTGGGATGACTCTATGGAACTGCATGTTGCTTTCACTGAGCCGGGACATCAGAATGCCCATCCCTTGGAGGGTCTCAGCGTACAGAATGTCTAGACCACTGCCACCATTGATGTCGGCTAGGACTATGTCGGTATCTCCCCAAAGAGGAAGGGATGATGCAGCACAACGATGGAAGGTATTTCCCTCAGTGAAGAAACCAAGGTTATCGAACCAGTAGGAGAACCAAGCAACACAACGTAAACAGCCCCTGCACATAGATAACAAATTCTCGCAACTCGATGTGTAAAAGGGGTTGTCAATCCCTTTCGGGTAGCAGCGCCCCAAGATGGGCAAATGGACGTGAGGAAATTGTAGTAGATTGATAGATCGAACACCAAACAAAATAAATAAGAATAAATTGCAGCAAGATATTTTTGTATTTTTATTTTAATAGATCTGAAAATAAATGCAAAGGAAAAGTAGATCGCAAAGGGAAATATATGAGAAAGAGACCCGGGGGCCGTAGGTTTCACTAGTGGCTTCTCTCGAGAAAAATAGCAAATGGTGGGTAAACAAATTACTGTTGGCCAATTAATAGAACTTCAAATAATCATGACGATATCCAGGCAATGATCATTATATAGGCATCATGTCCAAGATTAGTAGACCGACTCCTACCTGCATCTACTACTATTACTCCATACATCGACCGCTATCCAGCAAATCTAGTGTATGAAGTTCATGGAAAAACGGAGTAATGCAATAAGAACGATGACATGATGTAGACAAGATCTATCTATGTAGAGATAGACCCCATCGTTTTATGCTTAGTAGCACCTTCTATATATGGTGCCCCATGGTGGGTGCGAACTGTCGTGGGAACGGATCTGACAGTAGAGATGGAGGGTACGTAGGAGAGGGCAGAGTCCTAGCTATGGTGAAGTTGTACACTCGAATTTACGAGTTCAGGGCCCTATCAGAGGAGGTAAAAGCCCTACGTCTCGGTGTCGCGGAGGCTCTGTTGATTGGAGTATGAGTTACAAGGGGTGCGAACCCTTGTGCAAGAAGGGAGGGGTGGTTTATATAGAGGGAATGGCTTTCATTCTCTTTCTATCTTCTACCGTGGTCGGGCTTTGAGTCTTACTCAATTTCACACCTTTCAACACAGACAAGAACTCTTTCTTTGACTGTTCCATTTTGAACTACTTCAAAATCTTGTCAAGGTATGTACTCATTGAAAAACTTATCAAGCGTTTTGATCTATCTCTATAGGTCTTGATGCTCAATATGTAAGCAGCTTTACCGAGGTCTTTCTTTGAAAAACTCCTTTCAAACACTCCTTTATGCTTTCTTGAAAATTCTACATCATTTCTGATCAACAATATGTCTTTCACATATACTTATCAGAAAACTGTAGTGCTCCCACTCACTTTCTTATAAATACAGGCTTCACATGAAGTGCATGATAAATCTATATGCTTTGATCAACTCATCAAAGCGTATATTCAACTCCGAGATGCTTTGCACCAGTCCATGGATGGATCATTGGAGCTTGCACATTTTGTTAGCACCTTTAGGATCGACAAAACCTTCTGGTTGCATCATATACAACTCTTCTTTAAGAAATCCATTAAGGAATGTAGTTTTGACATCCATTTGCCAGATTTCATAAAATGTGGAAATTTGCTAACATGATTCGGACAGACTTAAGCATCGCTACGAGTGAGAAAATCTCATCATAGTCAACACCTTGAACTTTGTCAAAAACCTTTTTCGACAAGTCTAGCTTTGTAGATAATAACACTACTATCAGCTTCTGTCTTCCTCTTGAAGATCCATTTATTTTATATGGCTTGCCGATCATCAGGCAAGTCAACCAAAGTCCACACTTTGTTCTCATACATGGATCCCATCTCAGATTTCATGGCCTCAAGCCATTTCGCGGAATCTGGGCTCATCATCGCTTCCTCATAGTTTGTAGCTTCGCCATGGTCAAGTAACATGAACTCTAGAATAGGATTACCGTACCACCAACGTACTCTGGTTGACCTACGAGATTCGGTAGTAACTTGATCTGAAGTTTCATGATCACTATCATTAACTTGCTCACTAATTGGTGTAGGAATCACTGGAACTGATTTCTATGATGAACTACTTTCCAATTCGGGAGCAGGTACAATTACCTCATCAAGTTCTACTTTCCTCCCTGAGGGAGTCCTGGATTAGGGGGTATCCGGACAGCCGGACTATATCCTTTGGCCGGATTGTTGGACTATGAAGATACAAGATTGAAGACTTCGTCCCGTGTCTGGAATGTGGCTCTCCTTGGCGTGGAAGGCAAGCTTGGCGATACGGATATATAGATCTCCTGCCATTGTAACCGACTCTGTGTAACCCTAGCCCCCTCCGATATCTATATAAACCGGAGGGTTTAGTCCGTAGGACAACAACAATCATACCATAGGCTAGCTTCTAGGGTTTAGCCTCTACGATCTCGTGGTAGATCAACTCTTGTAATACTCATATCATCAAGATCAATCAAGCAGGAAGTAGGGTATTACCTCCATCGAGAGGGCCCGAACCTGGGTAAACATTGTGTCCCATGCCTCCTGTTACCATCCGCCTTAGACGCGCAGTTCGGGACCCCCTACCCGAGATCCGCCGGTTTTGACACCGACATTGGTGCTTTCATTGAGAGTTCCACCGTAAGGCTTGATGGCTCCTTCGATCATAGATAGCGATGCGGTACGGGATGAGGTTTTCCTCCCCGGACAGATCTTCGTATTCGGCGGCTTCGCACTGCGGGCCGACTCGCTTGGCTATCTGGAGTAGATCGAGAGCTACGCCCCTGGCCATCAGGTCAGGTTCGGAAACTTGAATTACACAGCCGACATCGGTGGAGACTTGATCTTCGACGGATTCGAGCCCATGCCAGGTGTGCCACACAATCATGACGAGCACGATATAGCTCTGCCGTCGGACAGTGTTCGGGATTTCACACCGGCAACTACTCCGGCCTTCAATCCGGAGCAAATTGCGCCATCCGAGGACGGGTGGATAGACCCCGCCTTGGAGGCTGCACTCTCAGCGGCGATAGAGCCGGATACTGACCTTACCCATCACGAGAGCCGTGACGCCGAACCACTGGATTCATATCCGGCCACGGACTCCGAACCGCCTGTGCCCATGCCTATCGGATCCGATTGGGCGCCGATAATGGAGTTCACCTCCGCGGATATCTTTCAGCACTCGCCCTTCGGCGATGTGCTAAACTCGTTAAGGTCTCTCTCCTTGTCAGGAGAACCTTGGCCGAACTATGTCCGACTAGAATGGGATGCGGATGACGAAGAAATTCACTCCCCACCCACCACCCACTTACTAGCCGCTGTCGATGATTTAATCGACATGCTCGACTTCGACTCCGAAGACATCGATGGTATGGACAACGATGCAGGAGACAAACAGGAACCACTGCCCACAGGGCACTAGACCGCCACCTCATCATATGATATTTACATGGTGGATACACCCAAAGAAGGCAATGGCGACAAGACAGTGGAGGATGACCCCTCCAAGAAGCAATCCAAGCACCGACGTCAGCGACGCCGCTCTAAGTCTGGCCACGACAAAAGCGGTGATAGCGGCACAGGAGATAATAGTACTCCGGATAGTGCCGAAGATGACGACAATCCCCTCCAGCAAGATTTAGAGCCAGTGGATGAACAAGCCAACCCTCCTGAGCGAGCGGCAGAGGGAGAAGCAGAGGATGACAATTACATGCCTCTCTCCGAAGACGAGGTGAGCCTCAGCGACGAAGAATTTGTCGTGCCTGAGGATCCCGTTGAGCACGAGCGCTTTAAGCGCCGGCTTATAGCCACAACAAATAGCCTGAAGAAAAAGCAACAACAGCTTCGAGCTGATCAAGATTTGCTAGCAGATAGGTGGACTGAAGTCCTTGCGGCCGAGGAATATGAACTTGAATGCCCTTCCAAGGGTTACCCAAGGTGCAGGTTGCTACCCTGACTTGAGGAGGAAGCATTGAAACCTACATCACCAGCGTATGATACGGCTGATCGGCCACCTCGTGGCTGAGACAGAGAGGCATTTCATCCAGAAGCTCAGCCCGCACCTCGCCGCCATTCAAACAAAGATACCAAGGCACGGGGAAACACGCGAGACCTGCGAGATGAATTAGAAGATAGGGCAAAACACGCAAGATCGATCTACGGATCATGAGGGTGCGCCCCTACGCGGGACAATGACCGTCACACCGGATACAGTAAAAGTAAATCCGGCCGGGCCGAACACAGCAGGCAAGACTCATATGAGCTGCGTCCCGATATAGCCCAGCACTGAGGCGCTGCACACCCCCTATGCTTCACTGACGAAGTAATGGATCATGAATTCCCAGAGGGTTTTTAACCCGTAAATATCGAATCATATGATGGTACAACAGATCCCGCGGTATGGATCGAGGACTTCCTCCTCCACATCCACATGGCCCGCGGTGATGATCTACATGCCATCAATTACCTCCCACTAAAACTCAAAGGACCAGCTCGACATTGGCTGAATAGCTTGCCAGCAGACTCTGTTGGCCGTTGGGAGGATCTGGAAGAATGCATTCCTCGACAACTTCCAGGGCACTTATGTGCGACCACCAGATGCCGATGACTTGAGCCACATAACTCAGCAGCCGGGGGAACCGGCCAGGCAATTCTGGACACGGTTCCTAACCAAGAAAAATCAAATTGTCGACTGTCCAGATGCAGAGGCCTTAGCGGCATTTAAGCATAACATCCGTGACGAGTGGCTCGCCCGGCACCTCGGCCAGGAAAAGCCAAAGTCTATGGCAGCCCTCACGACATTCATGACCCGCTTTTGAGCGGGAGAGGATAGCTGGCTGGCTCGCAGCAACAACATATCAAGGAACCTTGGCACTTCGGATACCAAGGACAGTAACGGCAGACCACGTCGCAGCAAACACAAGCGCCACAACAACGGCAATAATGCCGAGGATACGGCAGTCAATGCCAGATTCAGAGGCTCTAAATCCGGTCAGCGGAAAAAGCCATTCAAAAGAAGCACTTCGGGCCCGTCCAGTTTGGACCACATACTCGATCGCTCGTGTCAAATACACGGCACCCCCGATAAGCCAGCCAATCACACCAACAGAGAATGCGGTTTTCAAGTAGGACGACAAGTTAAATGCCGAAAACAAGGACAAGGGGCTGCACAGTGACGATGAGGAGGAGCCCCGGCCGCCGAACACGGGAGGACAGAAGAGGTTCGCCCCACAAGTGAGGACGGTGAACATGATATACGCAACCCACATCCCCAAGAGGGAACGAAAGTGCGCACTAAGGGACATCTATGCGATGGAGCCCGTCGCCCCAAAGTTCAACCCATGGTCCTCTTGTCCGATCACCTTCGATCGCAGGGACCACCCCACTAGTATCCGTCACGGTGGATCTGCTGCGTTGGTCTTAGACCCCATCATTGACGGATTTCACCTCACTCGAGTCCTTATGGACGGCAGCAGCAGCCTGAACCTGCTCTATCAGGATACAATTCGCAAAATGGGTATAGACCCCTCAAGGATCAAACCCACAAAAACAACCTTTACAGGTGTCATCCCAGGTGTAGAGGCCCATTGCACGGGCTCAATCACACTGGAAGTGGTCTTCGGATCTCTGGACAACTTCCAAAGCGAGGAGTTAATCTTCGATATCGTCCCGTTCCGCAGCGGCTATCGCGCACTTCTCGAGTGAACCGCATTTGCAAGATTCAATGCGGTACCACACTATGCATACCTCAAGCTCAAGATGCCAGGACCTAGGGGGTCATAACAGTCAATGGAAACACAGAGCGCTCGCCCCACACGGAGGAGCACACTGCGGCCCTCACAGCAGAAGCACAAAGCAGCCTCCTAAGGCAATCCACCAATTCGGCGATAAAGCCCCCGGACACCGTCAAGCGAGTCCGGAATAACCTGCAACAGGATCTCCTGGCATGTTCAGAGCTCGCCTAGCAATTCGGCCCCCGCCCTAGTCCCAGTCAAACGGCAAAATCCGTGCCACGCGTACATAATTACAGATTGAAAATACCATGGGCACAGGCGGGGGCATGATCATGGCACGTCCCACAGTGCGGCTCAACAGCACTAGGGGCTTACTGCCTTTATCATTCTCTCTCTTTCAGGGCCTTACTCTCTGGAAGCCCTATCCGGCCGTGCGATTGCCGGACGCATAATACAACAACCAAGGAGGCAGGAAGCTACGTCGTACAATGGAATCCCCAGATGGTCTCTGATAACGAGCGGAATACCCGCTTTAAATACCAGTCCGCAGCTTGCCCTTGGATAGGACATGTTAAATAATCCTATTTTCTTCTGCTTATTACACTACTTGTATCAGTACATGTCAACATATTCTTTGGATAACAATGCATAACACTAGTCTATTATTGCAGTATCTATTCTTTTTTATATGTTTATTTACGACAATCAGCACCCGTACATTCTGGTACGGCCAATACGCCGAGGCTTTCGTATACCCATAATATGGCGTGAGAAGTCCGAACACTTTCGACGGTCGGCACCCGAACTTATAGCATTATATGCATCAGCTCCGAATCATGTCTTGGGTCAATAGTTGGGTTTGCCCGGCTCCCATGTTTTGGTACCTTACGTTTAGCTATATCGGCTAAGGTAGCACCGGAGAACTACTGCAATTGTGTCCCGGTTCTTCGGACGAGCACCTCGATGAAAGCCAAAAGCCAGACGGTCATGATGAGGCGAGAGCTGGTCGCTGTTCGAGAGGTCTCAAGTCCTTAAAGACTTTTTCCGCTTCGGGCAAGGAGTCGGCCTTGTCCGACTTAGGCGTATATAGCGCCCCAAATTCGGCCTTCCGAAACTAGGGGCTTCGCCAAAATTTAAAATTGTAGACTTCTATGGCTAAGTGAGAGTGATAAAGCATTATAGTCCGATTGCCTGGTTCGTTGCGCTGAGCACCTCCCTCGAAGGACCCAAAAATGGGAAAAAGAGTGCTCAGATTTATCCCGAACACCCCAGTACTAGCTGCATGGGGGCAGAAGCCAACGACTGTCCAACTCTTAGATTTGATAAGCAGCCGCACATAAGGTAATATTTTAAATTCAAAAAGCGTTGCATAGCGCAAGTGAACTAGTTTTCACATTAAAGGATCACATGAGCACGTTCATTCAAAAATTACATCTTTGGAACACTCCTCCGCCACAAGGCGGGCACCCTTCAGGACACCATCATAATACATTTCGGGGTGGCGATGCTCCTTGCCCTGCGGTGGCCCCTCCTTCACCAGCTTCTCGGCGTCCATCTTCGCCCAGTGCACTTTCGCATGGGCAAAGGCCCTGCGTGCACCTTCGATTCAGACGGACCGCTTGATGACTTCAAACCGGGGGAAGGAATCCACAAGCCGCCTCACCAGACCGAAGTAGCTGTTGGGAAGGAGATCGCCAGGCCACATCCGGACTATAAGGCCCTTCATGGCCTGTTCGGCCGCCTTGTGGAGCTTGACTAGTTGCTTCAGCTGGTCGCTCAAGGGCATCGGGTGTTCGGTCCCAGTATGCTGAGACCAGAACAACTTCTCTGTCGAGCTCCCCTCCTCGGCATGGTAGAACTCCGCGGCATCAGACACATTGCGGTGCAGATCTGCGAACGCTCCTGGAGAGCTCCGAACTCGGGTAAGTAAAAAGAAATTTTCTTTGACATGCTTGCTTTGCATAATGAATGCCTTACCCGCCGCTATCTTCTTAACCACCTCAATTTCCTGGAGGGCCTTTTGGGCTTTGGCCTTGGCATGTTTTGCGCTTTCGAGGGCCCTTGCAAGCTCGGACTCTCGCGTCTTAGAGTCAAGCTCCAAGGCCTCGTGCTTCCTGACGAGAGCCTGGAGCTCTTGCTGCACCTCGCCTACTCGGGCCTCTTGTTTTTCTCGCTCGGTGCGCTCCTGGGCCGCTTTGTTTTCAGCCTCGGACATCGCCTTCTTCAGGGTCGCCACTTCGTTCGTGGCCCCTGGTACATTCATGATGATCCTATTATTCTGCAACCAAATCTTTTTTCAAATAGACAAGGTATTGCTTAACTTTGTCCTCTTCGAGCTGCCTCTTGGCAAGGCCGAGCTCTTCCTCGGACCGCTCAAGGTCCTGCTTCAGTGCAGCGACCTCCGCAGTACGTGCGGCAGCGGCCAGCAGTGAAGCCTGCATACACATATAGACATATTCGGATTAGACTCCTGGGTCATTATTTGATCCTCTATTCGGCTTTTCTTCGAGAATGCCAAACAGAGCATCAGGGGCTACTGTCTATGCAATAATATCTTCCTACATTTTGATTACTTACCTCAAAGCGTGTTAGGAGGCTGGTGCAAGCTTCAGTTAATCCGTTTTTGACGGACTGAACCTTCTCGATCACCGCACTCATGATAGTGCGGTGCTCTTCGTCGATGGAAGCGCCTTGAAGAGCTTCCAGCAAGTTGTCCGGTGCCTTTGGATGGACAGAGGCCACCGGCACGGGCGGATTACCCTTCCTAACAGGGGATCGCCTGCCGGAGTCCAGAACCACTGGAGGTTCCGACGCAGTGTTCGGCTGGGGGCCGAACTTGGAGCCAGCAGTCTTGCTCCCTTCGCCCGTGTCGGAAGGTCACCTCAAGGCGCCTCCAGGACTGTCTCCCCTCGGCTCGGTGCCTTTTGGGACAACACCTCGATGTTGTCCGTAGGGCAAGGGGAAGAGGCGGTCGGAAGTGAATCGCTATTCATATCCGACGAGTTCAAAGAACCATCCGACGAAGATAAGTCGATGCGGGCTCGGGGCGGACTGCACGATCATGTTCGGCGTAATGAGGAGCAGTGCAATAAAACATACCATGAATTATAATGGAATCCAGATACTTACAACTTCGCCAGGGGCTTATCCCTGGGCAACCACTCGTCGTCGCTATGGGCGGCTGTCGTTGAGCAGTCCGGAAGGAGGGTCCTTCTCTTTTGGGACCCTTCGGCCTCCCCAGTTGGGGCGGCCTTCCTCTTCTTGTCTCCCCCGGCTGGGGGGGGGGAGAACTTTCCTCTTCCTCCTCCTCGTCTTCATGGGAGGAGTGCGCCTCGGAGTTGTCGGACAATGAGTCCGATATCACCTGACGCCGGAGACCCTTTCTGGTCCCCGTGGCCTTCTTCTCCGGCACCTTATAAGGTGCCAGAGCCAGCATCTCCGTTAGGAGAGCATCCACTGGATCTTCGGGCAGGGGGGCTGGACAGTCAATCTGCTCCGCTATCTCCACCCAGTCCTGTTAAAGGCATGGAGGCTTAGATCCCGCACATGATTAAACTGGGGATAATAAATACCCTATAAGGTATACAAGAAATTATCGAACTGGCGTGGCGCTGTGCGCTGAGTCCGCGGTCCTCGGTAAGAGAAGGGGGCACCTCAGCACCCTTGAAAAACACCCTCCAGACGTCCTTGTGCGTCGTGTAAAAGAGCTCGCGCAGAGTCTGGTGCTTGGCCGGGTTGAACTCCCATAAATTGAATGCCCGTTGTTGACATGGGAGGATCCGGCGGAAGAGCATGACCTGGACCACGTTGACAAGCTTGAGTCTCTTGCTTATCATGTTTCGGATTCATTTCTGGAGTCCGGTCAGCTCCACCGATGGAACCCAAGACAGGCCCTTCTCCTTCCAGGAGGTGAGCCATGTGGGGATTCCGGATCTGAACTCGGGGGCCGCCACCCAGTTGGTTTCGCGCGGCTCGGTGATGTAGAACCACCCCGATTGCCACCCCTTTATGCTCTCTCTCCTGAAGTGGACTCGGATCCTGAACTGATGAGGTTAACTGAAACCTCTGGGTTAAAGGTAACACGACAGTGCTGCCTCGAGGGCTCTCCCTCCGGGGCAGGCGTAGGGTGAAGCATCGGGGCTACATGAGTAGTGAGAAGTGAAACCCACTCAGCAGGAGCACTGGGAGGATTCACGGTCGAGGCGCCCGAGCTACTAGGAGGAGTAACCAGTGAAATAGGGAAACTAGAACTGGCTGGAATATATGGAGTAAATCCCAGGGAGGATGGAGCAGTGACAGACCTAGTAGAGACTAAAGCAGAGGCTAAAGCAGTACGAGCACGAGTCAGCTCTCGAGCCAGCTCGTGGATCATAAGGTAGCTAGCAGTGATATAATGAGCAAGGTGGCTAGCAACACTATCAGACTCCGGATCAATGATAGGAAAACGGACACGACCGTTGTCGTGCAGAGAAGGATAGTAGTAGAAACCTGGGTGGTTCTGAATCCGGACCTCATTGTATCGAAGCTCGACAAGGACCTCGAATGCAGCAAATTGGACAGCCTGAGAAGCAGTAGAAGCGTAACCGCTCCGAGAGGTACGAGTGTAAGTGCTGGAATCAGAACTGGTGCACAGAGTAACCACTGCGTGATACTCATACACTGAGTCTACTATACGCTCCCGTTACACACGATAGACTGGGTCGTCTCCGAGAGGGTACAGCCGACGCCACACGTTACAAAGGAGGTGCGGCGACGTGTACGACATCAGCTGCAACTGGCACGGATACAACACCGGAGCCATCTACACTCACAACCATTAGTAGGTTAGCATAAAAATAAAACAAGTGCATGCAATGCAACAACCAGCTACAAATGCTACCGACACTCAACTTAAACTCGTATCTATCGTCCAGTTAACACGTCGTAGTCTAGCGTGGCCTACAGTCAGCGCGGCTCTGATACCAAGCATTGTGGCACCCCGGCTCAGAGCAACCGGTTTACCATGCATTTCCAGCACAGAGACCATGTCTTCTGGCAACACACAACATCATGGTACAGAAAACAACCGCTTTATTGATGCTAGCGGATCAAAGTTTATATTACAACAGGTAGCGAGGCCAAGCGGCACACACGGTGCGGCTGAACAATATGTACATTATTTAGTGAACATAAAGGGGCCTCGGTCATAACAACTACGTGGCACCGGAACAACGTCGTAGCGGAACTCCATAGCACAGGGACACCGATGTGGACACGATCTAGACTCGAACAACACTCCTTTCCAATGAGACTTTCCTGAAATCTAGCATGACACGCCAGGTCAGTACATTGAATGTACTTGCAAGCTCACAACAAGCATAAACATAATGACAAACAATATCATGATAATTATCCAATTATTAATAATGCAACAATATATCTAACATGTCGTCATCATACTCTTGTGAGGAAAATCCCTCGTACTGGCTTACCAACGGTGATCTCCTGGATCACGAACGTACCAGCCTTGTGGTCTTAACTCAGATTACCTCGTGATCTTTCCGGCGATCACCACCACGACCAACACTTGGTCTTAAACATCAAGATGGCCTTCCCACCATCATTAACAGTGCAAGGTTCATGACTTAGTGTGGAAAATTTATTAAACATTGACCCATGCATGGTGTGATCTACTTTCGAGCGTGTTCGTAACCGTTGGACTCGACTATCGATAGATTAATACACTCTGCAGAGGTAGCGCACTGTACCCACACCACGGAACCCATGGCCTCGCACTCCCATTCGGGTGGACCAATGGCATTCCGACGAAACCCCTCCATTGACATGACACTCTCCCGGCCACTCCGACTCACTCCCCACTGGGCTAGTCCTGGGTGGCCCCGTGTCTACCAAAGACACCAACGACCATCGTCGTGGCCAAAACATGAACGTCCCACACGGGGACACGGTACCATAATCTCAACAACGGGCACACAAGGTTATGGCTGCTTACAGGGCCACGGTACCGCACGACCATAACCTTCCCTCGTTGGAGGCACCGACCAGAGGCATGACAACGGACCGAATAAAGGCCTTCCCATACAGGCAAATGTGGTTGCACTGGGAAAAACTAGATTCAGTGGCACCATGACCCGGTCAACGATACGTCCGGGTTGAGTTATTATCAGGTTCAACTTAAAGTGAAAATAACCGGTGTCATAGTATGCCATGAAATGCGACACTAACATATGCATCACATATCAACGGAAATGACTGAGTCAACTATATCCACACTAAGCATAAACATCAACAACTCATAACACTTCTCTGGTTAGGATTAAACCTCAATTTAAACAGAATCTTTTCTAGCAAATTTATCATATTTCTCATGCAAGAAAAATAACTCCAAATAATTACTATATATCCATAACCATATTACTTCTTCATAACAAAAATTACTTCTAGTTACTTTACCAACTTAATTAACTTCAAACTTTCTGTAAACTAAGCATGACAACTTAAACAAGCAAGCAACAGAATATAAATAATACAATAGTGATTTAAATGCATGGATTAAATCATTCATTCAAGTTGAGAAATCAAAAATATTGTAATGGCACCATGAACATGTTGCTTCGGCTTGCCTTAGTGCAGATGAGGTTCACAAGCCTCTTGGTGATCCTCAAGACAAGCTTCACTCTCTGAAAATATTTATAAACACAAAAAGAAAACATCAAGAACCCTTCTGAAATTCACCAGAAAATCTAGACAGCAGAGAAAAATCTCATTTTTGGTGAGCTGCTAGATTTCTTTACAAAGAACACAATGCAAAAAGAATCAATTCATTTGGACTTATGGTTAAAGAGTTTTGGCTGTTTGAAGCTCTCTCAAAAAAAATGAATTTTGAATTTAAATAAAAACAGACTGGGAGTGACGTCGAAGGCGTAAAGCCTCGTGGGTGCCATCACTCGTATCGCTTCACGCGCATACTGAGTGGCTGACTAGCGGGCCCCGCTAGTCAGGTGAGGGGGAGGGGGAGAAGGAAACAGAGGACGGCACGGCTTCGCCGGAGCACACGCAGGCGATGAGGGCTTCTTGGCCAAAACGAGAGGGAGGGATCGAGAGAGGAGACGGAGGCGCACCTTACCATACCTGTAGAGTAGCTAGGGGTGGTCGGACGACGTCAGAAACAGCCTCTCTAGCGGAGGCAGAGAGCGGAGGTCGCCGGAGAGGAAGACAACGACAATCAGAGGCGACACCAGGGGCTCCAACCGGGCGGAACAGCACCACCGAGGCACGATGGAGGCCCGGGAAGGGAGAACCGAGCCTGGGAGGGGCTGGAGCTACGGAGGCGCCCGAGGGGATCGCCGGCGAGCTCGAGCTCGGGGACGGCGGCCCGCGGCCTGCCCGGCCGGGCTACGTCTTCTACAAGATCGTGGAGTGTGTGGGAGGAGTGGTTGATGCTCGAGGAGGTTGGGGAGGGCTCTATTTGTAGTCGAGCATCGAGGGGGAATCGGGCTCTACCGGTGGACACCTGGACACGGCGCCCGGTGACGAACGACGTCAGTGAGAGGGGGAGAAGGCAACGCAGCTCACGCGGGGACTGTGGGCGTGCGGGGACGAGCACAGGGGCACGGGGGTGACGACGAGCACAGTGCGCATCGCACTGTTATGTTGGCCGGACCATGCCCATGCTTGCTGCGGCGAGCTCCGGCGTCAGCGAGCGCCAGGAGGGAGTTAAGAGGGTTTGGACGAAGATTGTGGCGAAGTTTGGCAAGCTTAGCCCGGTCGGGGCAGCGAGCATCACAGCAAACAGGCGCCGGCAAGACTCGAGCCGCACGCGGCAGGCAGGTTGGCATCATGCACACGCATGGTCACCGCGTGAACTCTGACCTCAGGCCGACCTAAGTCCAAACTTCATGTCTGGCATGTTGTTCGTGGTAGTTTTAGAGGTTACCACACTTGGGTTTGATCGCATGTGCAGTAGAATAGATTTCAACCGCTTGGTAAGTTTCTAGACAGTAACTTTGAGAGCTTATTGTGGTCAAACTACTGGGAGTTGGGAGCTGGGCTTTGGAGGTTAGCAATCATCTACTAAGGTGATGATGCACAAGAAAAATCAGCCACAATGGAGCAAGTAAAATGGTAGTTGATGTGGAAACTACCATTTCTGTCCAAAACAGAAAATATTTTTTGTAGCAAAATATTTCAAAAAGTGATGAAATATTTTTGCTCAGGAAGGTGCCCTAGGGTTCAAAGAATATTTTTGAATTTTCTCAGATTTTTGTGGGCAAGAAAAATTGGGGTTGCTTTGGAGCACATTGAGCTATCTAGGGTTTAAGAGAGGGAAATGAATATTTTTCATTTAAGAAAAATATTGAAATATTATTTTGAGGTGAACCAGAGAGGAAATGATAGTTAGAGAGGGAAATGAGGCACTTGAGTGAAAGTCAAGGGGTACCCAAGTGTTTAAGTCCATTTGAAAAGATTCAAAACTCCAAATTTCAAATTCAAACCAACGGAAAATCAGGCAAAGAGAGGAGGGCAAAAACCAGGCTGTCACACTTTCCGTGCCTGGAGAAGCTATATATCGAGGTGATGTTCCTTTCCTGTTAAATGTTAACCATAAGGGAGTTCAATTTGTGACACCTTTTTCCAAGTTTACAATGACAATGTACTACGATTTCTGAAGGATTCTTTTGGAGGATTTCAGTACATACATGCCCCCCCCCCCCATATTGGTTGCTTGATCCATATGGTTACAATCAATAAGCATTTCTCCTTTGTATTCATTTGTACTAGTTTTCTTAGGGAACTTTCCGTACACTCCAACCACTTGTGAAGAAGGCTACATCTTTCTAGAATGTAATCAGATGCCCATGTTAATCATGTCAGATCGAAGATGGCATGTTAGTGCATTTTACAAATCCTGCAAACCAAATAGGCCTGTAGTAGTGTCCAAAACTGCATGTAGGCACTAACACGTTTTCTTCTTTTGCAGATAAGATTAGGCCCAGTGGTGGATAATGTGATAGAATATAACAATCACGTCGAATGCCTAGATCTGCATCTCTCAGAAATTACTTTGAACTCCTACCGAGGGACCTTACCGGAGATTATATTCGCCAGGTTCTTTAAGGGTGTTGAAGGAAATGAGGTTTGCCCTACATTTATTTCGCAAAAATGAATGGTTTGTTGATCAGCGCCAGCGCCTGCGGCAGAATGGAATAGGCTCCAAAAATGCTTAATTTCATTTTGGAACTTCAGATGACAGAGTAATCGGAAGTCATCGTGTCAACCCCCTACATGACTTCTCAGTGGCTGACCCCTTTGCAAAAATTGTGAGGTTTTGAAACCAGACTTAGAAGTGATAATATTAGTTTGAACCTCTCTGATATCCATGTTCAGCGGATCAGCACGAGCGTTTGCAGCTGATGAGCTGAATTTCATTTCTAATATCAGTTTGAACCTTGTAATCTTTGAATTTGAGCCATATAACTCTAGAATTTGAACCTTGTAATATTTCAAGCTTTTGTGGTACAATCGTTGAAATGGCATCGTATGAGACTCATATATTGGTAGCACTATTTTGACCTTAATATGCAATGATCTTATATTTTATTAACCATTCTCGAACCTGTTTACCTTGTCGATCTCACAGCACACGATCTGTATAGCTAACTCGACTGCGATCTTCGACATTATTGCACATAGTTGGTTTCTTCCACCGTGTGCCCTGTAAAGCGCAGAATTAATTATCGCACTCGAGTGTCCATCATCACCCTTCTGTGTATCTTTCACCTTATCACCCACGGGTAAACTTATGACCGAAGTCATTCCATACACTTCGTTTTTACAAAGCTTTTTTCCAATAAACGCCCGCATTTGTCCCTCTTCTAGCTGACGTGTGGCCAAACTAGCCGGGCGGGAACCTTGTGCGGTAAACTGCGCGGTAGCGCGGGAACAGGCTCACCGACAATACATTTGGCGCCTCTTCGATCCCACGCATGCAGTGCGGTGTTGTCAAGCGTGCACCGGAATCCTCCGCTATGAACATCATGACAAGACGTGACGATTACAGGCCGGCGGGCCCCCATTTGTTACAACAGCCAACCTTTCGATCGCGCCCCACCATTGCAAGGAGCACACCCACCACGAGAAATTCTTAGAGGGTATCCTGCATGGCTCCAATGGCGCTCCGAGCGGCTGCCGACGACGAGCAGCAGTTCACCATGTGTGCCGTGGTGGACACCCACAGAAGGTTCATGGACCTCTCGGTGGTGTACACCAACGACCCAGTCTGGGTGGAGCACTCCATCCACATCATGGAGCTATTGCTTGCCGAGGAGAAGTACAAGGTGGTCGGGTTCGACCTCGAGTACACCCGCGCTTGTGCCGGGTCTCGTCCCAAGGTCGCCGCCGCCCAGATGTGCGTGTGCCACCACGTCCTCATCTACCACTACTGCCTGGCCACAAGGCCTTGCGAGCGTTTCGCCAGGTTTGTCAACAGCCCCCACTACATGTACGCTACGGTGGACATCACCAACGATGTAAAGGCGCTCGAGAATTCGGGCATCACCTGCTAGAATCTTGTCGACATCTAGGGCCAACACAAGATTTGGGGCAGCAAGGAGCATGAGAAGGACTCACTGGTTCACCTCGCCGAGGCCATCATCGACCCCTACTACAGAGACATGAAGGATTCGTGCAACAAGGACAAGCGTGCCTGGCACTCGACCTGGATGGAGAAACTCGACAAAGCTCACGTCGTGTACGCAGCCAAGGAGGCATACACGAGCTACAACATGTACAGGCGGATCGTTGACATGGGGAAGTGCCTCCTTCCCAAAATGGCCAGGGATCCAGCCGGAAGCAGAGCAATGGCAAGCGTCGTCGCAACATTAAGTAGATGATTTATCCTTGTTTCTCCTACTTTAGTATGCATGTAATTTCTTACTTTGGTGTGTAGAAATGTTATGTTTGTAGTCACTTGTGTAATTGTATGCTTAATTTGGTTATGCAATGCTGTCTTTTTAAGTATATATGTTGATGCTCTGTAGACAGAGAGTAGATGTTGTGCGGACAAAGAAAATCACATCTCACAAGGACTAAACAACGGAACCCATCGATGATGTTTTCATCACTCACTCACAATTTTATACTAGCAATCGTTTGCTCACAACACACACGGCTTGTTAGCAGTAATCGTCTGTGTTGTTATCGGTCTTCGCACATGTTTCTGATTACAGACCTGTTTGCCGCATATCACACACATCTTGTTAAGTTGAACCGTTTCTGTTCTCATGTCTCAACGCAAACAGTTCATCCGAGTGAACTGCATGTCGTATATCACACACACCTTGATCTGGCTGACAGTTTCTTTTGTGTTGCCTAATCACAAACAGTTCATCCGAGTGAACCGTATGCTGTATATCGCACACACCTTCATCTGGATGCCCGTTTCTTTTGTTCCTCCTCATCGCAAACAGTTAATTGAACTGAACCGTATGCCCTGCATCGCACATGCAACTAAAATCTGAACCGTGTTTGATGCATCCTCCATCACAAACGTTTTGCACCTTTTTGACGGTTTTTTACACCACCGTTTACGATTATGGCATCGCACACAGTTTCATCGAAGGGTCTCTGATCGTAGTGTCGCGTTAGCAGCATCCTGCAGTAGTGTGCCTTCTCCTGCCTTATTTTTTTACACGGGGAGCTTAGACCAAATAGGAGTTTCGTGCTAAATTTGGAATTATTCCAGGTTCGTTTGGCCATTTTATACATTAATTAAATTTCTAGGCATTTAATGTGCATAATTCAAATTTGAACTACAAGCACATGCTCCAATGCACCAAAGTTGGTTGAAAAATCACATGTGTGTCCTTCGGTGAATTTCTAGGTTCCATGCAAGAAATGAGAATGGAATTCAAACATCTGTGTGTCGTGGCTCGGTCAGAAGTATTAACAAACTTGGTTTTTTAATTCCTGTAAGTCCGAAACACGCCTGAAAATCATGAAACTTGGCATGGTGTCATGACATGGCACCAACATGCTGTGGTAATTTTTTGGCCGAATTGGGACATGCTTTCGTATAAGCTTCTTGCAAATCGGAACTTCTCTCAAGAAGGCTCGTGGTTCCGAGAGGGAACGTGTCACCCCCGTGTGCGAAACGACATACAATGCCTTCTCCCACCTTGATTTTTTTACACAAGCAGCTTAGACCAAATAGGAGTTTCGTGCTAAATTTTGGAATTATTCCGGGTTCATTTTGTCTTTTTTATACATTAATCAATTTTTCAGGCATTTAATGCACATAATTCAAATTTTAAGTACAAGCGCATGCTCCAGTGCACAAAAGTTAGTTGGAAAATCATTTATGTGTACTTGGGCGAATTTCTAGGTCCCATGGAACAAGTGGGAATGCAATTCAAACATCTGGGCATCTTGGCTCGGCCGGAAACATCGAGAAACTTGGTTTTAAAATTTCCTCAAATCCAAAACTTGCCTGAAAATCATGAAACTTGGCATGGTGTCATGACATGGCACCAACATGCCGTGGTAAATTTTTTGTCTGATTTGTAAAGGCACACACATTAACAATCAACAAAGTCAGTTTGGAACAAGTGTTGTCACGTTACAAATCGGAAACACAAGTATTATTGAAACCGTGGGCGTACTACTTACCATTTATGTGCCGCCGCGCGTCCCTCTTTTTTTATTTGCTAGGAGGTGCCGTGCGGGGTAGCTATTTGAGTACGGGAGGTGTGCGATCAAAGCCCTGCGTGTGCTCATTGGGAGGAGAGTCCTTTGACCTCTATCCGCGCCCACCTCCCTCCCAACGTCTCCATTAGTGGCGCCCGAGCCCCTGTTTCATGGTGTGGATATGTCTCACTCGGCTGAGATTTAAGAGAGAAAAAAGAAAATCTAAAAATAAAGTTTTGCACGGATCGTGATGTAAGATCCGACGGACCTATATAGCATCGACTGCGACTTATAGCAAGACTGGTGAATATAAGGACGATGACAGTGGATAATAACTGCCTTACATATTTAGGAAGATAATTAAAAAAGCCACATGCGGCAACGCCCAAAATACACAAGGGCAAAGGAAGAAGGAAGACAACAATCTGGTTTGCTGATCTCTACTTTCTTGATGCGTTGTTGCAGGCCACGGGAAGCCGGGAACTAGTCTCCGCGGCGAGCGGCGATGAGCTCTTTCGTGTCCTCGAGACGCTGCTTGAGAGCATCCACGG
Source organism: Aegilops longissima (assembly GCA_021605205.1). Lineage (NCBI taxonomy): Eukaryota > Viridiplantae > Streptophyta > Magnoliopsida > Poales > Poaceae > Aegilops > Aegilops longissima. Next base: position 59,235,657 of record CM038679.1, read on the forward strand.
ATTCCTCCACCAGCCTTTGGCGCTCGATGCGCAGCATGTCATTCTCGTCCATAAGTTTCTTGACAATGACGCCGGTCCTCTTCAACAAGGCAGTGATCTCCTCCTGCTGCTCCGCACTTCCGATGATCTTCGCACTCAGCAGGTCGCGCTCGGCCTGGAGCTTCGCATTACCCTCCCTTTGTTGTCAGATGACGTCGGTAGCCTATTCAAACGAGGCTTTCATGTCGTCCTGCAACCTCACCCAGCCGGAGATCTAATCCATCTAGCTATGGACGATCGATTCATGTGCCTGTAAGAGTCCTCGCCTGCCCGCGAGACATTTTCCCAGGCCTCCGCGGCGCGGGAGGACATCTCTGCTACATTCGCTGCACGGCGGGACATCTCTGCTGCTTCCGCGGCTCGGCCGAACCAGTCTGCTGCACCAACGGCGAGGCTGGACCTCCGTGCTACTTCGGCGGTGCGGCGGGGCCTCTGTGCTTCTACGGTCGCGCTGCGGGACATGTCAGCTGCTTTCGCCGCGAGGCGGTACATCTCTCGTGCTTCCGCTTCCATGCTCGCCTCTCCCTGGTGGTAATCTCTCGACCCAGAACTCACGCTGGCCATGGCAGGCGCAAGGGAACGATGATGAATGACTTGTTTGTTTTTGTGGATGAGGAGTTGAGGAGTAATGTGCAGTCATCTTGGAGTAGCAGTATTTATAACCGAGTACTAATACACTCCTAAGTTGGAAACCTTTTAGTTTTTGATCGTGTGAATAGGTTTGCAATTAAATATAGCGTGGTAGTAATTTGAAATGTGACGGGACGCAGGCTCAAAATTTATTGATGGTTCTATAATTATGAAGTGCGGCACTATTCCCGGACGGCGTAACATGGGCACGCTTTCTTGGCCGTGTACGTGGCGTTTGCACCATAGGGTGCACCGCAATAGGCAATGTCAGCACACGTCTTGTTCCAACAACCGTGTGCGCTCGTTATTACCATCGTGCACGCTTCTTTTAATTGGAATATGTACCCGTCTAGCGCACACACGTTGATCTGTCTAACTGTTTCTATTTGTTGTGGCTTACCGCAAACAGTTCATCCGTGTGAAGTGTATGCCGTCAATCGCAGACACGTTGATCTGGCCGACTGTTTCTGTTGTGTTGCCTAATCGCAAACAGTTAATCCTTCTGAAGCGTATGCCCTCAACCGCACACACCTTCATCCGGCTGCCCGTTTCTGTTGTTCCGCCTCATCACAAACAGTTAATCTGTGAAGTGTATGTCGTATATTGCACACGCCTTCATCTGGCTGCCTGTTTATGTTCTTCTTCCTCATGGCAAACAATTAATTGAATTGAACCGTATGCCCCGCATCGCACACGCAACTAAAATATGAACCATGTTTGATGAATCCTTCATCGCAAAAGTTTTGCATCTTTTTTGATGGTTTTTTACATCATCATTTGCAATTAATGCATCGCACACAGTTTCGTCAAAGGGTCTCTGATCGAAGTGTCGTGTTAGCAGCATCCTGCAGTGGTGAAACTCAGTTGGTTCCCTTGTACTCCCTAGGAGCATGCGCGTAGTACTTGATTTTTGATGGCTTCTAAATTTTTGCAATAAGTATATGAGTTCTTTTGACTAATGTTGAGTCCATGGATTATACGTACTCTCACCTTTTCGCCTTTTCTAGCCTCTTCGGTACCGTGCATTGCCCTTTCTCACCTTGAGAATTGGTGCAAACTTAGCGGTGCATCAAACCCGTGATACAATCGCTCTATCACACATAAACCTCCTTATATCTTCCTCAAAACAGCCACCATACCTACCTATTATGGCATTTCCATAGCCATTCGAGATATATTGCCATGCAACTTTCCACCGTTCCGTTCATCATCATCATGACATACTTTACTTTTGTCATATTGCCATTGCATGATCATGTAGTTGACATCGTATTTGTGGCAAAGCCACCATGCATTATTTTCATACATGTCACTCTTGATTCATTGCACCATCCCGATACACCGCGGAGGCATTCATATAGAGTCATATTTTGTTCTAAGTTTCGAGTTGTAATCCTTATGTTGTAATCAATAGAAGTGTGATGATCATCATTATTAGAGCATTGCCCAAATAAAAAAATTAAAAAAAGAGAAAGGCCAAAATAAAAAAGAAAAAGAAAGGCCCAAATATATATATATATATATATATATATATATATATATATATATAAAAGGGCAATGCTACTATCTCTTTTTCCACACTTGTGCTTCAAAGTAGCACCTTGTTCTTCATGTAGTGAGTCTCATATATTGTGCTTCAAAGTAGCACCTTATTCCTCATATAGTGAGTCTCATAAGTTGTCTTTTTATACTAGTGGGAATTTTTCGTTATAGAACTTGGCTTGTATATTCCTACGATGGGTTTCCTCAAATGCCCTAGGTCTTCATGAGCAAGAAAGTTGGATGCACACACACTAGTTTTCTTTTGTTGAGCATTCATTCATAGCTCTAGTGCATCTGTTGCATGGCAATCCCTACTCCTTATGTTGACATCAATTGATGGGCATATCCATAGCCCATTGATTAGCCTCGTCAATGTGAGACTTTCTCCTTTTTTTGTCTTCTCCACACAATCCCCATCATCATATTCTATTCCACCCATAGTGCTATATCCATGGCTCAAGCTCATGTATTGCGTGAAGGTTGAAAAAGTTCGAGATTATTTAAGTATGAAACAATTGCTTGGCTTGTCATCGGGGGTATAGAAGTTGGGAACATCTTTGTGTGACGAAAATGAAGCATAGCCTAACCATATGATTTTGTAGGGATAAACTTTCTTTCGCCATGTTATTTTGAGAAGACATGATTGCTTTGATTAGTATGCTTGAATTATTATTATTTTTGTGTCAATATGAACTTTTGTCTTGAATCTTTCGGATCTTAATATTCATATCACAATTAAGAAGATTTACATTGAAATTATGCCAAAGTATCACTCCGCATCAAAAATTCTTTTTTTATCATTTACCTACTCGAGGACGAAAGAGCAGAATTAAGCTTGGGGATGCGATCGTCTCCAACGTATCTATAATTTTGATTGCTCCATGCTACTTTATCTATTGTTTTGGACTATATTGGGCTTTATTTTCCACTTTTATATTATTTTGGGACTAACCTATTAATCGGAGGCCCAGCCAGTTGCTGTTTTTTGCCTATTTGGTGTTTGAAGAAACGGAATATCAAACGAAGTCCAAACGGAATGAAACCTTGAGGCGTGATTTTCTCACGAGCGTGATCCGGAGACTTGGACCCTACTCCAAGCAGTGCGAGGCGGTCACGAGGTGGAGGGCGCCCACCTGGGCGCGCCCCTACCTCGTGGGCCCCTGACGCTCCACCGACGTACTCCTTCCTCCTATATATACCTACGTATCCCCAAACGATTAGAGAGGGAGCCAAAAACCTAATTCCACCGCCGCAACCTTCTGTATCTGCGAGATCCCATCTTGGGGCCTGTTCCAGAGCTCCGCCGGAGAGGGCATCCACCACGGAGGCTTCTACATCAACACCATAGCCTCTCCGATGAAGTGTGAGTAGTTTACTTCAGACCTTCGGGCCCATAGCTAGTAGCTAGATGGCTTCTTCTCTCTTTTTGGATCTCAATACAATGTTCTCCCCCTCTCTTGTGGAGATCTATTCAATGTAATCTTCTTTTTTGCGGTGTGTTTGTTGAGACCGATGAATTGTGGGTTTATGATCCAGCTTATCTATGAATAATATTTGAATCTTATCTGAATTCTTTTATGTATGATTGAGTTATCTTTGCAAGTCTCTTCGAATTATCCGTTTGGTTTGGCCAACTAGATTGGTAGTTCTTGCAATGGGAGAAGTGCTTAGCTTTGGGTTCGATCTTGTGGTGTCCTTACCCAGTGACAGAAAGGGTTGCAAGGCACGTATTGTATTGTTGCCATCGAGGATAACAAGATGGGGTTTCTATCATATTGCATGAATTTATCCCTCTACATCATGTCATCTTGCTTAAGGCGTTACTCTGTTTTTAACTTAATACTCTAGATGCATGCTGGATAGCGGTCGATGAGTGGAGTAATAGTAGTAGATGCAGAATCGTTTCGATCTACTTGTCTCGGACGTGATGCCTATATACATGATCATACCTAGATAACCTCATAATTATTCGCTTTTCTATCAATTGCTCAACAGTAATTTGTTCACCCACCGTAGAATACCTATGCTCTTGAGAGAAGCCACTAGTGAAACCTATGGCCCCGGGGTCTATTCTCATCATATCAATCTCCATTACTTTATTACTTGCGTTGTTTTTACTTTGCCTTATACTTTTTACTTTGCATCTCTATATCAAAAATACCAAAAATATTATTTATCATCTCTATCAGATCTCACCCTCGTAAGTGACTGTGAAGGGATTGACAACCCCTAATCGCGTTGGTTGCGAGTAGCTATCATTTTGTGTAGGTACGAGGGACTCGTTCGTGATCTCCTACTATATTGATACCTTGGTTCTCAAAAACTGAGGGAAATACTTACGCTACTTTACTGCATCATCCTCTCCTCTTCGGAGAAATCCAACGCAGTGCTCAAGAGGTAGCACCATTGTATTAAGAATTCAGGGAGAGAGAGAGAGAGAGAAAGCCATCTAGCTACTAACTACGGACCCGAAGGTCTACAAAGAACAACTCACGCATCATCGGAGAGGCACCAATGGAGGTGGTGAACCCCATCTGAGATGGTGTTGAGATTGGATGTGGTGGTTCTGGACTCTGCGGCGGCTTATTTCGTCGACTCCCCTAGGGTTCCTGGAATATTGGGGTATTTATAGAGCAAAGAGGTGGTCCGGGGGGCACCCGAGGTGGGCACAACCCACCAGGGCGTGCCTGGGCCTCCTGGCGTGCCCTGGTAGGTTGTGCTCTCCTTGGAGCACCCCCGGGCGCAGCCAGGGCCCATTACATGTCTTTTGGTCCATAAAAAATCTTCGTAAAGTTTCGTTGCATTTGGACTCCGCCTGATATTGATTTCCTGCGATGTAAAAAACATGCAGAAAACAACAACTGGCACTTGGTACTATGTCAATAGGTTACTACCAAAAAATGATATGAAATGACTATAAAATGATTATAAAACATCCCAGATTGATAATATAACAACATGGAACAATAAAAAAATTATAGATACGTTGGAGACGCATCAACCATCCATGAGAACTTTACGCAGTCGAGTGCCTCCAAGGACTGGGTCGGCCACCAAAGCTTGCCGCCCAGGGGTAGGAACATGAGCTGGGTGATCTGGCTGGTCGAATGTAATAGGAGTATTTGACCACTTTAGGTATGTTGTAGTTGCCGGAGCAACCATGTTCATCTCTCTGTTGATGAATTTCAGTCGACTTTTGCTCTCGACATCAGCAAAAATCACCAAAGTAGCATTGACCTCTAGGTAATCATCTGCCTTTTCCTCGTCTTCATCGTTATTAGAGTCCTTCTCACCTGGATGGCCCTCACGAAACTGCTGGATAAGGAGTCTGCACTGTCGAGTGGTGTGTTTGGGCAAAATCAAGTTACCCTCTTCGTCCTTCTTTGTGTGTATGTGACACGGTAAGTCCAGGACGTCCTAGCCTGACTGGTCCTTCAACTTTTTGGGCACCCACGGCCCCTTGGGCTTTCCTGTGAACTTTCCTTGGATATCCACCACTGCAGCTTCAGCCTGACCAGCGGCTTCGGCTTTGCGTTTCTGCTTTCGACTGGGGTTCCCACCCTCAGCATCATGGTCGACTGTCTTCCCTTTGCCATTGCGGAGTCGGTCTTCTTCTTCACCATTCGCATACCGAGTGGCTATTTCCATCATCTGATTTAGAGTCATGGCCCCGGAGCGACCGAATTTCGGTGTGAGCTCTCTGTACCGTACGCCTTCCTTGAAAGCACAGACTGCTTGGTGCTCTGAAACATTCTCCACCAGATGGTGAAGTGTATTCCACCGCTGAATGTAATCCCTCAAAGTTACATTCGGCTTTTGGACACAGTGATGCAACTCAGATAGCCCAGTGGGACGCTTGCAAGTGCCTTCAAATGTCTTGATAAACACTCGGGCCAAGTCTTGCCAACTGTATATGCTAGCAGGAGCCAACTGATTCAACCAGGCCCTGGCCGAGCCTTCAAGCATCAAGGGGAGGTGCTTCATGGCAACTTCGTCATTGCCTCCACCAATCTGTACCGCCACTCGGTAATCTTCCAACCATGTGTCTAGCTTTGACTCGCCAGTAAACCTGCTCACTCCTGCAGCCAACCTGAAGTTGGGAGGAATCTCAGCTGCATGAATGGCTCTACTCAAACACTCGGGCCCAGAGATGAACGCCCTGCTGCCACTTGAACGATTTCCGTCCAGCCCTTCTCTGTTTGCTCTGCCTCTGTCAACTAGGCCATGCACGAGGATAGACCTTGCATCAAACCCGGGCTCTCTTGGGTCGATTGGAACCCTCTGCTCATCACCGAAAGGGTGCCCGTCATCATACCGCCAGGGCGCATACGAACCACCCCTCGGAGGGGGTGTGGGCACTCGACGGTGGTCATCATAGTGGTATCGAGGATCAAACTGTCCATGGCCTCGACCCAGGTACTAGTCTCGACGATAAACCATTGTCTTCACGCCGTGGAGGCAATCTTGGGCTGTGTGTCGACTGAACTATGCCTGCCATGACAGACCTGCTGTGAATCCTATTGCGCGACTGGGAAACAGCCGAGTTCTGTTCCCCGGCCGCCTTAAGCAGTGCTCGAATCTGCTATAGGCCTCTACCAGCCTCGGAGCGGGACGACTGGATTGTATCTGCAATGGCGCAGCCGCCGCAACATTTTGGATCGTGTGCGGTATACCTGACACTCTTATCGAGGCCCAATCGGGAACAATTGTCATGGCCGTCGACTAGAACTTGGATTTTTCCTATGGGTGCGGTCGTCGAGTGCTTGCTGAAGATTCTCTAGGCGCGTACGCACAACCAGAGTGGCTAAGCGCGCAGCCTCCAAGGCCAGAGCCTCGGGGGTCTCCCCAATGATGGGGGTCTAGAGAGCCTGATTGTTTCTGCGGTGCAGCTCTTCCCTCTACTCCGCAGTGAGAGCTTGAGGGTAATACTCATCGTTGTCGTGCGATGGACCACCGATGTCGCCTCCGCCGCGGGTGAATCCGGGTGGATTGCGCTGGGAGTCGACCATGAGGACTTCTGTCGCAGGGTCGTTGCTCTCGCAGTCGGAAAGCGTATCCGAATGGCTAGTCGACAGATCGAACAACCCATAGAGAGATTCATCGGGCTCAATCGCCGTGATTTGAGGAGTGGCCGCGCATGCTTCACCCACCGCTGGAGCCGCGAGCAACCGGATCTCTTGCGGCGATGGCAGCGGGGAGTGAAGACGCCGCGGGAGTCGACCGATACTGGGTCGACGGCTGCCGCAGGAGGACGCCGCAGGCGCTCACGCGGAAGTGCACCGCCCCGCGAATGGGGAGCGCCTCGACATCGAGGGAGGCTTCTTGGAGCCAAACTAAATCATTGGCGATGAAGGTGAGCGCGCCGAGACGGATCTCACGACCCAAGGCCAATCCACCGCCAGAAACCATGTTGACGAAGATCAAAGATCGCAACCTAACCAGAAGTCGCTTAGACGCCTGCCCCATGGTGGGTGCGAACTGTCGTGGGAACAGATCTGACAGTAGAGATGGGGGGTACGTAGGAGAGGGCAGAGTCCTAGCTACGGTGAAGTTGTACACTCGAATTTACGAGTTCAGGCCCCTATTGGAGGAGGTAGAAGCCCTACGTCTCGGTGTCGCGGAGGCTCTGTTGTTTGGAGTATGAGTTACAGGGGGTGCGAACACTTGTGTGAGAGGGGAGGGGTGGCTTATATAGAGTACGCCGACCCCTCGCCGCCCTCCATTACACCAGCGTTCAATGAGCATATAATGTTGCACACGTTACTGGTAACGCCCATATTAATTGATCTTTATGACGACGGAGTGAATGTCTGACCGTTGCCATCCAGGGGTGGCTCTAGGTCTTCTGAACTCCGAGTGGATTCTTGTCTTTTGAGTGAATAACGATGGCCGAGTGGAATTGGGATATCTGAGTGAGATCTTATGTCGAGTGTATTGCACTTCATGAGGATTTCAGTCGGTATCTTCATTTGAACTTTATAGGCCTTGGACTCTTGTGTAGTGTCCTTGGGTAAGGCGTCTAGGTCAGTCCTAAGACCCTACCCTAGGTACATGTCCTCGTAGCTAGCGAGGAGGCGGCGCTGCAAGAAGAAGGGTCCCCGGCGAGGAGGTGGCGCTGCAAGAAGAAGGGTCGCCAGCAAGGAGGCTAAGCTGCCAGTAAGTAGCAGTGAAGGTTTGAACTTGGAAAGCAAGGAGGAACAGTGGAAATGTGGCTTTTGGTGGAGGGAGGGGGCAGGGAGATAGATATTTCCGCGGTGGCAAAAAAAATCCGGTCGGTGCCGTGAGAAACTGGCGTGCAAGTGTGGTTCAAGCGCGGGCGGTGGACTGTAGACGACGAAGCTTCCTGTGTAAGCCAGACAAGACAGTGCGCCAAGATATTTTTTATCGCATCCCACACGATTCTTGCTAGTAAACTGTTTGTGGTATACCTGATTTTTTTCATTATGTTCTGAAAGACAAAATGGTGTTGCGGAGGGAAAATATAGTGTTTGAATTGCTAGAACATTTATGTACAGTGAACATGCAACTACATGAGTGTCGTGTTTAAATTTGGAATTATTCCGGTTCGTTGGCATTTTTATGCATTAATTGAGTTTCTAGGCATTTAATGTGCATAATTCAAATTCGAACTACAAGCACATGCTCCAGTGCACCAAAGTTTGTTGAAAAATCACATGTGTGTCTTTGGGTGAATTTATAGGTCCCATGCAAGAATGGGAATGAAATTCAAACATCTGGGCGTCGTGGCTTAGCCAGGAACGTTGAGAAACTTGGTTTTTAAATTCTTGTAAATTCAAAACTCGCCTGAAAATCATGAAACTTGGCATGGTGTCATTTCATGGCACCAACATGCTGTGGTAAAAAAATTGGCCGCATTTGGACAAGTTTTGGTACGAGCTTCTTGCAAACCAGAGCTTCTCTCAAGAAGACTCGTGGTTCACGAGGGGGGGGGGGGTGTCGTTGTCAAAACCGGCGGATCTCGGGTAGGGGGTCCCGAACTGTGCGTCTAGGCGGATGGTAACAGGAGACAAGGGACACGATGTTTTTACCCAGGTTCGGGCCCTCTCGATGGAGGTAAAACCCTACTCCTGCTTGATTAATATTGATGGTATGGTTAGTACAAGAGTAGATCTACCATGAGATCAGAGAGGCTAAACCCTAGAAGCTAGCCTATGGTATGATTGTTGTTTGTCCTACGGACTAAAACCCTCCGGTTTATATAGGCACCGAAGAGGGTTAGGGTTACACAGAGTCGGTTACAATGGTAGGAGATCTACATATCCGTATCGCCAAGCTTGCCTTCCACGCCAAGGAAAGTCCCATCCGGACACGGGACGAAGTCTTCAATCTTGTATCTTCATAGTCCAGGAGTCCGGCCAAAGGCTATAGTCCGGCTATCCAGACACCCCCTAATCCGGGACTCCCTCAGTAGCCCTCGAACCAGAGGCTTCAATGACAACGAGTCCGCGCGTGGGTTGTCTTGACATTGCAAGGCGGGTTCTTCTCCAAATCCTGTGTACTGTTTGAGCAATGTCCGCTTCTCGTAAATATCGCGCTCCTTGGCTTCCACGCCCAATAATGGCCATCTTCCACGTGTTGAACGAATGCGAAAAGCCAGGGTATTTTTACATTTACCCCCTAGCTGCGCAAATGAGCTGCCTATATAAGAGACGTGGATCGAGATCCAAATCACACCGTCTTCCCTTTGCGAGCTTTCATCGGAGCGCATCTGACAGAAACCCATTCCATCATGGACAGTCGACGCGGCTCCTCCTCTCGCCCTCCTAGTCCTCAGCCTGGAGATTGGGAGAGATGCTCCGTCCCACACAGCGAGCTAGTGACGCTCCAAACCAAGGGGTTTCTTCCCCCAGCCTTCATGGTTCCGGTTCGAGCCGGACTCGCCACCTATAAGGGCGGAAAACAAGCGGAGAGCGTCCCAAGTCCCTCCCGAGGAGAGCGGGTATGCCTTGTACCTTATTTGATAAGAGGGCTCGGATTTCCAATTCATCCATTTCTCCGGGGGCTCCTGGAGTTCTATGGCCTCCAGTTGCACAACCTTACGCCTGCCTCCATTCTGCATATTGCGGGTTTCGTGGCCCTTTGCGAGCTGTTCTTGGGCATCGGGGCTCATTTCGCACTGTGGAAGAGGTTGTTCTGCCTCGTACCCCGTTCTCAGGAGGGGTCAATATTTCAAGTGGGCGGAGCCGAACTACGGCGCATCGCCGGGACCGGATATCTATCCGGAACCCCGAAGAAGGCGTCCGAAGACTGGCCTTCAGAATGGTTTTATATAGAAGATGTCCCCCTGCCGAACCCTTTTCGGATCGGCCTCCCGGAGTTCAGTAATGCTCCTTTGAAGAAACACCTAAGCTGGCGTCCACGGAGCCCTCAAAGGGAAAATGACAGGGACGTCCTTTACCTGATGAGCCGAATAAGGTTGTTGGCTCATTCCGGACTGACCATGATTGGAGTCATGGCCACATGCATTATGCGGGGGGGGGGGGGGGTGCAGCCGCTCCAGTATAGAGGCCACCCCATGTTGGATTTCAACGGGGAGGATGATGCCACCCTCCATGGCCGTAAGGGGCCGGGATCGATCGCCGATCTGATGAAGACCTTGTCCGCATTGTACAAGGGAGAAGAGGAGTAATTTCTTCGCATCAATCCACAGGACGGGTTTTCTATGAACAATCCTCCAAGCTGGGTAAGCGGACATTTCTTTTTGCCCATCCAATCCATATTCCCATAGTCAAGTATCTCATTTTGTGATTTCGACGCAGGAACTGCGCCAGGCCATAAAGGATATATACAGCCTACCTCCACAACCCGAAGATCTGGAACGGTTCCTCGATCCGGCCTCCCAAGAGGATCCGGACATATCGGTGGAGTTGATCGATGGGGTATTTAACGAGCTGAGCATTGATAATGCCCTGGTTGCCATTACGGCCGATTACCCCGGAATACTTCCAGCCTCGCAGGTAAATAAGACCGAAACCCCCAATACGTTGAGAATGATTCATCCTTGCTTATTTTTTATCACCGTACACCAACGGTGTTTTGCAGGGGGACCCTTGAGGGGAAGGCTGAGCCTGCGGCGGCTAGCTAGCAAGGGGCAGCACAGCCCAGCAGGCTAAAAAGAAGTGCGGTCCGGATTGAAGCGCCGGTGCAACGGTATGGCGTGTCACCTTATTCCCAGGTTTTATTCCGGAAGGCATACTAACGCTCGTGCTCTCTTCAGGAAAAAGAGCGCTCGCCAGACTATATCCGGAGAGGTTGCCAATCGAGCCTCTGCCAGCCATGCTTCAAAGCCAGGCCCAGAAGCGGAGGCGAACACGAGGCGTGCGTTGGATGCTCCTTCGACATAGGATGCCGACAGATTGTCCACCACCAACTCCGAGGTGGAGAGTGCCATGAATCACAGGCGCCGCCGGACAATTCTTCGTGACACATGTTTCTCCCAAGAGGCGTTGAACGCCTTCAATTCGGGAGATGCGCACCTCTGTGCCGCTCAAGATGGTCTAGCGAGCCACGGGCAGTATGTAAAAGACATACAGTGAGGAAATTTAACGATTATATATGCGGTAGCCCTCGAGACTTGAAATAGTTAGAATAAGCGATGTAAGGATCATTTATTCTGCATGATCTTACGAAAAAGAATACCCAACTGTCCCGGGAGCTTGAAGAGTGCAAAGCTCAACTTGAGGCCGCACAAGCGCGCGGCAGGAAGCCAAAGAGACCCCTCTGGTAACATACGCTTTTAAAAGATAAGTATGTTGTGAAGTGCGGCGTGTATATAGATCTGATAATAACATTGCGAGATGGCGCGGGGTAGATCCGGACAAGCAACAACTCTTGCGCCGGTTAAAGGCCGGCGAGAACATGCTTACGAGGGTGAGGCGGGAGAAAAATAATCTCCAAGATGCCAACACCCAGCTGGGTGAGGAACTAAAAGATGTTCGTGCCCAGTGTCGACTCTGATAAGGAGAATCGGCGGCCGACCGGCATTTTAGTAAGTTCTTAAGCGAACTTTGAAAAAAAGTTCGGCGAGGAAGTCGACTAACGAGTTATGTCTCAGTAGGTATGCTCACAGGCCGTCCTGCATAGGAAATGCCGGTTCTCGGGTGACCTTCTTCGAGCTCTTACAACTGCATCGAACGAGTTCGGCAGTGATGAAAGCGTCGCCTGGCCTTGTGGCCATCTGTCTCCCTGCTCAAGGCCTTGGGAGCTTGCATAGAGGCTCAAGGGAGCACGGCGGCGCTTCCAATTATGGAAGATATCGGCCTGCCGTCAAAGGCGCCAGAGAGGCTGGGCCATGGTGAAGACGCTGTACACGGGCTGACCCAAACCACATGGCGAGGTCGGACTGTGGGGCCTGATGGGAAGGAGATCCTGTGAGCTTAGTGTACGCCAAGTAGAATTGGCAAAGTATTCCCAGCAGGACTGTAAACTAGACAGCCTGTTAGATGGCATTGAAGAAGAATACAATCAGTCAACTTGACTATGTAATTTAAGGTGACATGTAAAATGCCTTCTAGCCGGATTGTAGATCGTTTATCATAGCGGACCTTTTCGCTTCAACCTCGGGACCCAATAGTCCAGAGTGTGTCCGAATACCCTCGCGGTTATATAAAAACCGGGGCATGCATGGAGACCAGGCGTAGGGGTCATTAGTGCTTTATCAAACAAGTGCCCAACTAGTTATGTTATATTACATGGTTAGTAAGAAACATTTTCCAGGGAGAATAGTTCCGTTAGGGGTTCCTTTCCCTGGGAGGCATGCCCTAAAGTGCATGTCCGGACTGCGAAAAAAGCAGAAAAACATCTAGGGGCAGATAAATAAATAGGTAAGAAATCTTCTTTTAGTTCAGCGACTGAATATTCTCTTAAGAACGCTAGCTTTCGGCTTCACCCAGTCTGAGGTGCACATCCGGTTGACTCGGCAGTAACAAGCACAGAGGTGCTCCCTTTACCACCTAGCCGAACAATCGGGAACGTAGGGGTAAGCACAGGAGCCAGGCAACCCAGCTTGGCCAAAACTTAAGTCATATCGATGCATATAATGGTGAATAAAAGGTACATGCGGAAGTGTGACACATGTATTGGGCATGAAGCCCTTATAATTAAGCTTCTGTGAAAGAAGCCCCCAGATACAATGAGCGCGGATAGCGCGTCAAGTGTGTGTGAACAATGCGTTAACGAGCCTTCAAAGGTTGGAAAGAAAAAGGAGGGAGAAGGAGAAAAATAGAAGACAGCTAAAATGTAAAATATGGACAGAAGAAGGAGACGAACTCAGAATCCGGCGCTAGGCGTAGAATCTTCGGAGACGGGCTGCGTTCCATGGGTTCGGCTCGAGTCGGTTATCCGATGCATCTCGCAGATGGTACGCGCTCCACGGTCAGGACTTGGTCGATGATAAAGGACCTTCCCATTTGGGCTTTAGTTTGTCCTTTTTCTTGTCCGGCGAGCGTAGAACGGCTTGCCAACATCGTAAGTTTTGCCCGTACTTCTACTTTGATATCTTGAGCCTGCTGTTGATAGAATGCGGAACGGGCTTTTGCTATGTCACGCTCCTCCTCCAAGGCGTCCAAACTGTCCTGCCGATCGAGCTCGGCTTCTCTTTCTTCATACATGCGCACGCGAGGTGAGTCATGAATTATGTCGCAGGGCAGAACTGCCTCTGCGCGTATACCATAAAGAATGGTGTGAATCCGGTCGTGCGATTCGGGTGGTCCGCAGCCCCCAGAGTCTGAGTAGAGCTCCTCTACCCAGTGCGTGTTAGATTCCTTGAGGGACTGCACTAATCTGGGTTTGATGCCGCTCATAATTAGACCATTTGCTCGCTCAACTTGACCGTTAGTTTGAGGGTGATAGACTGAAGCGTAGTCGAGCTTAATGCCCATGTTTTTGCACCAGAGTTTGACCTCGTCGGCCGTAAAGTTCATGCCGTTATCGGTGATGATCTTGTGGGGACACCGTGGCGGTGTCGACCCGATATGAAGTCTATCAGCGGTCCGGATTGGCCGTCTTGACGAGCTTGGCCTCTATCCATTTGGTGAATTTATCCACCATGACCAGTAGGTATTTTTGCTTGTGGGTTCCCCCTTTAAGGGGTCCGACCATGTCAAGCCCCCAGACCGCGAAGGGCCAGGTGATGGGTATAGTTTTGAGGGCGGTGGGTGGCATGTGGCTTTGATTAGCAAAGAGCTGGCATCCGACGCATCGTTGGACTAAGTCCTGAGCATCTGCCCGGGCCATCGGCCAATAAAATCATGTACGGAAGGCCTTGCCTACAACGGCCCGGGCTGCGGCGTGGTGCCCGCCGAGTCCAGCATGAATTTCAGCCAGAAGATTCCGCCCTTCCTCTTCGGAGATACACCTTTGAAGGACTCCGGCTATGCTTTTCTTATAAAGCTCTCCCTCATGGACTTTATAGGCTTTAGATCGCCGCACTATGCAGCGGGCCTCGTTTTGGTCCTCGGGAAGTTCCTGCCTGTTTAGGTAGGCTAGAAATGGTTCTATCCACGGGGCAATGACTGCCATTATTACGTGGGCTGAGGGTGTTATTTCGTTGGTAGAACCACCAACTGTGTCAGAATGTTTGGTGTGGGGCAGTGCGGTTGGGTCCGGGTTGTTATTTCCGGACTCTCCCTCCCATAATACGGATGGCTTGAACAACCTCTCTAGGAAGATGTTGGGGGGGACAGCATCGCGCTTTGCGCCGATGCGTGCCAACACGTATGCTGCCTGGTTGTTATCCCGGGCTATATGGTGAAATTCGAGCCCCTCAAACCGAGCTGACATTTTTAGGACGGCATTGCGATAGGCTGCCATTTTCGGATCCTTGGCATCAAAATCTCCATTTATTTGGGATATCGCGAGGCTCGAATCCCCGCGCACCTCTAGGCGTTGAATGCCCATGGAGACTGCCATCCGGAGACCATGTAGAAGGGCCTCGTATTCGGCTGTGTTGTTGGAGTCCGTATACATTATCTGGAGTACGTATTGAACTGTATCTCTGGTTGGGGACGTCAGAACAACGCCAACTCCCAGGCCAGCCAACATTTTGGAGCTGTCGAAGTGCATTATCCAGTTGGAATATGCGCCGTACTCTTTAGGGAGTTCGGCTTCGGTCCATTCGGCGACGAAGTCGGCCAAAACTTGCGACTTAATAGCTCTCTGTGGCTTATAGGTTATGTCGAACAGGAGGAGCTCAATGGCCCATTTGGCAATCTGGCCCGTCGCTTCGCGGTTGTTTATAATGTCGTTAAGGGGTACTTCGGAGGCTACTGTTATTGAACACTCTTGAAAGTAGTGTCGCAGCTTCCGGGATGCCATAAACACTGCGTACGCTATCTTTTGATAATGCGGGTACCGTGACTTCCATGGAGTTAGGACAGTGGACACGTAGTAAACTGGTTTTTGAAGGGGAACTTGTGTCCGCCCGTTTCTCGTTCGACAATGAGCACCGCGCTTACAACTTGATGAGTTGCCGCGATGTATAATAGCATTGGTTCGTCCATGTTGGGCGCGGCCAGGACCGGGTTTGTTGCCAATATGGCTTTTATTTCTTCGAGTCCGGCCGTGGCGGCATCCGTCCACTCGAAGTGTTCGGTGCGTCGGAGGAGGCGATAAAGGGGTAATGCCTTTTCTCCCAAATGGGAGATAAAGCGGCTTAGAGTCGCCACGCATCCATCAATTTTGTATTTGTTTGAGGTCTTTTGGGATATCCAATTGTGACAGAGCTCGGATCTTGGCTGGGTTTGCTTCAATTCCTCTACGGATACAATGAAGCCCAAGAGCTTTCCGGTGATGCGCCCAAAACCCATTTTTCGGGTTGAGCTTGATGTCATATGTTGGAGATTATCGAATGTGAGCCTCAAGTCGTCTACTAGAGTTTCGACATGCTTGCTTTTGGCGACCACATCGTCTCGTATGCCTCCACTGTTTTGCCGATCTGGTTTGCGGACATGTTTGAATCATCGCTGATATGTTGCGCCGACGTTTTTGAGCCCGAAGGGCATTGTGTTGAAACAGAATGGGCCGTATGGAGTGATGAATGCCGTTGCGGTTTGGTCAGGCTCTGCCATCTTAATTTGGTGGTAGCGGAGTATCGTCGAGGAAGCACAATGAATCGTGTCCTGCGGTGGCGTCGATAATTTGATCGATGCGGGGAAGGAAGGATCCTTTGGGCAAGCCTTGTTGAGGTCCTTGAAATCGGCGCATAGGCGCCGATTTGTCCTTCTTTGGTACCATCACCAGGTTTGCTAGCCAGTCCGGATGTTTTATATCTCGATGAATCCGGCCTCCAATAGTTTGGCTAGCTCCTCTCCCATGGCCTGTCTCTTGGGTTCGGAGAAACGCCAAGAGCCTGTTTGGTCGGCTTGAATCCTTTTAGGATGTTTAGGCTGTGCTTTCGGCCAGCGGCGTGGGATTCTGGCATGTCTGAAGGGTGCGGGCAAAATGTCCCAATTTTCGCGTAGGAATTCTCTTAGTCTTGGCGTCTACATCGATTTAATTGTGCCCGATGGAGGCCGTTTTTGTAGGGTCCGTTGGATGGACTTGGAATTTGACTATTTCGTCCGCTGGTTTAAAGGAGGTGGACTTGGATCTCTTATCAAGTATCACATCGTCCCTATTCACCATGGGCCTTGTGCAGATGAGTTCCTCGGCCGCTAGGGCTTGGATAGTGCCTCAAGGGCGGTCTGGCTGTCTTATTTTCGGTAGCAGTGCTATGTCCGGGTCACTAGCAAGAGTGATGATTCCGTTGGGCCGGGCATTTTGAGCTTCATGTACCCATAATGGGGTATAGCTTGAAAAATTGTGAATGCCTCTCGCCCTAATAGGCGTGGTATCCGCTGCTGAGCGGGGCCACTTGGGCGTGACCTCCTCGGACCTGTAATTATCCGGCGTGCGAACACCACATCGGTGTGATTTTTCCTGTCAGCGTGCTTCCCGATCGGGATTATTCCTCTAAAGGTTGTGCTGCTTCGCTCAATGCGGCTCCATCTATTTCCATTTTTGGAGGTTTCGCATAAATGAGGTTCAATCCGCTGCCGCCGTCCATGAGTACCTTGGTAAGTGGAAAGCCGCCCACTATCGGATGAGGACCAATGTGGCTGGTGCTCGGGCTATTCGAATTTAGGTTAAATCCTTGGCATTAAAGGTAATAGCCGTGTCACTCCATGGGTTTATTGTTGCTACTTGGTAGACTTCGGCAAGGCTACGGAGTGTTCGTTTCTGCATATTATTTGATGCGAAGTCTCGAAGACCGTTAATACCGTACTGGTATCCCTGGGCTGGTGCTCTAGAGCTAGAAGCTCTTCGCCACTTTTGGCCACCTGTCGTAGTATCCAACATGCTCTAAGGCTATGAGTTGGAGTGGCGCCCTCAGTACTATGAATTTTACAGGTCCATTGAGCCATCCCTCGATGACGGTTCCATGCCCTATAGAGGTTTTGCTTTTGGTATTTAACCTGTGTGCATGGCGATGATGCACCCTTTTATTTCAGATCGGGTTATATTCAAGGCGGATTGTCCCAAAATCTTGCTTGAGTTTTCGAGCGCTTTCCATCGCACAGTACTTCCGTACTATGGACGGCAAGTCGGCAAAGCGTGTAATGTCACGGCGACTTATAGCGTTGAGGATCCCGTTGTCTATGCAATTATTGCAGAAGAATGAGATTGCGTCCTCCTCGCGGCAATCCTTTATCCTGTCCATAACCAGGAGGAATCTGGCCCAGTAATGGTGTACTGTTTCTGCGGGCTCTTGCCGAATTTGAGATAGGTCGCTTATGTTTGAGTGGGCGGGTGGAATTGAATCCGGAACCGCGCCCAATCTGAGACTTAAGGCCAAGGAGCTTCCGAACTTGGAAGCTTGGATTTTTGGATGTTGTCCAATGAATCTAGCCCGCTGCCTGACTTTAGGTTCAGGGCTTGCGTGACATCCTCTCCTCCGCGGGAATCCGGCATGGAGGGATTGGGAATCCGGACGTAGCTAGTCCTTAAGATAGAAGAAGGGCCGCCGTATTGTTCCTCCACCACATCAACGTGGTGGGTAACCCGGGGAGAGTTAATCTCTCTCAGATCGGGTTTAGGCCCAATCTGATCATAGTCTGTAGCGACTCCCAGGGCGGCGATGTGATCCAAGAGCTCGTTTAAGGAAGAGAGATCCATCGGATCTAACTGCTCGGCGAGCTCCGAGTTAACGTGAAGATTGCTTTCGATGACCCGAGAAGTCATCATCGGCGCGGCGGCCGAACAGGCGGTCATAAGAAAACTGCCTAGCCGGAGAATTTGGCCGACAGCCAAAGCTTCTTTAGCAACAGTGCCGTCTTTAAAGATGGGATGAGGCATCCTTCCTGACGGCGACGACACAGAGGAACTCTCAATGAAAGCACCAATGTCGGTGTCAAAACCGGCGGATCTCGGGTAGGGGGTCCCGAACTGTGTGTCTAGGCGGATGGTAACAGGAGACAAGGGACACGATGTTTTTACCCAGGTTCGGGCCATCTCGATGGAGGTAAAACCCTACTCCTGCTTGATTAATATTGATGATATGGTTAGTACAAGAGTAGATCTACCACGAGATCAGAGAGGCTAAACCCAAGAAGCTAGCCTATGGTATGATTGTTGTTTGTCCTACGGACTAAAACCCTCCGGTTTATATAAGCACCGAAGAGGGTTAGGGTTACACAGAGTCGGTTACAATGGTAGGAGATCTACATATCCGTATCGCCAAGCTTGCCTTCCACGCCAAGGAAAGTCCCATCCGGACACGGGACGAAGTCTTCAATCTTGTATCTTCATAGTCCAGGAGTCCGGCCAAAGGCTATAGTCCGGCTATCCGGACACCCCCTAATCCGGGACTCCCTCAGGGGGGCTTGTCACCTTTGTGTGCGAAACGATATACGGTGCCTCCCCCCCTTATTTTTTATAGAGGCAACATAGAACTATATGAGTGTCGTATTAAAATTTGGAATTATTCCGGGTTCCTTTGGCCTTTTTATACATTAACTGAATTTTTGGTCATTTAATGTGCATAATTCAAATTTGAACTAGAAGCACATGCTCCAGTGCACCAAAGTTGGTTGAAAAATCACATGTGTGTCCTTGGGTGAATTTCTAGGTCCCATGCAAGAAATGGGAAGGAAATTCAAACATCTAGGTGTCGTGGCTCAGCCGGAAATATTGAGAAACTTGGTTTTTTAATTCCTGTAAATCCAAAACATGCCTGAAAATCATGAAACTTGGCATGGTGTCATGACATGGCACCAACATGTTGTGGTAATTTTTTTGGCCGAATTGCGACAAGCTTTGGTATAAGCTTCTTGCAAACCGAAACTTCTCTCAAGAAGGCTCGTGGTTCCGAGAGGGAACGTGTCACCTCCATGTGCGAAACGACATACAATGCCTTCTCCCGCCTTGATTTTTTTACACAGGCAGCTTAGACCAAATAGAAGTTTTGTGCTAAATTTTGGAATTATTCCAGGTTCGTTTGGCCTTTTTTATACATTAATTGATTTTTCAGGCATTTAATGCACATAATTCAAATTTCAAGTACAAGCGCATGCTCCAGTGCACAAAAGTTAGTTGGAAAATCAATTATGTGTACTTGGGAAAATTTCTAGGTCCCATGGAAGAAGTGGGAATGGGATTCAAACATCTGGGCATCTTGGCTCGGCCGGAAACATCGAGAAACTTGGTTTTAAAATTTCCATAAATCCAAAACTTGCCTGAAAATCATGAAACTTGGCATGGTGTCATGACATGGCACCAAAATGTTGTGGTTAATTTTTTGTCCGATTTGCGAAGGCGCACACGTTAACAATCAACAAAGTCATTTTGGAACAAGTGTTGTCACGTTACAAATCGGAAACACAAGTATTATTGAAACCGTGGGCGTTCTACTTACCATTCACGTGCCGCCACACGTCCCTCTTTTTTTATTGGCTAGGAGGTGCCGCGCGGGTAGGGGTGGAAAGTGGTAGCGGATAATCCAAAATATCCGATATTTGTATTCGAGAAAATGCCTATTCGTATCCGAAACATCCGCATCCGAACCAAAATGGATATGGAAATTATCCGTATCCGAATTTATTAAACAAATAATAAATAGAATATGGTAGGAGATTTTGACACAAATATGGATATGGAAGTGGATATATCTGTATCCGAATAAGATTATGGGAGGTAATTTTCAAAATTCTAGACCCAGTATTCCAATTATCCAACATAAAAGCCAAATAAGGGGTCACATTTTACTCTTTATATGATTGAACTTATAAATTATTATGCATTACAATAGTATTTATTCATAAACCTATTTATCATTGACCTATTGTATGTCACAAGTTGATTATTTCAGGTCACATAGCTATCGACTAATTTACTTAAGCAATATGTTGATATTATTCGTATCTGTTCCGAATCAAGAAAATATCCGATACGTATCCATATTCAAATAATATCCGAGCCGCATCCGTATCCGATAACATCCGTATTCGGATTTGTATTCATTTTGAAAATATGAAAATGGAAGTGGTAAGAGCACTATCCGATCCGCATCCGATCCATTTCCACCCCTACGCGCGGGGTAGCTATTTGAGTACGGGAGGCGTGCGATCAGACCCCTGCGCGTGCTCATCGGGAGAAGAGCCCTTTGACCTCTATTCGCGCCCACCTCCCTCCCAACGTCTCCATTTGTGGCGCCCGAGCCCCTGTTTCATGGCGTGGATATGTCTCACTCGACTGAGATTTAAGAGAGAAAAAAGAAATCTGAAAATAAAGTTTTGCACGGATCTTGATGTAAGATCAGACGGACCTATATAGCATCGACTGTGACTTATAGCAAGACTGATGAATATAAGGACGACGACAGTGGATAATAACTGTCTTACATATTTAGGAAGATAATTAAAAAAGAAACATGCGGCAACGCCCGAAGTACACAAGGGCAAAGGAAGAAGGAAGACAATGATCTGGCTCGCTGATCTCTACTTTCTTGATGCGTTGCTGCAGGCCACGGGAAGCCGGAAACTAGTCTCCACGGCGGGCGGCGATGAGCTCTTTCGTGTCCTCAAGACGCTGCTTGAGAGCATCCATGGACTCCTCCACCAGCCTTTGGCGCTCAATGCGCAACATGTCATTCTCGTCAATAAGTTTCTTGACGATGACGCCGGTCCTCTTCAACAAGGCAGTGGTCTCCCCCTGCTGCTCCGCACTTCCGACGATCTTCGCGCTCAGCAGGTCGCGCTCAGCCCGGAGCTTCGCATTACCCTCCCTTAGTTGTCGGATGACGTCGGTAGCCTGTTCAAATGAGGCTTTCATGTCGTCCTGCAACCTGATCCAGCCGGAGATCTGATCCATCTGGCTATGGACGATCGTTCATGCGCCTGTAAGAGACCTTGCCTGCCCGCGAGACATTTTCCCAGGCCGCCGCGGCGCAGGAGGACATCTCTGCTGCATTCGCAGTGCGGTGGGACATCTCTGCTGCTTCCACGGCTCGGCCGAAACAGTCTGTTGCATCAACGGCGCGGCGGGACCTCCGTGCTGCTTCGGCGGTGCGGCGGGACCTCTGTGCTTCTACGGTCGCGCGGCGGGACATGTCAGCTGCTTTCGTGGTGAGGCGGTACATCTCTCATGCTTCCGCTTCCATGCTCGCCTCTCCCTGGTGGTAATCTCTCGACCCAGAACTCACGTTGGCCATGGCAGACGCAAGGGAACGATGATGAATGACTTGTTTGTTTTTGTGATGAGGAGTTGAGGAGTAATGTGCAGTCATCTTGGAGTAGCAGTATTTATAACCGAGTACTAATACACTCCTAAGTTGGAAACCGTTTTGTTTTTGATCGGTGTGAATAGGTTTGCAATTAAATATAACGTGGTAGTAATCTGTTGTTCCGCCTCATCACAAACAATTAATCTGTGAAGTGTATGTCGTATATCACGCACGCCTTCATCTGGCTGCCTGTTTATGTTTTTTCCTTCATGGCAAACAGTTAATTGAATTGAACCGTATGCCCCGCATCACACACGCAACTAAAATATGAACCATGTTTGATGAATCCTTCATCGCAAACGTTTTGCATCTTTTTGACGGTTTTTTACATCATCTTTTGCAATTAATGCATCGCACACAGTTTCATCAAAGGGTCTCTGATCGAAGTGTCGCGTTAGCAGCATCCTGCAGTAGTGAAACTCAGTAGGTTCCCTTGTACTCCCTTGGTCCCATATTATAACATAGCTTGCAAAAACGTCTTATATAATGGGATGGAGGGATCCGTGCTACTGCTAAGTTTTAGCAGTAGCGTGCTTTATGACCCGCACTACTGCTACCCATACATATCAGTCGTGGGCCCACCCATCACTACAGCTAACTAACTGCATCGCGCTTGTGTGACCCAAGCTATTGCTAAGCCAGTGTTGCTGCTACTCCACTACCCGCGCTGCTCCTAATATTTCCTGTATTTTTTCTCCTGCGTATTTATGCTGTATTTTAATAGGTTTTATACAATAGCAACATACACATACATTGAAACTATATGAGACAGGAATGTCTCATCATCATCGAAGTGGTACAACATAGTATCATCATATTATCATCGTCATCATCCAACAGAAATGATGTATCATCGTCATCTCGAAATAGCGATACAAGATACCACATGTCTCGAAAACATGCAACTACATGGTCATCACATACACATGTTTCATCATCTATCTAAACTATGATATACAAGAGAAGAGCGATCACGATAAGCAAGAGCTGGATTATGTAGTAGTTCTTGAGGCACCGGTTATGATTCCTCTCTCGCGCTAGCGTGCACCTCAAGTAACTATACGTGTGACAGTGTCCTGGACTAGGGGGTACTCACCACGTCGTCTCCCGATCAGTTGGATTGGGCCGAGGACCCCCATGGCCGTATACTCATGGGCCAGTCCGGACAGTTGCCGCATACAAGGAAGATTCCACGAGACTTGGCGATCAAGACAAGGACTCCTCCCCCACCGACGTATTCGGCTAGGACTCTTGTTATCCAAGGCCTCTGGTGCATTATATGAACCAAGGCCAGGCTAGTCGATAGATATACAACAACAACAATCATACTATAGGCTAGCTTCTAGGGTTTAGCCTCTTTGATCTCGTGGTAGATCCACTCTTGTAACACACATCATCAATATTAATCAAGCAGGACGTAGGGTTTTACCTCCATCAAGAGGGCCCGAACCTGGGTAAAACATCGTGTCCCTTGTCTCATGTTACCATCCGCCTAGACGCACAGTTCAGGACCCCCTACCCGAGATCCGCCGGTTTTGACACCGACAACGTGTTTTAAAATTCAAGTTTGTCACAAAAATAATTGCATCTATGGCCAATTTGTATCTACACTACCAAGTTCATAAAAATTGCATCAAAAAATCATCACCAGATCACATAAATTTCATCAAAAAAATTTATGGACAATTTGTATGGACAATAATTGCATCAAAAAGTTCCTACTATCTACATTTTGAACCCTAAAACTAACATTCCTACTGTCAATCCTACCTCTCGAGCACTGCGTTGGTTTTTCCTTGAAGAGGAAAGAGTGATGCAGCAAAGTAGCGTAAGTATTTCCCTCAGTTTTTAAGAACCAAGGTATCAATCTAGTAGGAGGCCACGCTCAAGTCCCTTGCACCTACACAAACAAATAAGAACCTTGCAACCAACGCGATAAAGGGGTTGTCAATCCCTTCACGGCCACTTGCAAAAGTGAGATCTGATAGAGATGATAAGATAGTATTTTTTGGTATTTTTATGATAAAGAATAAAAGTAAAGAAAGCAAAATAAATGGTAATTGAAATAACTTGTTGAGGGGAGATTAATATGATGGAAAATAGACCCGGGGGCCATAGGTTTCACTAGTGGCTTCTCTCAAGATAGCATAAGTATTACGGTGGGTAAACAAATTACTATCGAGCAATTGATAAAATTGAGCATAGTTATGAGAATATCTAGGTATGATCATCTATATAGGCATCACATCCGTGACAAGTAGACTGACTCCTGCCTGCATCTACTACTATTACTCCACACATCGACCACTATCCGGCATGCATCTAGAGTATTAAGTTCATAAGAACAGAGTAATGCTTTAAGCAAGATGACATGATGTAGAGGGATAAACTCATGCAATATGATATAAACCCCATCTTTTTATCCTTGATGGAAACAATACAATATGTGTCGTTTCCCCTCATCCTTGGGATCGAGCACATAAGATTGAACCCAAAGCTAAGCACTTCTCCCATTGCCAGAAAAATCAATCTAGTAGGCCAAACCAAACTGATATTTCGAAGAGACTTGCAAAGATAACCAATCATACATAAAAGAATTCAGAGGAGATTCAAATATTTTTCATAGATAATCTTGATCATAAACCCACAATTCATTAGATCTCGACAAACACACCGCAAAAGAAGAGTTACATCAAAGGGATCTCCAAGAGAATCGAGGAGAACTTTGTATTGAGATCCAAAGAGAGAGAAGAAGCCATCTAGCTAATAACTATGGACCCGAAGGTCTGAGGTAAACTACTCACACATCATCGGAGAGGACATGGTGTTGATGTAGAAGCCCTCCGTGATCAATGCCCCCTCCGGCGGAGCACCGGAAAAGGCCCCAAGATGGGATCTCACGGGTACAGAAGGTTGCGGCGGTGGAAATAGGGTTTTGGCTCCGTATCTGATGTTTCCAGGGTATATGAGTATATATAGGCGAAGGAGGTCGGCCAGGAGAGCTACGAGGGGCCCACGAGGGTGGAGGGCGCGCCCAGGGGGGTAGGCGCGCCCCCCTGCCTCGTGGCCTCCTCGTTGATTACTTGATGTCCACTCCAAGTCCACTGGATCACGTTTGTTCTGAAAATCACGTTCCCGAAGGTTTCATTCCGTTTGGACTCCGTTTGATATCCTTTTCCTTCGGAACACTGAAATAGGCAAAAAACAACAATTCGGGCCGGGCCTCCGGTTAATAGGTTAGTCCCAAAAATAATGTAAAAGTGTATAATAAAGCCTATTAAACATCCAAAAGAGGATATATAATAGCATGGAACAATCAAAAATTATAGATACATTGGAGACGTATCAAGCACCCGCAAGCTTAATTCCTGCTTGTCCTCGAGTAGGTAAATGATAAAAACAGAATTTTTGATGTGGAATTCTACTTGGCATAATTTTCAATGTAATTCTCTTATTTGTGGTATGAATATTCAGATCCGAAAGATTCAAGATAGAAGTTTAGTATTGACATAAAAGTAATAATACTTCAAGCATACTAACTAAGCAATTATGTTTTCTCAAAATAACATGGCCAAAGAAAGTTCATCCCTACAAAATCATATAGTTTGGTCATGCTCCATTTTTGCCACACAAGAATGCTCTCATCATGCACAACCCCGATGACAAGCCAAGCAATTGTTTCATAATTTAGTAATCTCAAACTTTTTTCAACTTTCACGCAATACATGAGCGTGAGCCATGGATATAGCACTATGGGTGGAATAGATTATAATGATGGGGGTTATGTGGAGAAGACAAAAAATAGAAAGTATCACATTGACGCGGCTAATCAACGAGCTAGGGAGATGCCCATCGATTGATGTCAATGCAAGGAGTAGGGATTGCCATGCAACGGATGCACTAGAGCTATAAATGCATGAAAGCTCGACAAAAGAAACTAAGTGGGTGTGCATCCAACTTGCTTGCTCACGAAGACCTAGGGCATTTGAGGAAGCCCATTGTTGGAATATACAAGCCAAGTTCTATAATGAAAAATTCCCATTAGTATATGAAAGTGACAAAACAAGAGACTCTCTATCATAAAGATCATGGTGCTACTTTGAAGCACAAGTGTGGAAAAAAGGATAGTAGCATTGTCCCATTTTTTATTTTTTTGGGCCTTTCCTTTTTTTATTTGGCCTTTCTCCTTTTTTTTCTTTTTTTTGGGACAATGCTCTATGAATGATGACCATCACACTTCTATTTATTTACAACTCAATGATTACAACTCGATACTAGAACAAAGTATGACTCTATATGAATGCCTCCGGCGCTGTATCGGGATGGGCAATGAATCAAGAGTGACATGTATGAAATAATATGCATGTTGGCTTTGCCACAAATATGATGTCAACTACATGATCATGCAAGGCAATGTGACAATGATGAAACGTGTCATGATAAACGGAACGGTGGAAAGTTGCATGGCAATATATCTCGGAATGGCTATGGAAATGCCATAATAGGTAGGTATGGTGGCTGTTTTGAGGAAGATATAAGGAGGTTTATGTGTGATAGAGCGTATCGTATCACAGGGTTTGGATGCACCGGCGAAGTTTTCACCAACTCTCAAGGTGACAAAGGGCAATGCATGGTACCGAAGAGGCTAGCAATGATGGAAGGGTGAGAGTGCGTATAATCCATGGACTCAACATTAGTCATAAAGAACTCACATACTTATTGCAAAAATCTACAATTCATCAAAAACAAAGCACTACGCGCATGCTCCTAGGGGGATAGATTGGTAGGAAAAGACCATCGCTCATCCCCGACCGCCACTCATAAGGAGGACAATCAAAGAACACCTCATGTTTCAAATTTGTTACACAACGTTTACCATACGTGCATGCTACGGGACTTGCAAACTTCCACACAAGTATTTCTCAAATTTACAATTACTCAACTAACACAACGTTAATATTACTACCTCCATATCTCAAAACAATCATCAAGCATCAAACTTTTCTTAGTATTCAACGCACTTATAAGAAAGTTTTTACTAATATTGGATGCCTATCATATTAGGACTAATTTCACAATTTAAGCAAATTACCATGCTGTTTTGTAGGACTCTTAAAATGATATAAGTGAAGCATGAGAGAACAATAGTTTCTATAAAACAAAAACACCGTCGTGCTCTAAAAGATATAAGTGAAGCACTAGAGCAAAAACTATACAGCTTAAAAGATATAAGTGAAGCACATAGAGTATTCTAATAAATTCCGAATCATGTGTGTCTCTCTCAAAAGTGTATTCAGCGAGGAAGATTGTGGTAAACTAAAAACAAAGACTCAAATCATACAAGACGCTCCAAGCAAAACACATATCATGTGGTGAATAAAAATATAGCTCCAAGTAAAGTTACCGATGGACGAAGATGAAGGAGGGGATGCCTTCCGGGGCATCCCCAAGCTTTGGCTTTTTGGTGTCCTTGGATTTACCTTGGGGTGCCTTGGGCATCCCCAAGCTTTGGCTTTTTGGTGTCCTTGGATTTACCTTGGGGTTCCTTGGGCATCCCCAAGCTTAGGCTCTTGCCACTCCTTGTCCCATAATCCATCAAATCCTTACCCAAAACTTGAAAACTTCACAACACAATACTTAACAGAAAATCTCGTGAGCTCCGTTAGCGAAAGAAAACAAAACACCACTTCAAGGTACTGTAATGAACTCATTATTTATTTATAATGGTGTTAAACCTACTGTATTCCAACTTATCTATGGTTTATAAAATATTTTACTAACCATAGACTCATCAAAATAAGCAAACAACACACGAAAAACAGAATCTGTCAAAAACAGAACAGTCTGTAGTAATCTGTATCTAACGCAAACTTCCTGAACTCGAAAAAATCTACAAAAATAGAACGACCTAAATAATTTGTTTATTGATCTGCTGCAATTGTAATCAGTACTTTATCACGTTCTGGTGATTTTTAACAATTGTTTTTGTGAACAGAAAGTTTCTAGAATTTTCAGCAAGATCAAATAACTATCATCCAAGAGGATCCTATAGGTTTTACTTGGCACAAACACTAATTAAAACACAAAAACAAATCTTACCAGAGGCTAGATCAAAGATTTATTCCTAAACAGGAGCAAAAAGCAAAAAACTAAAATTAAATTGGGTTGCCTCCCAAAAAGCGCTATCGTTTAATGCCTCTAGCTAGGCATAAAAACAAGGATAAATCTAAGTATTATCATCTTTGGTAGGCAATCCATAAGTGGCTCTCATAATAGATTCATAAGGTAATTTAATCTTCTTTCTAGGGAAGTGTTCCATGCCTTTCCTTAATGGAAATTGGAATCTAATATTCCCTTCCTTCATATCAATAATTGCACCAATCCTTCCAAGGAAAGGTCTACCAAGAATAATAGGACATGAAGGATTGCAATCTATATCAAGAACAATAAAATCAACGGGCACATAATTCCTATTTGCAACAATAAGAACATCATTAATTCTTCCCATAGGTCTCTTGATAGTGGAATCCGCAAGATGCAAGTTTAAAGAGCAATCATCAATTTCATGAAAACCTAGCAAATCACACAAAGTTTTTTGAATCGTGGAAACACTAGCACCCAAGTCACACAAAGCATAGCATCCATGATCTTTAATGTTAATTTTAATTGTAGGTTCCCATTCATCATAAAGTTTTCTAGGGATAGAAACTTCCAACTCAAGTTTTTCTTCATAGGATTGCATCAAAGCATCAACGATATGTTTAGTAAAGGCTTTATTTTGACTATAAGCATGAGAAGAATTTAGCATGGATTGCAACAAAGAAATACAATCTATCAAAGAGCAATTATCATAATTAATTTCTTGAAATCCAAAATAGTGGGTTTATTGCTATCTAAAGTTTTAACCTCTTCAATCCTACTTTTAACAATTTTTGCATCAAGATCTAAAAACTCCAAATTTTTGGGACGCCTTCTAACTAAACTTGACTCATCTCCAGTCCCATCATTATCAAGATTCATATTGCAAAACAAAGATTTAATAGGGGACCCATCAATAACCTTTAGATCTTCATCTTTATTCTCATAAAAATTAGAAGAACACGCTTTTACAAAGCAATCTTTCTTAGCACGCATCCTAGCTGTTCTTTCTTTGCACTCATCAATGGAAATTCTCATGGCTTTGAGAGACTCATTGATATCATGCTTAGGTGGAATAGATCTAAGCTTCAAAGAGTCAACATCAATACAAATTCTATCAACGTTCCTAGCCAACTCATCAATCTTAGGCAATTTTTCTTCAAGCAAAGCATTGATATTCTTTTGTGAAATCATAAACTCTTTAACACTAGTCTCAAAATCAGAGGGCATCTTATTAAAATTTCCATAAGAATTGTTGTAGGAATTACCATAATTATTAAAGGAATTACTAGGATACATCCTAGGATTAAAATTTCCTCTATAAGCATTGTTACCAAAATTGTTCCTACCAACAAAGTTCACATCCATAGATTCATTATTATTCTCAATCAAGGTAGACAAAGGCATATCATTGGGATCCGAAGAAACACTCTTATTAGCAAACAATTTCGTAAGTTCATCCATCTTTCCACTCAAAAC
Organism: Aegilops longissima; assembly: GCA_021605205.1. Classification (NCBI taxonomy): domain Eukaryota; kingdom Viridiplantae; phylum Streptophyta; class Magnoliopsida; order Poales; family Poaceae; genus Aegilops; species Aegilops longissima. Next base: position 59,265,262 of record CM038679.1, read on the forward strand.
ATTAATTTCTTCAATTGCATGGACCTTTTTACTAGTAGATCTTTCAGTGTTCCATTGAGAATAATTAACCATAATATTATCTAGGAGTTTAGTAGCTTCCCCTAAAGTGATTTCCATAAAAGTGCCTCCCGCGGCCGAATCTAAAAGATTTCTAGAAGCAAAATTCAATCCGGCATATATTTTTTGTATAATCATCCATAAATTCAAACCATGAGTAGGGCAATTACGTATCATTAATTTCATTCTCTCCCAAGCTTATGCAACATGTTCATGATCAAGTTGCTTAAAATTCATAATATCGTTTCTAAGAGAGATGATCTTAGCGGGAGGAAAATACTTAGATATAAAAGCATCTTTGCACTTATTCCAAGAATCAATACTATTTTTAGGCAAAGACAAAAACCAAGTTTTAGCACGTTCTCTAAGCGAAAACGGGAATAGTTTCAATTTAACAATATCATTGTCCATATCTTTCTTCTTTTGCATATCGCACAAATCAACAAAGCTATTTAGATGGGTAGCGGCATCTTCACTAGGAAGGCCGGCGAATTGATCTTTCATGACAAGATTCAACAAAGCAACATTAATTTCACAAGATTCAGCTTCGGTAAGAGGAGCAATCGGGGTACTAAGAAAATCATTGTTGTTGGTATTGGCAAAGTCACACAATTTAGTATTATCTTGAGCCATCGTGACAAGCAAGCAATCCAACACACGAGCAAACAACAAGCGAGCGGAAAAGAGGCGAACGGAAAAGAGGGCGAATAAAACGGCAAGGGTGAAGTGGGGGAGAGGAAAACGAGAGGCAAATGGCAAATAATGTAATGCGAGGGATAAGAGTTTGTGATGCGTACTTGGTATGTCTTGACTTGTGCGTAGAATCCCCGGCAACGGCACCAGAAATCCTTCTTGCTACCTCTCGAGCACTGCGTTGGTTTTCACTTGAAGAGGAAAGGGTGATGCAACAAAGTAGTGTAAGTATTTCCCTCAGTTTTTGAGAACCAAGGTATCAATCCAGTAGGAGGCCACGCTCAAGTCCCTTGCACCTACACAAACAAATAAGAACCTTGCAACCAACGCGATAAAGGGGTTGTCAATCCCTTCACGACCACTTGCAAAAGTGAGATCTGATAGAGATGATAAGATAGTATTTTTTGGTATTTTTATGATAAAGACTAAAAGTAAAGAAAGCAAAATAAATGGTAATTGAAATAACTTGTTGACGGGAGATTAATATGATGGAAAATAGACCCGGGGGCCATAGGTTTCACTAGTGGCAAAATAAATGGTAAAAGAAATAACTTGTTGCACTACAAAAAAAAGACACATCCGTGACATTTCGGGCCGAACGAATTTTTTTTCTGTCATACATATGACACTTCTATGACGATAATTGTGACAGAACCTGGTATCATCATAGATGTGGTGGGCTCCTACTTCTATGACAAAAATCATGATGAGAAAATGGGCTTTTCGTCACAGGCGGGCGGAGACGCAGCTGCATGACATTCTTTGGGCCGTCCATGGCGGAAAAAACCGTGGTAGAAGCGAGGGTAGGAAAATTTGGGGAGTTGCGGTTACGGTGGGAGGTCGGGGCGAGCGATCGCGTTTCTCTCGTACACATCTGCGGCGTGTGTGCGGCGTTAGCTCTAATCAACCCGGCGGGCGTTGGGCTCTAATCGAACCCGGCGATTACTGCGCAGCTATCGTTCTCGAACCCGAGCGATCGATCGATGGCTGTTAATCGAACCCGATGGGCGATTCGCCGCTCTGCTGCTAATCGAAGCCGATCGATTGGATGAACAGTGGCGTTGCGGGGTGGATGAGCGATGGCGGTGGCGTTGCCTCTGGATGAACAGGACCCGTGGTGTGGAGGGCTGGATGAGCGATGAGCGGTGGAGGGTGGCCGTGGAGGGTGGTTGAACAGGACCCGTGGTATGGAGGGCTGGATGAGCAGTGAGCGGTGGAGGGCTGGATAAGCAGTGAGCGGTGGAGGGTGGTTGAGCAATGGCGGTGGATTAGCGCGGTGGAGGCTGGATGAGCGAGGAGCCGTGGAGGCTGGAGGAGGTCGACGGTAGCCCGTGGAGGTGGAGGAGGTCGGCGGTGGAGATGAACGGTATCCGTGGAGTCCGTTTTGCGATCGCCACACCTCCCAATGAACAGGACCCCTTTTGACCGTAGGAGGTCCGTTTCCTCCGTTTTGCGATCGCCACACCCTCCCGATCAACAGGACCCCGTTTCGACCGTGGAGGTCCGTTTCCTCCGTTTTGCGATGCGCCACACCCTCCCAATCAACAGGACCCCGTTTGACCGTAGGAGGTCCGTTTCCTCTGTTTTGCGATCGCCACACCCTCCCGATCAAAGGACCCGTTCCGTGCGTGGCCGGTCGAACACAAGGTCGTTTCCTCCGTTCTGCGGTACGCCAGGCCTCGTTTCCATCGCCTGTTCCGTCCAAGCCGGTTGGCTCCCACGTGTTCCGTTGCCTCCCGATGAACACGACGCATTCCGTTGCCTCCCCATGAACACGACGCATTCCATTGCCTCCCCATGAACACGAGCCCTCGTCGTACGTATGCGCGACTAGGCGTTCGAGACCCCGCCCGTATGTACACATACGTGGCCATATTTTCTTTCTTGCATCCTGGCCGCTGTACATACATGTACATGCTACGTGCGCGCCTCTACTACGACACGTGCACGCCTCTACTACGACACGTGCGCGCCTCTACATCGACCAGTATGTACATACACGTTCGCGACTAGGATAACAACGCTACGTACGCTTTGACCAGGTGGGTCCCGACTGTCAGCACTTCCTTGCGTGCGAAGATGTAGCTGGTGGGTCCCATCAGTCAGGGGGGCGAATCGTTTTGTGTTTTTTTTGCTCGGACGCACTTCCTTGCGTGCGAAGGTGTAGCTGCTGGGTCCCAGCAGTCGAAGCGAATCGTTTTTTTGCCGCCGCGCACTTCCTTGCATGCAAAGGTGTAGCTCTTTGGGTCCCAACGATCGGGGCGAATCATTTTTTGCCGGACGCACTTCCTTGCATGCGAAGGTGTAGCTGGTGGGTCCCAGCAATCGGGGCGAATCGTATTTTTCGGACGCACTTCCTTGCGTGCGAAGATGTAGCTAGTGGGTCCCAGCGGTCGGGGTGAATCGTTTTTTGGACGCACTTCCTTACGTGCGAAGATGTAGCTCGTGGGTCCCAGCGGTCGGGGCGAATCATTTTTCGTGAAATCGGTGGCCCGTCCGGTGGGTCCCATTGTCGGTGGAGAAATAATTATTTTGCGCATAATAAGGAGGCACTTCCTTGCGGCTGCCGTGGACCCAGTGTCGACCTCTCCACGTCTGATCCACGTCCGATGGAAGTCATTCCTTGACCACGTTGACCACGCCACGCCGAGAGCACCACGGTGGTGGACGGCGGCGAGGCCTAGGAAGGGGCGACACGGAGCCGGGAAGACGCGACGATGGATGCACATGCGGAGAGAATACGAGGTTCACTGGTTCAGCTGTTGCTGCCGTCGCCGCAGAATAACAAGGGGTGTGGGTGAGTGGAGGGATGGCCTGGCCAGCGGTGGGAGTAGTAGGGGCGGTGAGGCCTCATGGCAGCCTGCCGACCACGGGAGGCGGGAGCGAGGCGACACGACCGGCGCTGCTTTGGGCGGCTGGAGCAAGAAGACCAGAGGTTGAAGAAGCACGACGGCCGTTGGATGGACATCGTCACGATCCTTGCAGCTAGAATCGTTTATATTGACTAAGTTGACAAAGCCCTTGGTACGTCAACTTAGTAGGCCCATAGGTCGACTTCGAAGCAGTGCGCCCGGATGTCGGGGAGGAATCATTTTTGGGCGGGTGAAACTAGAATATCCGAGATTGAAGAAGAAGCACGACATCCGTTGGATGGACATCCAACGACCCTTCTTTACTAGAACCGTGTGTTGACTATAAGTTGACAAAGCCTTGCATACGCGTCAACTCTGTTTTTTTAGGGGACGCGTCAACTTAGTAAGGCCAGAAGTGTGTGGCAGAGAACTTATAGCCCATTTGAGATTTGTAAGAATGTGTAGCCCATTTTTGAATAACAATAGAATTTACTACAGCCCATTTACAGTTTTTTAAAAGTACAACCCATTTCAACCAACCGTTCAAAACAGAATTCAATAAAATTTCCCACATTTTGATGGGATCCAATATTTTATCCGAAATTTCTATTCAGATTAAATACAATTTCAATATAAATTTATATTACGTAAAAATCAATGAAACATTGCACTCGCAACAATTAATGAAATTAAAATTTTCAATATTCCAAAAATAATATTTTATAAAGTAATCACTGTTTGGTGCATTTTTATAGTTATTACCCAGTTTTATAATTACATCCCATTTATTATTTCTTAAAGCCCATTTTCTTGTTAAGCCTAATGCATCCCTCCTAGGAAAGATTTGCAGCCAGTGAGCGCGAGAATAACAACTTGACCTTGCACAGGTATTCCTAAAAAAGTATAGCTGGGCTAGCCATTTTCAGCTTGAAAAAATTAATATCTGGGCTGGATATCGGGCCTGGGCTAGACAGACCACAACCCGCCCAGTTAATACCTGCAGCGATGTTTTCGTTGTTGTTCAGAGGAGAAAAATTAATATCTGGGGTAAACATCGAAAAACTCTGTAGTGCTCACACCTCAAAAACACAAATACTGCTCGAGCTGTTTGGTCCTAGCTGTCGGCCGCTTCTTGTGCAATTCTCTCGTTTATTGACTACTCCCTCCTTTCCGATTTATAATGCTCAATTCAAAAATCTCACCAATCAAGGTAGATGGCGAGTGGTGGAATACTTTTTGTAGTTTTGCAAAAGCACCTAATTAATGCTCTTGTTATCCTCAAAAAATTATGTTTATCAATGCATTAGTTGCAATGCATGCATGCATAAAGTACATGCATTGGTCAATTTTCTCTTAATACTTGCATGCAATGATTTAATGCACCTTGGAATCTGAACATGTGATGGAAAACAACCAAATTGAGCCTTATAAAATGGAAAAACTAAAATTTTGAGATAAGCCCTATAAACTGGAAAGGAGGGAGTACATAGGTTGACAATGGTGTGGGACCGTGATGTCAGGAAACCAGGAGGAAGCAAAATAAATTATAGTTATATATATATAATAAGGAGGCACTTGCGTACATGAGGCTATGGACCTGGTGGGTCCCCATTGTCATCCTATCCAAGTAAAGTCATCTCCTCGCCCGCGCGCGCTTTCCGCCCAAAACAGTCAGCGCCGGCCGCCCCGCTTCCCGGTGCAGGCGATTGTTCCGCCTTCAAACGATTCAAGTGTCGTTCGTCCATCCATCTGCCACACACATTAATGATACGCGGTTGCCGAGGCGGCTACTCCGGCGCCACACGTTCGTCCCTCCGCCCGCCCACCATTGCTATATAAACTGCTGCGCCGGCCATAGCCGCAGTCATCCGCATCCGTTCCCTTTCTCCTGTCCACACCACTACTGCCCACCATGGCTTCCTCGCGCTCCAGCGCTCTTCGGGACGGGAGGACGACGGACCACAAGGAGATGGCAGCCATTGCTGCCGACCGGCTGGCGGCGAGCAGCGGAGGCGACGACGTCCTAATGGAGAACATGGTAGTCGGCGATCCGGCGCCAACCCCTCCTCCGCGCCATCCTCGCGGTGCATTGCACCATGACCATCGGCGAGGCCCGTGCCCAATATATGGACAGGGTAAGGCCGATGCGTGAGGAGCAGTTCCGGGAGGCACAAGCCGACGCCGCCTACAACCACCATCTCCTCCAGGAGCACCTGCAGGTCGAGGAGCAGATCGCCGCAGAGCGGGCGGAGCAGGAGGCGCTGCTCGACTCGTACCGCTCCGCCCGCAAGGGCCGCCTCGAGCGCTAGCGGTACCGCATGCGGGTGGCGGAGGCTGCGGCCGCCTACAAAGAGGCTAGCAAAGAGGCGATGAAGCGGGCGGCGCTGTTTGGCGAGACCGAGGGCGAGGCGAGAGACAATGCCGGCTCGGCGAGTCCCGCTCACTGGCGTCGGCGACGCCTGCTCCGCCGAGCCCAGGCGCCAACAATGAGCGAAGAGACACCGCCGGCTCCGCCGAGGCCCATGGCGCCAACAACGAGGCGAAGACACACGCCGGCTCCGCCGAGCCCCGCCCGCCAACAACGAGGCAGAGGACATCGCCGGCTCAGCCGAGGCCCCACCCTGCCGGCAAAGTGGGGGAGGATTTCCACCGCTCCGCTGAGGCGCCGCCCGCCGCCAACGAGACAGAGGACATCGCCGGCTCCGCCGAGGCCCCACCCCGCTGCCAATGAGGCCGCGCCACATAGAAAACAAGGAAGAGTAGAACACGGTAGGTCACCGCCGCTCGGGTCCAAGTAAGGCCACCGCTGCTACCCTTCGGTTGAAGCCAAGCTAGACGGGTTGACCATTGTCGGCCGGTTAGCTTCTTGGCGGCGACGTGGAGTCGGAGAGCTGCACTGGAGAAGAACGCTGCTTCTACTTAACTGCTGGTGCGGTTGGCTGACTAACACGTGGGCCCAACAGGCCACATGTCGATTCGCAACTGCACTGCGATTAAGTCATGAAGCTTCAGTTCGGCTCAGCGGGACACAGGTGGGTAGCTTCGATTAATTAATTATACCTCCAGCGCACCCCTTTTTAGTTTTTTTAGAAAAGGAGGATGACCCCCGGCCTCTGCATCTGGGAGATGCATGCGACCTAAACACCTTTTAGTTGAAGAATGTATGAAATGTAATGAAATCCGACATGTTTATATGAAATCCGACGTGTATGAATGAATTTATTTCGATTAGTTCGAATTCCTGTATCACTGGCATTGGATGAACATGCAAAACAATACGTACTAGCATTATTCCCACGGTGATCACCACGTTTGCAGTAGTTTCACATGTACTCCCTCCGGTCCTTTCTAGTCTTCATACAAGTTTTGTCTGCAGTCAAAGTATCTCTACTTTGACCAATCTTATACAAAAAAGTATGCACTTTCACAATGTGCGAAGTAAAAAGGAACAGAAGGAGTACAAAGAGTTTGAGCAGCTTTTAGCATTTCTATACATTGCAATCAAACACACAGCACGGCAATTCATAGAGAACATTCAAAACAATCGATGATTATGCATCTCAGCGACTCACATGTCAAAGGCAATATTTACTTCACAACTAAAGAATAAAGAAAAAATTGATCGCTTCTTTGACGACAAAGAGGCGTCCCATTCAAAATATCAAACGCATATCTTGCTAAAATCAATGAGCAAAATTTGACAAGGTTTTCCCATTCCAAAATATCAAATATCTACGATTGTGGAATGGGCAGGGTTTGCCATCAGTTCAGACATTGACATGGCACCTTGTGCTAAATAAACCAGCTGTTCTTTTTGTGCAGTTCCACCAAAATCAACCAAATTCGCGCGTAGCTTGTATGATTTCGCCCTTATAGGTTGCAACGCCTTGAACTTATGGGCACCTCCTTTCTTGTGGTGGAAATGAATGATTCGATGTATTCATGAACATTTTGTGCAGTTCCGTTGAAATCAAGTGAGCACCCTGTTTGCACAAATACAAAAAGTGATTAGTATAAAGCAAATTGTACTATGAATTGACAGTTTCAACAGGCACATACATGGTCCATGTAGAGCACACTTTTAGAAAAATGGAACTCACCATAAAGAATCCTAGAACAACATTGTACTCGCGCATCACAACAAAAAATGGAGATTTGTCAGTCCTTCTGAGCTGAAGTTAGTTTGGTCTTGTGGGGAGTAATGTAACCATCCTTCAACTGCTCCTTCTGATGAGAAGATAGACAGGGCTTCTTCATCCTGGCATAATCGGAACTAGTCACTTCACGTACTCCATATTCTTCTTGAGAGGAAGATGATCCTGTTTGCTCAAAAAAGGAAAGGAAATATTTAAAACAACACAGATGAAGCACTTCTCAAGGACAATACCACTTTTTCATGACAGTATCTAAATAGTAGCACAACACCAATAGAGATGACAAAGCTCAATCATATGGATGAAATCGGTGGATGAGTACCAACATTTGTCGGGAGGCTGATTGTGTAGAGCATACAGATGAAGCACTTCTCGGAACCATCTGTTGCTATCTCGAGGGTGGCCATGCTTACTATATACTCCTCGATTAGTTTAATGTTTCCAACATCTTCTTGTGCAGTTCCACTAAAATATATGGTATCTTCAAAGAAGATCCCTGTTTGCACAAGTAGAGATAATTACGTATGGCATCAAATCGGTGGCAAAACAATTGCTCGTTCCAGCCATAGCAATAAATTAAGATGCAAAACTATATCATTACTTGTGTCATCACAGTTCGATTGCTTCATTACAGCACCGGAGTTGATTTTGTTTTCTTCCGCTTGTTCTTCCCTTCATCACTTGGTTCAATAACGAGACAAGCTTAGCCTTCAATGTAAGATTTGGCATGTCAATTAGGGAGCAAAAGTATAGTACTAAACTTAATTTTCTGATGAAAGTGGCAAAATACAGGCCAGCAGTTGTGAAATATCCTTATCTTACCTCAATGGGATATTACGGTGCACATACAAATTGGAAGTCTTGTCTCCATTTGTGCAGTTCACTAAAATCAAGCAATATTATCGTACAAGTAGCACAACATATGAAAGCACACTGCAGAATCATGTGAAAGAAGGCTAATCTTGACCTCTCATGATGCGAATTCAAACAATTCACAAGAAGAAGATCTGAACCAAATTCGCCTTAACGGATAGGAAGTAAGATCTCCTCTTGTGCAGTTCCACTAAGATCAAGCAATCAAGCAACGTTGTCGGTGTGACATTTTGTTTGAACTGCACAAAACACTCTTAAAACAAAAGTGTGAAGTAGATAACCCTGTTTACACAGAGGTGCAAAGGAAACAATTAGTGGTCAATAACGATGGATGACACAGAAGCCAACAAAAAGAAGCATCTACCTTATCTAAATGGGAAAGAATGCAAGACAGTAGCATTTCTCAAATGGTGGCATTGATTAATATTAACATAGATATTATATTAACAATAAAATTCGTTAAACATGTAATTTGCTTTTAACTGTGGCATTGCATCAATTTTCCAGTGGCATTATTAGAGGTGTTTGTTTACGAGGACATTTTGGTGAAGGGACTAAAAAACTCCGTGTCGGTCACATCTAAACCAAACAGGAGGGACTTTTCGGGACTAAAAGTGGGCATTTGGGACTAAAGAAAGAAGACCCGAGGGAGTCTTTTGGGACTTTTCAACAGTTGCCCCTGCCACGCATCGCACCTTGTTTCTATTAGTTCATTACTAGGGGTAACATGGTCTTTTATCATGTCATTTAATAACCTCTAGTCCATGTTTAGTCCACGGAACCAAGCGGTAGGGACTAGGGAGTTTTAACCAAGCAGGGCCTTAGATTAACAACAGCTAATGAGTTGCAGGGACGGTGGGCCTTTCCAGCACCATGTGCATCTACCGATGTATTGTGGTCATGCACATCTGTTGCAACAAAGAACAAACAACCAAGGAGCATATTTGTGTTGGTCCCAGTTTTGTTATCTTTAGACACCTTTCCCTATGTGGCGCATCAAATCTAGTCTGCTCAAACTCTACAGCCTTTCCCTTCCTTTCCTTTTTGAACTAGTACTTTCGCCCCTTCCTTTCCTCTTTGAACCACGTCCTAGATTTATGCGATACAACTTTCCCCACTACTTTCCCCCATTCATTTCCTCTTTGAACCACGTCCTAGATTCATGCTATACAACTTTCCTCCTTCATTTCCTCTTTGAACCACGTCCTAGATTCATGCTATATACAACTTTTCCCACTACTTCCCCCCACTCATTTCCTCTTTGAACCACGTCCTAGATTCATGGTATACATGCAGCTAGAGCAATGCATGTGGAGTAAGTAAAATATACCTTAAGGTTCTTGGGGCGTGGTTCGGTGGGCGACAGGACAGCAGCGAGAAGAAGAAGGGTCGGAGGCCCTCCAGCGCCGCTTGCTGGGTGGAAAGTGAACAACAGCGCCGATAGTGGATTCCCTCCCTCGCCGACGGCGACAGCGTTAAGCCTCCTTCCCTTCCCTTGCGGACGGATCCTGCCGGCTCTTTGAGCAGCGAGGAGGGGAGAGAGAGGCCAACGAAGTCTTGTTTAGATCTGGAGAGGCGAGAGAGTGTGAAGAGAGCAACTACAAGCGCTGAGGCTCCAGCGGGAGAGGGCGAGAGAGTGTGAAGAGAGAAACTACAAGCGCTGAGGCTCCAGCGTGTATATATATACTAGAGAGAGTGTGTGAAGCGTGCAAACCCTAGAAAACATTTTGACCAGTCAAAGAATCCTCCTGGCAAAAATTATGCTCAAGTGTAGTTATCGAACCCGAGACCTCAAGTTTGATGGCGAACAGGCTAACCAGCTACACAACCCTCCGTTATGTTCAACGAGAGGAAAATAACCTTTATACATTCCTGCATTAGTGTGACAGGCATGCCGTGTTTTTGTGTGTGTGTGGGAGTCATTAGGATTTCAATCATAATCATGTCATGTGGCTTTGGTGGTAAGACTATCCACGAGTGGTGCAGAAATAATGCAGCCTTAGTCACCTTACCTCTCTCCACGTAGTAATGTTGGGTCCCACCAATCGGAGGGTGAAACAAAAAATTAATAAGAAAAATTAAAAGCGCCAAAGATGTATCTTACTACCTCACACATCTCGCTACTGCTGGGAACACTGTCCAATTGATCCCTCTGTTAGCTCACGTACTATTTTAAGTGAATCCTTATTATAACATGCACACAAATTTTGGGCACTTTATTCGACTTAAGTCAGTGTGCCACCGTATCTCGTATACTTACTACTCCCTCCGTCTAGGTGTAATAAGTCACGTTAGAAGGTGCAACGGACCAAGGTGCGTGTGTTTGTGTGTGTGTGTTTAACAACATGTGTGTGTTAGAGAGTGCGACAGCTCGACCTACTCCTGCAGAGATATGGTGTGTAGTGTACGATTTTAGCCGCGAGAGTCGGTGCATCCTCTCGTTTCGGGCGTGTCCGGTAGGGACATGCGGACAGCTGCCACGCCCGCTCCTGACCAGCCTAGCCCACCCAAAGCCCCTCCATCGCCCGCGCGCGCTTCCCGCCCGAAACGGTCAGCGCCGCTCCAAAGAATCGGTGCCACATTCATGCCCGGGCAGAGCGGACACGACCTCTCACTGGCGCAAGAGTGATGGTTGCTTTGTCCGTCAACTTACTGCTGGGTCTATGTGATTTGAGGGCTCATTGGTCTTTATTACTGAGGTGGTAGGACTGCTGGATGTCCCACGCTTTCGGCTAAAGGAGGTAGTAGATTACAATTTTCTCCATTCTTACAGCGGAGGAGTGCAAGAGCAGTGAAAACACGCAGACTCAGTGATTACATGGCCCACCTCACACTATCACCGTGCGGCACCTAACTCTTTACATAGTACTCCCTCCGTTCCTAAATATTACTAGATGAGTCCCCACGCGTTGCCACGGAACAGCGGTATATCTCTCTGCGCAAAATTATCGATTTCATAGAACTAAAAAAAATCTATAACCGCATGACAAATGTGGAAGCCAAACTAAATAAACTCCCATCATCATTTAGATCATCCCGTAAGGAAAAAATATCAGCCAACTCCTCTGCATAATGGGATTATATTTTTCTTTTGACATGTTAATGGGACTTAAAAGCTCACTTACATGCATGCTACCGGTGCATGCTTGCATGCAGACATGTTGATGTGATTTAAAACCCACTCACATGCATGTGCCACAGTATTTCTGCATGCTTGCATGTGGCTTAGTGCGGAGCCTCTCAACGTCTAGATCAGACGGCTATTAGGACTGATTTACTTCATCTAACGGCTATGTCAATTTTGATGATGTGGCTCAAGGAGAGGATAGAGAACTCCTAGTAGTGGGGGCTAGCTATTACTAGTAGATAAGTCTTTGTAGAGATTCCACTAGGTGAACTACATACGGAACAAAATGAATGAATCTACACTTAAAATGCATCTATATACATCCGCATGTGGTTGATGGTGAAATCTCTACAAAGACTTATATTTAGGAACAGAGGAAGTACTAGTATAGTACTAGTACGTACTGTAATTTATCAACGAGATAAATTTGTACAATGCTATGAAGCTTCCAGCTCCTGTTACATGTATCTTGCGTCCAAGGTTGCCCGTTGCAAAATTTCATCAAATACAAAGGAGACTAACATGCATGCTATTGCATCTCAATGATTGACATATCATAGCAAATATGTACTCCCTCCGTTCCAAAATAAGTGTCTCAACTTTGTGCAAACTTTAGTACAAAGTTGTACTACTACTAAAGTTGACACTTATTTTGGAACAGAGGCGGCTAAAGAAAAAATGATCCATGCAGTCCCTAGCCCTTGAACCGTGAACCCCGACCAGGCTTCAATTTCTTTGGCAACATTCGAGCTTCCTAATAAATGAAGTTTGCAACCTTTTGACCATCGGATCATTTTGTGCAGTTTCACCAAAATCGAGATGAGCATCCACATGGCAAAGAAATTGAAGAAGCATGATTAGAATAAGATTACTAGGACTAGTTGATGAGACATAAACTCATCACAAATACAATGACGAGAAGCCAGGTAGAGGTATAAGGTATGTGCGGGGCAAAGAAGTAGAGAAATATCCACGAGGGAGTGATGTGGGCAGCTGGAGCGATGGTGCAAGCCGATTGTAAAGGGAGTTGTACACGAGGGGCGTAGCTCAACCTTGAGGAGGGCGGCGGAGGCGGCAACCGCCCACGTCCACGGCAAGGAGCAAGGGACGAAGGCAACCTCACCGGCTTTGTGAGAGAGAACGGCGGGGACCCCTGATCGGGGCGTGCCGACGGTGGGGTTTCGCCGTCGGCGATAGCCACCGCATCTACACTAAGCATCCACCCTTCCCCAAGCGGGCGTGATCCGCGGGATGTTAGATATGTGGCCACAGTCATTTTGTGTGAGAGAGTGTGAAGAGAGCAACCCCAAGCAAGCGTGTAGGCTGGCCCGTCCGACTATGTATATAGTGGGCGGTTTCCTTTTCTCTCCATATGAACCTATCATATTGCGTCGTGCCCTTCAAGAAAAAAATATTTATAAATGACGCGCACCTACTACTTGTTCTCCTATAACCTTGCGCTTGGCATCTCCAAAATATTAACCTTGTGATTGGCTCTTAGCCTCTTGGAAGTCGAGCAATAATGGTAGTGCAGTATATATCGTTACGGCTATATGAGACCGAATGAATTGCTGCACGTCCACCACGTGGGCGAGGGTCGAGGGCGAGGAGAGTGCTACTACATACGGAGCAAAATGAGTGAATGTACACTCTAAAATACGTCTATATACATCAGTGTTTGGAGTATGTACTAGTAGTTCATATTGAAATCTACTAAAGGACATATATATTCCAAACAATATGATATAATCTCTATAACCAAGGTAGTAGGGACGAGGAGTAAACGGAGGGAGTAGTAAATTTTTCTCCTCGTCCCGCGAGCCACCGCGCGCATGGGCGAGGGAGGAGCAAGCTTCACCTCATCCTGCAAGCCACCGCGCCCGTGGGCGGGGGAGACGGCATACTAAGCAAGCTTGTCCTCGTTCTGCGAGTTGGCGGGACACATCAAAAGTAATCCAGTGTATAGAGCCTTGCCTCTAAGGTAGGCCCCACATGGTTTGCCTCTTTTTTTAATTTAACATAACGCGTCAAGTCGCAATTTGTTTGTTCACCCGTGGTAGACGATCCTCCCTCCACCAAGTGGACAACCAGTAAACGTGCCAAATTACCACGTGGGCTGCCTTTTTTGTACAGAAATGAGCTCCATCGTGTACCCGCGCGGGTGTGGTTGGGAAAGAGGCGGAGTACGTGCACCGTGCATGCACCTCTTCTCTTCGTGCCGTCCCCCACCTCGTGGGTGTGTGTGAGAGATACAAACCGCGTTCGTGAGTGTTTTTTGTTTTGTGGTGGGGGTGGGGGTGGGGTGGGGGGTTGATTTCATGAATTATTTGTGGGAATATGTGTCGATGACATCTCAAACAAAATTTTGCATGCAATGTGTGTGAAATGGAGGCCTATCCATATCATACATAGAGGGTCGGGCAATCCACGAGAAGAGAGGGAGGGGTCATAGCTATCGATAGAGTCGAAGAGAGGATCAAGTGGGTGGGTGCGAGATCGATGAAGAGAGCCATCGAAATTGTGTGTGTGTGTGTGTGTGTGTGTGTGTGTGTGTGTGCAAGTCAAAGATATAGGGCGACTGGCCTACCGGAACGTTAGAGGGCACATGTCAAGTTTGTGTGTGGCAGGGAGACATGACTAGAGCGCTTGATGTATCGGTGTGTGTGGGGGGGAGGGGTGGGGAGGGGGTAGGCAGGCCTAACTATAGAGGTAGAACGACTTCGTATATGTGTTGAGAAGGAGAGACCCAGCTATGTCTTGAGGGAGATCGGTCGACATCCATACATAATCAAGGACGGAAATATGATGGGACAGAGAGAGAGAGAGAGAGAGAGGGAGGGAGAGGGAGGGAGAGGGGTAGAGTGTTGGATGGGTGATGGAGTTGCTTCTCGGAGATGTTGGGAGAGGCCTACTAGACAAACTGAGGGTGGAACTGCAATGTTATCAATAAGAGTGGGGATGTGTTTACGTGTGTGCTGCATGCGTGATAGATCTGTCGGGATGCATCCATGGATGATGAAGGGAACCATGTGTTTGGTAAGCAAACCTAACTAGATCGGTAGATCAATTGTTGTTTGTCGGAGGAAGGAGAGTCACAACTAATGAGGTAGATCGATCGATGTGTGGGTAAAACGAGTTATAAGGACCTAGCTGGCTATATGTATAGCGAGAGATCGGTCGGTGTCGTCCATTTGTTAGAGGCAAATAAGGCCCAGTGAGGCGGATAGACAGAGAGAATGGAGCTAGGAGGTGGTGCGAGAGGCCCAACTACTAGCTAGATAGGGGAGGAGTATGCGGTTGTGAGATCGATGAAAAGAGGCGAGAGTTTACACGTGTGTCGACCATATGAGAGACACGAGGCAAGGACACATAAAGGAGGAGATTGAAGCTGTGTGTGTATGCTGTAGGCATGCATCATTGGAGAGGTTTATCGATCGGTGTGTGTCGGAAAGGAGTTGTGGAGACTCGGGAGAACAACCTAAAGAAAAAATGAATGTGCCCGTGGATAGAATGCTTGAGGGAGGGGAGGGCGAGGGGGCGTGTGCATGCACGAGAGAAAGTTAGTGGTAGCTACAAAGGTTAGAGGATTGTGTGGGTGTAAGAGACTAACAAAGATCATAATTTGATATGAAAGCGGATTCATATATTTGAATAGGAGATCATAGTGTTTTAAACATTGCATGCATGAATATAGCGGTGATACACGTGTTGTGCACATGTTATACCATAATGTGATAATGCATGGCGTTTGCAACTCACAGCTAAATGTCGAACAATCTAAACCATACTATACATCAAACAATCTCACATTTTATTTGAATTTGTGATAATGTGCGGCGTTTGCAGCTTACAACTAAATATCGAGCAATCTAAACAATACTATATATTGAACATTCTCACATTTTATTTGAATTTGTGGTAATGTGTGGTGTTTGCAACTCACATCTAAATACTTGTAGGCGTAGGGGGCGGGGGCACCATACATAATGTGATAAACACATTATACATATGAGACATGGTTTAGATTATGAAGATCTAGCTAGAGCTAGAAATGTAATGTGATTTGAAATCAAAATAAAGTGGATTCAAAAATCTAGTTCGAGTTCATATAGTACACATAGTTCATATGTAACTCGAGACTAATCATGTGGTGTGTTGTGAAGATAATACACAAGCGATGGTTTAACTTGACAATAATGATGATTGTAGATCTTATTAAAACAGAGAAACAAATTCAAATGCTTTGACTTCACAACAATCATTACTGTAGATCTTATTCAAATTTAGTTCATATTGAAGCGGTAGTATATCGTTTGGAATGCACTAAACCGTTCATTTGAGTAGTAGGTTGCATGCATTATACACGTAGCAAAATATTTTAATTGAACATAACATGAATTCAAAGTTTTGAATGACATTTGTAGTCGCATTGATTTGGTACAAGACATGTTAGGCTTGTCCGAAATTTCAACCAGCGCTTTGTTAGCCCGAAATATTTAAGATATATCTTTGTCTCGTTGTGCTCGACAACTCCTCCATCTCAACCCACGCCTTGCTATTCAAATTACAACGCGAAAACTCCCACCTCCTGTGAAATCCCGACACGCGAAATGCCCGTGGTACCCCTGAACCGAAAGAACCGCCTCAAATCGGTGGGGGTACTTTCGTAACTTACCCCACATTTCGGACAAGCGCATCTCTAAGCCATGGTTCCCCACTGCCATCCCATCCGCCCACCCATTCGTACACCGAGGCCGCGAAAACCTGCGATGAAACCCCACACCCTGCTCCGTCCGCCACCCAGCCGGAGCCTCTTCCCCGACGACGTCGTCCACAACAACACCTCGACGTCCCTCATCCACCGTACCGGATGAGGATCCGTCGTCGATCTCATCGTCCCGCCGGTTCATCCACCCCGTCCTCCACCTCCAAGGAGCTGCCCCGACGTTCCCCTCGTCTTTCGCGCCACCTCCATTCCCACACCGCCGTCCTCACCTACACCACCGGAAGAGCATCATCATCACCGTTTCCTCGGATGAAGCTGCAGCCTAATCGGCGCCACCAAAGAGGTTGTACACTAATCGCCGCATTTTCTTCTTGATTCGATCTCACGGTGCTGCGGCGCCGGTCCCGAGCCGACACGGCGCTGCTCCATCCATGGCGGCGTCGCCGCCACTTCCTCCACGCGTCGCTCCCTCGGCGGCGGCGTCCCACGTCGATGAGGAGATGCTGCTGCTTTAGCTCTCGCTTTCGCGCTGCTTTCTGCTCTTGCTCTCGGTCCCCGCCTGATCTGCTCTTGCTCTTGCTATTGCTCTTGCTCGCGCTGCTGCTCTCGCTCTTGCTCTTGCTTGCGATGCTGCTCGATTGGCTACACTTGATCGACTGAATCGACTTTGGGTCGATCGATTTTCAAGCGTGGGCTCACGGGGTGAAGGAAGAACCAGCCGTGGCGGGGAGGGGGCTCACGGAGAGGTACCCACTATCTATCTTAGGGTTCAGGATGGGGCGGTGGTGCCGGCGATGGCGGGCGTTGGCGGGCGGTGGCGTGGGGATCGCTGAAAAAAGCTCGACGCGTGGGGGCCTAGAGGATGGCAGGGCGGCGGCGGACGGCGGTGGGGAGTGTTTTGGGCGCGCCCGGTCGTGGGTGTGGGGCTGCTGTTTGGCGGTGGTGGTTGGCGGCTCGAGGGGTGGAGGTTGAAGATGAACCGCGAGCCCTTGATTTCGTATCCAACGGCTGCAAAATCAATGACGAGAGATGAAAAAATCGATCGACCGACGTGTAGCCTCACCTTGCTAGTGCGTTCAGTTTCGACAAAGAAAATTCAGTTTCGACGATTAGGTTCAATTTGACGATTAAGTTCAGTTTGACGATTAAGTTTAGTTTGACGATTAAGTTCAGAGATGAGCGGCTGATGTATTTTACATCTAGCACTTTGTGGTTATGTATTTTACGTCATGTATTGGATATGCTATTAGAATTCCACTCAGGTTAACGTTGTTCGTTGTCTCTCTTGTCTGCTTCAGCCTCGGCGTCGTACAACTCACCGGAGCTGCTCCAACGATTTAAACCCTCCATCACAGCGGAGCAGTACCTCGGGCTCCATCTCCAGACGCCTAAGATCTTCTTCCCTCCTCGACAAAGAAAGTCAGCGGAGCATCCTCACCGCCAACCCAATCACGCTGAGATCGACATGGCTTCGCCAAAGAGGTTGTACACTTCTTGCATCTCTTTTTTACTCTACATGTTATATATATTGTCCACTGAGCACACAGATTTGTTCCTTTAGTGTCTCCTTGAAAGAAAAAACGTAGGAATTTTAATTTTCACTTGTCCTCCTTTTCAAATTCATATTCATGAAGCACAAGACTAAGAGATAGTAGCATAATAGCATTATAACCGTACATTTTCTGGTGGTTTGACTTAATCTCACCATGCTTCTTTGCATCATGTGATCTTCCAATTGTTGTGAATCAAACACCCAGATTGGCAGAAATCCTGTGTTCTTAAACTCTCTGTTTTGCACGTGCATTCCTATCATATTCCTGTCTATTTCCTATCCCTGCATTGTTGGAATCCTCCAATTCAAACGAGCCCTTACAGAATTACTTCTCTTACAGATAGTTGTCAAAAAAAATCTTGCGTGGTTTGTCCGCTCCTGCTCTTGCCGTCGTCCACCCAGCTCAGCTCCAACGATGAAGGGTCCAGCACGGCGGGATCCGCCTCCGACTGTCTTTCGCCACCTCAGATCTTCTTCCCCGCCGCTGGCAGCCATGAAAACTGCATTACCATCATCAACCGATCAGATGACCTCGAGGACTACACGGGTCCGTAAGAGAGGTCGCACTCTTTCGTGTCTGCTTACTTATGCATCGCTTAATATTACATGCTACTTTATCGTCCTGTTCACCGATTAGACTCGAGTCGACTCCAAACTAATGGTCAAACTTGAGTTTTAAATGGTTGTGGGGTACATATCGGGCCGCTATCAATAGTATCTATCTACTATCTGGTTAATCTCCGGTGTCTACTATGAGTTTCATGTTGGGTGGGAAACAAACAAAGAAAGCCATTATCTGTATTTATTAATCAAGCCATTATCTGCCTGCTATTATTGGTTTTGGGTCTATCCACAGTTGCTACCATCACTCTGGATTTCTGCATGCACTCCTTACATAATCTCACTATGTTTTATTCCTATGCATGATGGTTATTGTAAACAATGGAACTGAACATGTAGAGCAAAAGAGACGAGCCTCGCGTGGCAATATAATTTCATGCAGACATCGCTCCATGGTAGGCGCAAAGGCAGCCCCCCTCCACGCATTTCGGATTGTAATCGAGAGGAAGATATCTGTTCTGAGGGGATTCAAAAGGAGAAGATAACTCCTATTTACCCTCTGTGGTCTTCGCTCTAACTTGGCATGCTGATGTTGGTTATATTATGCATATGGTGTCTTGCATTGCTTACTTTATACATCAAATATGTCATCTGCTTAGTTTAGACATCCTTTGTGCGAATGCCATTTGTTTAGTTTATTCATTGTTTATGTGAATTATGCAACGCCACCTTGTTTAGCCAGGCATCATATATGTGAATTTTGCAATGCCATCCTGCTTAGCCAGTCATCTTATATGTAAATTATATCAGGCCATCCTTTTTTTTTACATATTACATTTGTCAACAATGTTAGTACATTCAACTGCTCTTCGTGTGCATCAGCCATTTGACACGGTGATGGCAAATTCTGGAGTGAAAACAAGGTCTTCTGAGCAGACTATGCTATCTGACGAAGCGCATATCTCGCTGGTTACGGATAGCTCCTCAGAGGAGGATTCAGAGACAGATGACCAGTCCTATTCCCCCCCTCCCGAGGTGTATGCTCTAACTTGGCAGGGTTATGTTGCTCATATCGTGCGTATGGTGTCTCGCATTGCTATGCCATTTGATTAGTTTAGACATGCTTTGTGTGAATGCCACCTGTTCAGTGTCTAATTACCATATATGTGAATTATGCATTGCCATCTTGTTGCAAGACATTATATATGTGAATTATACAATGCTATCTTGTTGCAAAGGCATTATATATGTGAATTATGCAATGCCATGCTGTTTAGCCAATCATCATGTATGTGAATTATATCATGCTATCATTTTTTTGTATTATGTGTTCCATTTGTCGACAAAGTTTGTATATTCAACTACTCTTCCTGTGCATCAGCCATTTGAAGCGGTGATGGAAGTATCTGGAGTGAAAACAAGGTATTGAGAGCGAGACAATGCTACTGCTGAAGCGTACATCTTCTTTGCTCTGAAGAGCTCCTCGGAGGAGGATTCGAGACCGATGACCAGTCCTATTTCCCCACAGGTCTATGCTCAAACTTGGCGAGGGTTATATTACCCATGTCATGCATGTTGTCTTGCATTGCTTAGTTTTTACATCATATATAGATTGCCATCTGCTTACTTGCTTACTATATAAATCATATATTTGAATTATATCATGCCATCATGTTTACATAGTACATACACATCATCTATCTGAATTATGGCATGGCAGCCCATTTAATAAAGACATCATATAGTTATATCATCTCATCCTGTTTAGTGTTTACAGTCATCATATTTAGAATTATGGCATTCTATCCATGAATGTATGTGAATTATGGCATGCCAACCTATTTAATAAACACATTATATAGTTATGTCACGTCATCCTGTTTACATAGTCTCATATTTTGAACTATGTCTTTCCATCTTCTTTAGTTAGCCATCATAATGTGAAATTGTGTCATGCTATCCTGTTTAGTTAGCCATCATATATGTGAAATTGTGTCATGCTATCCTGTTTGGTTAGACAACATAAATATGAATTATTTCATGCCCTCTTTTATTCCCCACTATCCATTGCACCTGTCTATCATATAATGTCTATACTTTCAGTTACTTTTCTTATTTATCAGCCATTTGAATTGGAGAGCGTGATGGCAGTATCTAAGGGAGTAACAACACGGTCTTCAGAAAAGATAGTGCTACCAGTTGATGCAGATAGAACCACGGTTGTACTTGCCCAAGGACCAGATCCACCACACATAACCCAGACTCTCGCATGATTGTACCCCTACCCAGTTGGACGAGAACCAGCTACACCTTCTAACCCCAACCCCGGCAGATAGTAACCCAGTTCCAGTTGACACAACACCGTCTCCACCACAGAGCACCCAAACACGCTGTTAGTAAGAGAACTGCAGTGCCCAAAGCACGAGGACCACCACTCCAATCCCAACTCAACGCTTAAAGGAGAATAAGATTTGTTCTCGGGTCAGGTTACGTAGCTATGGTTCATACTCCTTTGCTCTTGCATTCTTGTATTTACTCATACCAACTATTTTCAAATTTGAAGGATGGAATTGAAACTCCAATGGCGCAATGGGTATGTTTTAAACATGTTTCTTTAAGCTGGTTTCTTTGTTGTAACCTGCTCTATGTTGATTTCAGTTTCAATTGAATAAATAGTTATGTTCTCATGTCATGCACATTACAAGTGTTGTTATTGCTCTATAGTTACCCACACTTATATTCTGTCTATTCTGCTTTGTCTTGAACAAATATTATTTGAACTGTGTCTCTATCTTGATTTGGCAACAAAAACTAGAATGATATAGACCATAAAGTGACCATGGTACATAGATATATGTTTGTTTCATGTTGTTATCCTGTCCACTTTACTCTTGAACTCATTTACCAAAATGAGTTTCATATACAACATAGTAAACATGTGATGTGTCCTTGTTTCTCTTTTAGAATGCGGACAAAATATTGGAGAAACGATGCGCGTTATCCAATGGTAAAGGAAGTAATGAGATAAGGTTCAAGATAGTGAGACATCCTGTTGGTCTCCAAGAAAGTGATAAAACTATCTTGACGACGGTGAGGAACCCAAAAGTCCCGTCTTCATGTAGTGTTCGAGATTCTTGGCCACTCTGCTGGCACAAGCTCTTGAACTCGCTGCTGAACCAGTTCGTCTTCTTGAGTCTCAACTTCAAGTTGAAAGACATCGATCGAGATGTCTTTGACGACAGAAGTGAAGGACTAAGGAAGTCCTGCGAGAATTCAGATGCATATTTTCCGGTGCAATAGCAAGCTTTGGAGGATTTAAGCGCCAAACAAGAGAAAGTTAATAAGCTTGCTAAGCATCTTGCCGACATTATGGGTACCCAGATATTGTTTCTTGAGATCTTACAAGTGGTTTCAGTTCTGGATTTGTTTTGTTGCGGTGTTTATTTGCGCTGGTCGCCAACTTTGACAACCAGTGTATATGATATCTGCTTTGTTCCCTATATTTGCACCGGTGGCGAACTTTGATGCCCAGTGGATGTAATATGTGTAACGGCCGTGATAGCCTAGCATAAGTTGCTTTCTTATTTATTTCCTTGTTGTCTTGTTTATTTGTTTGCTTGTAGTCGGTGCGAGTTCTTTTTAAAACTAGGCCACAATAACCATGGGCTAATATTTATCAGTAGTGACCTTTGGGCCTCCTACGGGCCGTAGAAACAGTGGGCCTTCTACGGGCCGTAGACACAGTAGACCTTCTACAGGCCGTAGAAACAATGGGCCTTCTACGGGCCATAGAAACAATGGGCCTTTTACGGGCCGTAGAAACAATGGGCCTTCTACGGGCCGTATCATCAATGGGCCTTATACGGGCCATATGACCATAACGGGCCATCGTTAATAGGCCGTGTTGATGGCGCTATGAAAACGCATTAGCGTATTAACGGACCACAAGCGGGCGATGTAACCACGGGCTGAATTTGGCCCACAAGCGAAAATAGCGATGTGGGCCGTAAGTAAGCGAATCTTTGAAATGAGCCCAAGAATAAATGGGCTCGAGAAGGCGAAGATAACATTTGCCGAAACGACCCAAGCTGAATAACGGGCCCTTAATGGGTATAAAGTGATATCTTTGTTCATTACGGGCCGCCACCACGGCCGTTAATGGGTGTAAAGTGATACACTGTTTGTTGCGGGCGATTTCACCACGGGTCGTTAATAGGCCAAGAGTTACATAGGGCCTCATATGGGCGAAAACGTCATGGGCCATACATGGGCGGAAGTAAAACAATTTGGAATCATATTGGATGGCCCGGATGACGCTCTCGGGCCTAATTCGGATAGGGCGAACGGGCCTTGGGTTAGCGGGTTGTAAATGGGCTATATGCGAACATGCCGTTAACGAGCTTTCCATGGGCCGGCCCTCCACCTTTTGACCAAGTCAAACGGGTCGGCCTTTTCACAAGAATGGGCCTCTGTTGGGCCTTGCCACGTGTCGACGTATCATAGGCGCCTCCTGTCCAATGAGTGGATGACATCTGTACCAACGATGAGTCGACACGTGTTTCCTCCGACCAATGATGATTTTACCGTGAAAATCCCCATTGGTCGGGTCATTAACGGGTTATCGGATCCAAACCGGACCCGATAGCTTAACGGCGTTCGTTACGGTGGATGCCACGTGTCGGTCACCCTTGACGAAAGCACTTACGTGACGCGCGATTTATCGTCATGGAAGTGGACACTTCGTGATGATAATTTTGGTAATGTCATGGAACACTTCTCTGACAAAGACGGTATGACTATCTTGATTACTGTCATAATTTTGTCATGGATGTACATGCATGACAAAAACGCGACCTCTTGTGACAAACACGTATCATCACGGAAGTGTGTTTTTTGTAGTGTTGACGGAGATTAATATGATGGAAAATAGACCGGGGGCCATAGGTTTCACTAGTGGCTTCTCTCAAGATAGCATAAGTATTACGATGGGTAAGCGAATTCTTGTCGAGCAATTGATAGAATTGAGCATAGTTATGAGAATATCTAGGTATGATCATGTATATAGGCATCACGTCCGTGACAAGTAGACCGACTCATGCCTGCATCTACTACTATTACTCCACACATCGACCGTTATCCAGCATGCATCTAGAGTATTAAGTTTATAAGAACAGAGTAACACTTTAAGCAAGATGACATGATGTAGAGGGATAAACTCATGCAATATGATATAAACCCCATCTTTTTATCCTTGATGGCAACAATACAATACGTGTCGTTTCCCCTACTATCACTGGGATCGAGCACCGCAAGATTGAACCCAAAGCTAAGCACTTCTACCATTGCCAGAAAGATCAATCTAGTAGGCCAAACCAAACTGATAATTCGAAGAGAATTGCAAAGATAACCAATCATACATAAAAGAATTCATAGGAGATTCAAATATTGTTCATAGATAATCTTGATCATAAACCCACAATTCATCAGATCTCGACAAACACACCGCAAAAGAAGAGTTACATCAAATAGATCTCCAAGAGAATCGAGGAGAACTTTGTATTGAGATCCAAAGAGAGAGAAGAAGCCATCTAGCTAATAACTATGGACCCGAAGGTCTGAGGTAAACTACTCACGCATCATCGGAGAGGCCATGGTGTTGATGTAGAAGCCCTCCGTGATCAATGCCCCCTCCGGCGGAGCGCCGGAAAAGGCCCCAAGATGGGATCTCACGGGTACAGAAGGTTGCGGCGGTGGAAATAGGGTTTTGGATCCATATCTGATGTTTCCAGGGTATATGAGTATATATAGGCGAAGGAGGTCGGTCAGGAGAGCTACGAGGGGCCCACGAGGGTGGAGGGCGCGCTCAGGGGGATAGGCGCGCCTCCTGCCTCGTGGCCTCCTCGTTGATTGCTTAACGTCCACTCCAAGTCCTCTGGATCACGTTTGTTCCGAAAATCACGTTCCCGAAGGTTTCATTCCGTTTGGACTCCGTTTGATATCCTTTTCCTTCGAAACACTGAAATAGGCAAAAAAAAAACAGCAATTCGGGCTGGGCCTCCGGTTAATAGGTTAGTCCCAAAAATAATATAGAAGTGTATAATAAAGCCCATTAAACATCCAAAACAGAATATATAATAGCATGGAACAATCAAAAATAATAGATACGTTGGAGACGTATCAGTCAACAATTTGAACCCTATAACCCTAGAACTAAAATCCTCCTAATTAATAAAGCACTAATTATCCTAATGAACCCTAGAACCCTAGAACTAAAATATCCATCTTCTACACCATTTGAACCCTAGAACCCTAGAACTAAAATTTCTACTGCCTAGAATTTGAACCCAAGAACTAAAATCCCCCTAATTGACGAATCACAAATTAACCTAATGAACCCTAGAACTAGCACAGAGAAGAAGTGGGGGAGGGTAGAGAGAGGATCCTCACCGGAGGAGGGGGCGACGATGTCGGAGGGGGCTGTAGCGGGCAGAGGAGGAGGCGGTGACGACGAGGAGGGGTGGCCTCGAGTGGCGGCGGCCCGTGCTCCGACGATCTCGGGTGCTCCGGAAGGTCATCGGCGGCGAGGAGGAGCTCGGGGAAGACGACTACAGCGAGGAGGGGCTCGGGGAATACGGCTGCGATGGGGGTGCGACGATGGCGACATGTGAGTGGGGAATCGGGGGAATGGAGAGGACAACACGCGCCGGTAGCTAAGTGAAACTTAGCTGTAGAGCGGGGTAAACCCACGCGCTATAGCTAATTTAGCTGTAGCGTGGGTCGAGGTACCCAGCGCAACTACTACCTTTTGCTATTTCATTTATTTTTATTTTTTTACTTAAGATTGTTTTAGCAAGGGCCAGTGAACCCCGTGCTATAGCTAACTTAGCTGTAGCGTGGGTCGGGGTACCCAACATTGCTACTACCTTTTGCTATTTCATTTCTTTTTATTATTTATTCTTATTCTTATTCTTTTGCTTTTCCTTTTTGTTTTCTATTCTCTATTAAAACAAGCACGATTTTCTTATAAAGTGGATGTTTATTAAAACAAGTACATTTTCTTATAAAGTGAATGCTTTTTTAAACAAGTACACTTTTTGAAAAATGCGAACGGTTTTTGAAAATTACGAATGTTTTTGAAAAAATCCTAAAGTTTTGAAAGCATGAAGAAATTTAGAAAACATGAATAATTTTTTAAATTCCAATTTTTTTAAGACAATTTTTTTGAATATTCTAAACCATTTTTCAAAAACACGAACATGTTTTGAATTTATGAAGAAATTTGAAAACACGGACATTTTTTGAAATACCAAACAATTTATGAAAACACGAACATTTTCTAAAATTCCCAAACACTATCCCTCTGTTGGCAACGTCGTGGCCAGCCGTGTGTCCCTATCTCCGCTAGTTCTAGACTCAAGACTCACCTCACCCCTCAGGGCTGCGCTCATGAAGAAATCGACTAATGCAGCTAAAATTTTCGTCCACCTAAACATTCGCAAACGCGGTTGGTATTTTATTGTCGTTTCCTATGAGTTTGTACATTCAAACTTTTTGTTTTGGGTTTCTTGTCGGGAAATGTCATGGACTGGAGAAATGTCATGGGCTGGCATGGTGTAATGACATGGACTGGCTACAAGCTTGACGAGGCTAGAGGTGACTTTGGGCTGCAGTTGGGCCAAGAGAGGGGAGGGGCATTGATGACAGGAGGAGCCAGGACCAGAGCTATTATGTGACGCGCGATGCGTCAAGCAGATGCCCTGTCGCACAAGCATGCTCTCCACTGTGCCGGCCCATTGTAACCGTTGCCCTGTTACAAGAAAAGCCCGACGCCGCTGTAGAGACCGATTAACTGTAGCAAACTGATAATGTCTCAAAAAACTGTAGCAAACTGATCACTGTAGCGACTTTTTTTGGTTTTCAAAATCTATAAAAAAGGAAAAATATTTTTTTATATAAAAACAAGTAATACAATGTTTTTAAAAAATGCAAACAACTTTCAAAAATTCCAAACAGTTTTTAGATCGTGAACACTTTTTGAATGCACGAACAATATTCAAAATCGTGAATAATTTTTGAAAATGCAAACAATACTTGAAATTCTAAAAAAAATCTGAAAACATGAACATATTATGAATTTATGAACAAATTTTGAAATTTCATAAATTTTTTAAAACACAAACATCTTTCGAAATTCCCAAGCACTGATATCTTTTGAAAACAGGACAAGTTTTGAAAACGCAGATTTTTTTAATTTGTAAACTTATCTCATAATTCTAAACAATATTTAAAATCACCCAAACATTTTCTATTTTTTACATTTTTGGAGAAATTCTAAATATTTTTGGAAAACGGAAGTTTTTGGTAAAAAGAAAAAAAATGAAAAATGGTAAAAGAGACAACAAGTGATTTTGTTTTGGAAAAACCACACCTGAAACGATCAGGAACCTTTTAGACGGTCGCCTAAACCGATGGTTGTGTACATTGTTACCAATAAATGGGCCAGCCCATTAAGCGTCGTTTGATGTGCCTTTTGCGGACTATTGGTCGCCAAAACTGATTGTTATGACAAACCAACCTGTAGTTGGGTGTTTAGGAGAACAATGGTATCTCAATTCATCAGAGTTCAAGTTCTAGAGTTAACATTGATGTCTGAATTTAGTTCGGGCCTTCTGACAATGTGTGTTCAGTGGAAGGAGACGTTCCTATCGATTACGGTAGCGTGTACGATGACTTCCTTGATTTTAAGATGATGTGCCGGCTCAGTCTTTCAAAGGTGATCATAGGGATAAGGTGTGCGTGTGTAAAAAATGATCGTTGTGCACACTGCTATGGGTAGACAGAGGGGATCGAACAGAATTGAACCGGCTTGGCGTTCACACCCTCGTGTTCGTATAAGATTTTGTGCTCTTTCCTGTCTTCTTTTTGTAGTGAAGCACCGCGAGTTACCAGCTACACATGTACTAAGCGAGGGAGGATCGTCACAGAGAAAAACGAAAATGAATTCATGTCAAGTTTTGGCCTAGGGATATGTTCCGTCACAGAGAAACCCTGACAAAGTGTGTGGCCATATCGAATTACCGACCACGGTCAAGCCGCACTGCACTGTATTTTCACCACCTGTTCGCACCCATCAACTATGGTCAACTATGTTTCTACTGGGATCCTTATGCCCACAGGCAAACGATTTCTAAGGAACATGATTTTACCGAATATTCTCTTCATCCAAAATTATTTGTCGGAGAGATAAATGCGTCTAGATATATTTTGATTCTAGATATATACATTTTTTTCTTTTCGTTAACAAATAATTCCGGACCAAGGAAGTACATAAGAACCAAAGAGACACTGCAACATTATTTTTTACAGAGATTCAGTCATGATAATACTATATGCCTTGCTCGTTGCATCGCACGATGCACAGGGGTAGACACGTATGCATACCGCTAGCTCGTGATATCAGTACAGTTTCTAAGCTCCCAAAAAATGCAACGATCTGGGAGGTTGCAGGTTTAACTTCGCTTCTTTTGCCCGATGGTTCCCTGAGTCACACAAAATATTTTACAGTTCGGCAAGCCACCGGTTTGGATCAATCGGTCGCGACTGTTGTGCGGCCTTGCACAGTTAGGCGGTATAGGTTGTCGCAGAGTTGTCAAAAGGTTCCACCGAGCTGCTTCCCCCTGTTTCTGGCTGTTCGATGGTTTGGCGGCGCATTGCCGATGCTGGTGGCTGTCCGATGGTCGCCTTGGTGCTTGCACAACATCGGCCCGCTCAGCTTGCAAGGCGTTCTCCCCTACCCCCAGCCCCTTTTTCTCACCCGTCATCGCCTCTTTCTCTTGCCGCCGCCGGCGCCTCACCCTTCCACCCCTCCCTCTTTCCACCTTGCAGCTTTCCCAAGACTGATGGACCGCCATGCTCGAAGCAATGGAGACGCCCGCTACTCACGCCACACATTGTCGCTACCTCCCTCCACATCGCCATCTGGGAGGACATCGCTTGAGATTTCCCTTCTTAATAGGCTCTTGCTCCTTTTGTATTGATGCCCTTGCCGCTCATTCACAGCTCCTGCAACAATCAGCTATGGTGGTATGCCATAGGCAACCACTCCGCCACAATCAGAAGGATACGAGTGGTTCGTGTGGGTTGCAGCCGAGTGCACTAGATTCAGAAGTACTTTATTTTTTTCAGTTTCAACACCCATTCATCATACCCACCAATGAATTTTATTTTTAATGCCAGCAGATTGGGAAAAGAGGTGTAGAGTGGTTGCTTACAGTTCTTCATACTTACAGTCTCATGTATGTTTTGTTGTGGTTTTTCTTTCCAGCAGTGTCTAGATCGAATTTGCAGAAGAATATGTTCGGTACCGTTTCTGTTAGCATATTGGAGGAAGGGTTGATTAGAATGAGTTCGTATGGTTTAGTGAAGCAAAAAATTACAACTTCTTTGCATTTTTTCAATATTCTTCATCCTTTGAGTGTTTCCCTTCGGTATAGAATGTCTTCATCCTTTGAATGTTTCCCTTCAGTATAGAATGTAACACGATCGACATTTCTGTTGCTGGTAGGTCTGATTTAAACAAAGTACATGGATGGTCTTTTAAGGCTTCAACTGTGATGTCAACAAAGGTAATCTTAATAGTCAATCACATATCTTCAATTATTGAATTATGCATCCGAAGGTGTGCTTCACCTTGAGCATTTTACCTATGTTCTGATAATATATAGCAGGCTCAGTTGGGGGATTTTTGTGTTTATTATGCATTTGATATGCCATCTTAATGTTTGTGGTGCCTTATGTACATGGTATGTCAAAAATAAGTTCTTCACCTGTTAGGAATCTTAGGTAATCAATAATCAAGTATTAAGTTTGCCTTTTTTTAGTTCTAATATTGATGCTTGGAGTTATAGTGGGACCTAGAAACAATATTCTCTCATTAGACCCAGCACTTTTCCATAGAAACATTTCAAGGTTCCTAGATGTGTTGTAGATATTATTGTTGAGTATGCTGTGTATGTGTATATTTGTGTGTAGGGCCCACCTCCTGTTTCCTTTGTATAGTTGAGGTTGTGGCCCACCTCTCTACTTATATATACGTGCCTGGTGCGCCGATCAATACATCGAGATTGCATAGCCCATAACTTGTCCTTCTACATGGTATCAGAGCAGCACGATCCTAAAACCCTAAGCCGCCGCCGCCATTGCTACTCTACTCTTGCCGCCACCGTCCCCCTCGATCGCCGTCGCCGCCTGTTGTAGCCGCCGCCTCTCCCCACCACTTCGCCTTCCGCCGCCGCTGCCTCTTCCCGAGGCCGCCGCCGCCGAACGTTCCCAGCTTCCGCCCTCTCTCCCGAACCCCCTCCTCCCACCCGCGTCGCCCCCCCCCACCAGCGCCACACCTCCCAACCCGCGCCGCACCCGCACCACCCCAGCCTTCACCCACCTGCGCCGCGTCTCAAACCCTAACCCTAGCCATGAGCTCCTCCTCCTCCACCGTCTCAAACCCGTTCGCCGGTCCCGATGTCACCCTCGTCCGCGACCTCAACATCCATGAGCGTGTCCCGATCAAGCTTGATCACACCACCGCGTCCTACTCCGCTTGGAAGCGGTATTTTTCGCTTGTGTTCCGTGAGTACCTCCTGCACGGCCACGTGGACGACACCGTGGACTCGACGCTCATGATCAACAACGAGGAGTGGATGATCCTCGACGCCACCATCATCTGCTGGTTCAACCTCACCATCTCCAGCGACCTCTTCCACACCGTGGTGGACGACGAGGACGACGCCTATGCGGTCTGGACCAAGCTCAACGGCCTCTTCACCGACAACCGGCTGCAGCGCAAGGTCCTGCTCTACGGTGAGTTTTACGGGTGCCAGCAACTTGACTCATCCATTGATGATTTTTGCATGCGCCTCAAGAAGCTCGCCGATGAGCTCCGTGATCTCGGGGAAAAGATTGGCGACGAGCTCCTCATCAGCACCCTCTCCGGCGGCCTCAACGAGGACTTCGGGAACGCCGCCTCCAACCTCACCCTCATCCCAGAGCCCACCTTCGCTAAGGTGGTCGCGTACCTCAAGTTGGAGGAGCGCCGAATGCGGGTGGCGCGGACTCGCGCGACCCACACCGCCTGATGTCTACTACACAACCTTCTTCTTGTAGACGTTGCTGGGCCTGCAAGTGCACAGGTTTGTAGGACAGTAGCAAATTTCCCTCAAGTGGATGACCTAAGGTTTATCAATCCGTGGGAGGCGTAGGATGAAGATGGTCTCTCTCAAACAACCCTGCAACCAAATAACAAAGAGTCTCTTGTGGCTCCAACACACCCAATACAATGGTAAATTGTATAGGTGCACTAGTTCGGCGAAGAGACGGTGATACAAGTGCAATATGGATGGTAGATATAGGTTTTTGTAATCTGAAAATATAAAAACAGCAAGGTAACAAGTGGTAAAAGTGAGCGTAAACGGTATTGGAATGATAGGAAACAAGGCCTAGGGTTCATACTTTCACTAGTGCAAGTTCTCTCAACAATAATAACATAGATAGATCATATAACAATCCCTCAACATGCAACAAAGAGTCACTCCGAAGCCACTAATAGCGGAGAACAAACGTAGAGATTATGATAGGGTACGAAAGCACCTCAAAATTATTCTTTCGGATCAATCTATAAAAGAGTTCGTACTAGAAACACCTTAAGATACAAATCAACCAAAACCCTAATGTCACCTAGATACTCCATTGTCACCTCAAGTATCCGTGGGCATGATTATACGATATGCATCACACAATCTCAGATTCATCCAACCAACATAAAAGTACTTCAAAGAGTGCCCCAAAGTTTCTACCGAGAGTCAAGAACGTGTGCCAACCCCTATGCATAGGTTCCCAATGTCCACGAAACCCGCAAGTTGATCACCAAGACATACATCAAGTGTTCTCATAAAAGACTCAATCCGATAAGATAACTTCAAAGGGAAACTCAATTCATCACAAGAGAGTAGAGGGGAGAAACATCATAAGATCCAACTACAATAGCAAAGCTCGGGATACATCAAGATCGTGCCATAGAGGGAACACGAGAGAGAGAGATCAAACACATAGCTCTTGGTACATACCCTCAGCCCGGGGTGAACTACTCCTCCTCATCATGGAGAGCGCTGGATGATGAAGATGGCCACGGTGATGGATCCCCCCCCGTGGTACCAAAAGGGGTCCCGATTGGTTTTGGTGGTTACGGAGGCTTGCGGCGGCGAACTCCCGATCTATCTTCTGTTCGGAAGTTTTAGGGTGCGTGGGTATATATGGGTGAAAGGAGAACGTCGGTGGAGCTACGGGGCCCCACGAGGCGGGGAGGCGCGCCGGGGGTGGGCGCCCCCACCTCGTGAGCACCTCTCGTATCTTCCGACGTGGGGTCCAAGTCCATCGGTGGGTTTCCTTCCAAAATAACTTCTCCAGTTGATTTCGTTCCGTTTTGACTCCGTCTGATATTCCTTTTCCTCGAAACATTGAAATAGGCATAAAACAGCAAATCTGGGCCGGGCCTCCGGTTAATAGGTTAGTCCCAAAAGTAACATAAAAGTGGAAAATAAAGCCCAATATTGCCTAAAACAGTAGATAAAGTAGCATGGAGCAATCAAAAATTATAGATACGTTGGAGACGTATCAAGCATCCCCAAGCTTAATTCCTGCTCGTTCTCGAGTAGGTAAATGATAAAAAAGATAATTTTTGATGTGGAATGCTAGATGGCATAATTTCAATGTAATTCTTCTTACTTGTGATATGAATATTTAGATCCGAAAGATTCAAGACAAAAGTTCATATTGATAAAAGAAATAGTAACACTTCAAGCATACTAATCCAAGTAATCATGTCTTCTCAAAATAACATGGCAAAAGAAAGTTCATCCCTACAAAATCATATAGTTAGGCTATGCTTCATTTTCGTCACACAAAGATGTTCCCAACTTCTATACCCCCGATGACAAGCCAAGCAATTATTTCGTACTTAAATAATCTCAAACTTTTTCAACCTTCACGCCATTCATGAGCGTGAGCCATGGATATAGCACTATGGGTGGAATATAATATGATGATGGGGATTGTGTGGAGAAGACAAAAAGGAGAAAGTCTCACATCAACGAGGCTAATCAATGAGCTATGGAGATGCCCATCGATTGATGTTAATGCGAGGAGTAGGGATTGCCATGCAACGGATGCACTAGAGCTATGAATGCTCAACAAAATAAAACTAGTGGGTGTGCATCCAACTCGCTTGCTCATGAAGACCTAGGGCATTTGAGGAAGCCCATCATAGGAATATACAAGCCAAGTTCTATAATGAAAAATTCCCACTAGTATGAAAAAGACAACTTATGAGACTCACTATATGAAAAACATGGTGCTACCTTGAAGCACAATATATTAGACTCACTACTTGAACAACAAGGTGCTACTTTGAAGCACAAGTGTGGAAAAAGAGATAGTAGCATTGCCCTTTTTATTTATTTTGTTTTTTTGGGCCTTTCTCTTTTTCTTTTTTTTGGCCTTTCTCTTTTTTTGGGCCTTTTTTTTGGCCTTTCTCTTTTTTTTGGGACAATGCTCTATTGAATGATGATCATCACACTTCTATTGATTACAATATAAGGATTACAACTCGAAACTAGAACAAGGTATGACTCTATATGAATGCCTCAGGCGGTGTACCGGGATGGTGCAATGAATCAAGAGTGACATGTATGAAAAATAATGCATGGTGGCTTTGCCACAAATACGATGTCAACTACATGATCATGCAATGGCAATATGACAAAAATAAAGTATGTCATGATGATGATGAACGGAACGGTGGAAAGTTGCATGGCAATATATCTCGGAATGGCTATGGAAATGCCATAATAGGTAAGTATGGTGGATGTTTTGAGGAAGATATAAGGAGGTTTATGTGTGAAAGAGCGTATCATATCACGGGGTTTGGATGCACCGGCGAAGTTTGCACCAACTCTCGAGGTGAGAAAGGGCAATGCATGGTATCGAAGAGGCTAGCAAAGGCGAAAAGGTAAAAGTGCGTATAATCCATGGACTCAACATTAGTCAAAAGAACTCATATACTTATTGCAAAAATTTAGAAGTCATCAAAAATCAAGTACTATGCGCATGCTCCTAGGGGGATAGATTGGTAGGAAAAGACCATCGCTCGTCCCCGACCGCCACATAAGGATGCACAAGCTAGGTACACTTCATGTTTCAAATTTGTTACACAACTTTAACCATACGTGCATGCTACGGGACTTGATAACTTCATCACAAGCATTCTTTAAATTCATAATCACCCAACTAGCATGACTTTAATATCACTACCTCCATATCTCAAAACAATTATCAAGTATCAAACTTCTCTTAGTATTCAACACACTCATAAGAATCCTTACAAATCTTGTATGCTTAGCATATTAGAATTAAGCACATTACCATGCTATTTAAGACTCCCAAAATAATATAAGTGAAGAATGAGAGATCATATATTTCTTCAAAATAAAACTATCACCGTGCTCTAAAAGATATAAGTGAAGTACTAGAGCAAATGACAAACTACTCCGAAGGAATTAATTGAAGATCAATGAGTAGTCGAATAGTTATGCAACTATGTGAAGACTCTCCCATTTAATAATTTCAGATCTTGATACTCTATTCAAACATCAAGCAAATATAAAGAAAACTACATTGCAAGGATAGCACAACTCATGTGAAGAAGCAAAAACTTAGGCTCAACCGATACTAACCGATAGTTGTTGAAGAAGAAAGGTGGGATGCCTACCGGGGCATCCCCAAGCTTAGATGCTTGATACTTCTTGAAATATTATCTTGGGGTGCCTTGGGCATCCCCAAGCTTGAACTTTTGTGTCTCCTTAATTCCTCTGATAACATGGTTTCTCTTTTTATCAAAAGTTTCATTCACAACAAACTCAACAAGAACTCGTGAGATAGGTTAGTATAAACCAATGCAAAACCTTATCATTTTCTACTGTAACAAATCACTAACATTATTATTCAACATTGCATACTAAATGCCTCTGCATATTTAATACTCCTATCATCAAATAGAATCATTAAACAAGCAAACATAACAGCAATCTGCCAAAACAGTACAGTCTGTAAAGAATGCAAGATTCATCATACTTACCTAACTCCAAAAATTATGAACTAAAATTCCCACTGTAATAAATTTATCAGATCTCAATATGCAAAAAGATTCAACATTATACAATGCTCTGACTTTTCTGAGGAATTTTTGCAACAGCGGTAAACTTTCTGTTTTCAAACAGCAACATGCATACTTGCAAAATAAGCATGGCAAAGGCTATCCTTGACATTTTATTGAAACTAGAGATGCAAAACACTAATCTAAATGACAGCAATCAAAAACTAACAAAATAAAATGACGCTCCAAGAAAAACACATATCATGTGGTGAATAAAAATATAGCTCCAAGTAAAGTTACCGATGAACAAAGATTTAAAGAGGGATGCCTTCCGGGCATCCCCAAGCTTAAACTCTTGGTTGTCCTTGAATATTACCTTGGGGTGCCTTGGGAATCCCCAAGCTTAGGCTCTTGCCACTCCTTATTCCATAGTCCATCGAATCTTTACCCAAAACTTGAAAACTTCACAACACAAAACTTAACAGAAAACTCGTAAGCTCCGTTAGCGAAAGAAAACAAAACACCACTTCAAAGATACTGTAATGAACTCATTCTTTGTTTATATTGGTGTTAAACCTACTGTATTCCAACTTCTCTATGGTTTATAAACTATTTTACTAGCCATAGAGTCATCAAAATAAGCAAACAACACAATGAAAACAGAATCTGTCAAAAACAGAACAGTCTGTAGTAATCTGTAACTAACGCAAACTTCTGGAACTCCAAACTTTCTAAAATAAATTGGTGGACCTGAGTAATTTGTCTAGTAATCAACTGCAAAAAGAATCAACTAAATAGCACTCTCCAGTAAAAAGTTAAAGCAAATCTCGTGTGCGCTAAAGTTTCTGTTTTTTACAGCATGATCATAAAGACTTCACCCAAATCTTCCCAAAGGTTCTACTTGGCACAAACACTAATTAAAACATAAGACCACATATAAACAGAGGCTAGATGGATTATTTATTCCTAAACAGAACCAAAAAGCAAGAAACTAAAATAAAATTGGGTTGCCTCCCAACAAGCGCTATCGTTTAACGCCCCTAGCTAGGCATTATGATTTCAATGATGCTCACATAAAAGATAGGAATTGAAACATAAAGAGAGCATCATGAAGAATATGACTAGCACATTTAAGTATAACCCACTTCCTATGCATAGGTATTTTGTGAGCAAACAACTTATGGGAACAACAATCAACTTGCATAGGAAGGTAAAACAAGTATAACTTCAAAACTTTAAGCACATAGAGAGGAAACTTGATATTATTGCAATTCCTACAAGCATATATTCCTCCCTCATAATAATTTTCAGTAGCATAATAAATGAATTCAACAATATAACCAGCACCTAAAGCATTCTTTTCATGATCTACTTGCATAGAAAATTTACTACTCTCCACATAAGCAAAATTGTTCTCATTCGGAATAGTAGTGGGAGCAAACTCAACAAAATAACTATCATATGATTGAAAATTAAGATCAAGATGACAAGTTTCATGGTTATCATTGTTCTTTAAAGCATACGTGTCATCACAATAATCATCATAGATAGGAGGCATGCTTTCATCATAGTAAATTTGCTCATCAAAGCTTGGGGGACAAAAAATATCATCTTCATCAACCATAGCTTCCCCAAGCTTGTGGCTTTGCATATCATTAGCACCATGGATATTCAAGGAATTTATACTAACAACATTGCAATCATGCTCATCATACAAAGATTTAGTGACAAACATTTTATAGATTTCTTCTTCTAGTACTTGAGCACAATTTTCCTTTCCACCATTCTCACGAAAGATATTAAAAAGGTGAAGCGTATGAGACAAACTCAATTCCATTTTTTTTGTAATTTTCTTTTATAAACTAACTAGTGCTAAAACAAGAAACAAAAAGATTTGATTGCAAGATCTAAATATATACCTTCACTTACCTAGCCTCTCCGGCAACGGCGCCAGAAAAGAGCTTGATGTCTACTACACAACCTTCTTCTTGTAGAAGTTGTTGGGCCTGCAAGTGCACATGTTTGTAGGACGGTAGCAAATTTCCCTCAAGTGGATGACCTAAGGTTTATCAATCCGTGGGAGGCGTAGGATGAAGATGGTCTCTCTCAAACAACCCTGCAACCAAATAACAAAGAGTCTCTTGTGTCCCCAACACACCCAATACAATGGTAAATTGTATAGGTGCACTAGTTCGGCGAAGAGATGGTGATACAAGTGAAATATGGATGGTAGATATAGGTTTTTGTAATCTGAAAATATAAAAACAGCAAGGTAACAAGTGGTAAAAGTGAGCGTAAACGGTATTGCAATGATAGGAAACAAGGCCTAGGGTTCATACTTTCACTAGTGCAAGTTCTCTCAACAATAATAACATAGATAGATCATATAACAATCCCTCAACATGCAACAAAGAGTCACTCCGAAGCCACTAATAGCGGAGAACAAACGTAGAGATTATGGTAGGGTACGAAACCACCTCAAAGTTATTCTTTCGGATCAATCTATAAAAGAGTTCGTACTAGAATAACACCTTAAGATACAAATCAACCAAAACCCTAATGTCACCTAGATACTCCATTGTCACCTCAAGTATCCATGGGCATGATTATACGATATGCATCACACAATCTCAGATTCATCCAACCAACATAAAAGTACTTCAAAGAGTGCCCCAAAGTTTCTACCGGAGAGTCAAGAACATGTGCCAACCCCTATGCATAGGTTCCCAATGTCACGAAACCCGCAAGTTGATCACCAAGACATACATCAAGTGTTCTCATAAAAGACTCAATCCGATAAGATAACTTCACAGGGGAAACTCAATTCATCACAAGAGAGTAGAGGGGGAGAAACATCATAAGATCCAACTACAATAGCAAAGCTCGGGATACATCAAGATCATGCCATAGAGGGAACACGAGAGAGAACACGAGAGAGAGAGATCAAACACATAGCTCTGGTACATACCCTCAGCCCGAGGGTGAACTACTCCTCCTCGTCATGGAGAGCGCCGGGATGATGAAGATGGCCACGGTGATGGATCCCCCCCGGCAGGTACCCGAAAAGGGGTCCCATTGGTTTTGGTGGTTCGGAGGCTTGCGGGCGGAACTCCCGATCTATCTTCTGTTCGGAAGTTTTAGGGTGCGTGAGGTATATATGGGTGAAAGGAGAACGTCGGTGGAGCTACGGGGGCCCCACGAGGCAGGGAGGCGCGCCCAGGGGGGTGGGCGCGCCCCCAACCCTCGTGAGCACCTCCCGTATCTTCTGACGTGGGGTCCAAGTCCATCAGGTGGGTTTCCTTCCAAAAATAACTTCTCCAGTTGATTTCGTTCCGTTTGACTCCGTCGATATTCCTTTTCCCAAACACCAAATAGGCATAAAACAAAGAATCTGGGCTGGGCCTCCGGTTAATAGGTTAGTCCCAAAAGTAATATAAAAGTGGAAAATAAAGCCCAATATTGCCTAAAACAGTAGATAAAGTAGCATGGAGCAATCAAAATTATAGATACGTTGGAGACGTATCACCGCCCTCGTCGCCGGCACCATGGGTTCCGCCCACCACCGCCGCGGCGCCGCGCCTCAACGGCGGCGCGCTTCCTTCCCCACAGCTTCCCGCCCGCCCACATCGTCCCCTTCCCGCCGACCCAGCTGGCGGCCAATGGGGGTCGTCGCGGCGGCGTCGTGGTGTCCGCAGCGGGGCGCGCAGCGCTCGGGAGGAGCACCCGCCCACCGCAGCGAGCTTCTCACCCGGCCCGTGGTACGCCGGCGAAACCCATGGACCAGCGTTGTACACGCCTACTCCATGCCGGTTCCTCGGGCCCCTGCCCCGGGCATTCTCGGCACCCGGCCACAGCCACACCAGGCGTACTACGCCGTGCCGCAACCCTACGCGGCGCCCTACGGTCAACAGCCGCCGCTGCTGCCCCTGACGGCCGCGCCGCCTCTCCCGCCGGCACCGTGGGACCCGGCCCTGTTGGCGGCTCTCCACAATACTCCTTCCTCGTCCAGCTACACCGGCGGCGACGACTGGTACATGGATAGCGGCGCCACCGCTCACATGGCGGCGTACCCCGGTAACCTCCACTCCGCCCATCCTGTCCACACCTCCAACCGCATCACTGTCGGTGACGGCTCTTCTCTTCCTATCACCCATATTGGTCATACATATTTTCCGTCTAACTCCACTCCCATATCCATGTCTAATATTCTAGTTTCTCCTGAACTTATTAAAAATCTTGTTTCTGTTCGTTCTCTTACACGTGAAAATCCGGTTACCGTTGAATTTGACGAATGTGGTTTTTCATTATGACGCCGCAGACGCGGATGGTGCTCCACCGATGTGACAGCCCCGACGAGCTCTACCCGGTTCACTCCGCCACCTCCACCACTTCCGCCGCCCCTGTCGCTCTCGCCACCGGAGTGGATCTTTGGCATGCTCGCTTGGGTCATCCTAATCCTGCCACACTTCGCCACATACTTTGGAGTTTTTCTTTCACGTGTAATAAGAACGAGGATCACTCGTGTCATGCATGTCGCCTCGGCAAACATGCTCGTCTTCCGTTTAGGGCTTCTTCTTTTGTTGCATCGTAACCGTTTGAGTTAATTCACAGTGATGTTTGGACCTCTCCTGTTGCCAGTAATACGGGCTTTCTTTATTATCTTGTCATACTTGACCATTTTTTGCATTATGTGTGGACCTTCCCGTTGCGCCGCAAGTCGTATGTCATATCCACTCTCGCCGCCTTCTACTCTTATGTTCTCATGCAGTTTGGTCGTCCCATTCTCGCCTTGCAGACAGACAACGGGAAGGAGTTTGACAATCTCGATGTTCGTAATCTTCTCACCACACATGGCACGATCTTTCGTCTCACTTGCCTGTACACCTCGCAGCAGAACGGTCGTGCTGAGCACATCCTTCGCACTCTCAATGACTGCGTTAGGACTCTTCTCTTTCATGCCAATGTGCCTCCGCGCTTTTGGCCTGACGCTCTCGCCACCGCTTCTCTCCTCATCAACATCCGCCCATGTCGTACTCGCGGGAACTTTACACCTCGTCATCTTCTCTTTGGTGCCCCCCTCTTATGATGGACTTCGCATCTTCGGCTGCCTTTGCTACCCTAGCATCGCTGCTACTGCTCCTCATAAGCTTGCACCCCGCTCCGTCGCCTGCATCTTTCTCGGCTACCCACCTAACACTAAGGGCTATCGCTGTTATGATCCCGTCTCCCATCGTGTTTTCACCTCCCGACACATTTACTTTGATGAGATGGTGTTTCCGTTTCAGCAGCAGGTACCTCTTGTCGTCTCGTCACCGCCGGCCACCGGCAGCTCTTCGACGACTTCGTCAGGTGGAAGGTCCCGTTTGGCCCGTGGACCACCTCCGGGCTTTGGCGGTCCTCGCGCCCTCACGCCCGCCCCCTCGGCCGCCCCGGCCGACTCTGACGGCGCCGCTCGCCTCTCCTTCACCCGCCGCCCCCGACTCGGGCGCCGTGGGATCGGCGCTGCTGGCTCGGCCGCTTCTTCACCGCCTCGCCCGGCCACGACGCCGACCTCCTCGCCCGGCTCCGGCGCCCGGCTACCTCGCCCGGCCACGCTGGCCTCCTCCCCGCTCCGGCGCCGGCCGCCTCGCCAGCTCGGCCAGCCGGCCACCTCGCCGGCCGCCTCGCCGGCTGCCTCGCTGATGGCTCCGACGGCGCCGCCTGGCCCAGTCACTGTGACACTCCAAAAACTTTAAATTGGTTTTCAACAAAAAACTTTGTTTGATTTGAAGGAGGCCATTTAAAATCTTTCCAAAAACCCCTCCTTCTCAAAAATTTCCCCCATGGCAAGGATTTTATTTTGTATCTTCTTCAACCTTGGTGTTTGGTTATTAAAAACCTTCCTTCTAATTTTTACCCATCTCAAATAAATTTTTTTGAATTTATTTTCTATTAAAAAGAAACCCTATGGGTTTTGGGGCTATTCTTTTGTTTTGGAACCACCCATTGTTTTACCATGCCTCATGTGGTAATTTCTCCCAAAACCCCTCCCTCCACTTTGGGGCAACCCAAACTTTCTGTTCCAACAAGTTCAACCCACTTTTGGATTTTATTTCATTTATTTTATCCCCAAAAACAATTTTGTCTTTTATTTTAAGCCTAGATGATTTACAAAGGAAGTACCTGATTTCCTTTGAGTTTTGATCTCAAACCAACTCCTCTGGATAGTCCCTAGCACCCCCAACCTAGATCCATCAAGATCCACTCTTCCACAATTCAAAATTTTCAAGTTTCAACCATGGCAAGTTTGGACCAGATTCATCATTTTTGGTGAAATTCATATTTCCTTTTCTCCAAAAATTCCACCAAAAATCAGGCATCCCCCAGGCGCTTTGAGAGGCCACCACACCAAAGATCAGCCCCAGATAAATTCTTCCCATGCCTAAATCATTTCATCAAACACTTGGCCGACACTGTTTCTGTGCATATTCAGTAAATTCAGAGTTTCAGTCGACAGTCAGTGTCGTTTTCATCAGAGTCTTGTCATCGATCACCAGTGCACACCCTGGCGCGTTGCGCACGGCCTCTCCTCCTTATCCAGGGCATCGCACGCTCTCTTGGACGGGCGCAACCCCCTAAACTACCCGACCAACCACTGCACCGCCGTAACCATCGCCGGAGATCTCCTTCATGGCCACCGCCTCGGATCACCTATAAAGGAGGTCCCAGCTCGTTCTCGAGCACTCACCACCACTCCGCCTCACGGACCTCCGCCAAGCCACCGGGAGGACCTCGAGGAGGTCTTCTCCCCGACTCGGCCGCCCGATCCGCCTCGGCCACCAGCTCGATCCACTCAGTGAGGCCATCCCGCCTCCCAAACCACGCCAAGAGCCTTCTCTTGCACCCAGTACTCTAACCCGAGCTCCAATTTAACCTCCGCAGCCCTCCCCAGCGAGATCCAGCATCACCCGAGCCGCCGTCCGCCGGAGTAAGTGCC
This sequence comes from Aegilops longissima, assembly GCA_021605205.1. Taxonomy (NCBI): domain Eukaryota; kingdom Viridiplantae; phylum Streptophyta; class Magnoliopsida; order Poales; family Poaceae; genus Aegilops; species Aegilops longissima. The sequence goes on from CM038679.1 coordinate 59,307,034, forward strand.
GCCGTCGAGGTGGTGCTCGCCGACGACCACCTCCACCACTCACAGACACGGAAGGGCACACTGATCACGCAGGTACCACCCACTCCTCCTAACTCGCCGTGGATCGCCGCCGGCGACCACCGCAGCTCTCGGGCGCCGACGCGCTCTGTTTTCCCTGTTTGAAAATTCAAACCTGACGGGTGGGACCCCTCGTCAGTCTTTTCTCCTTTTTGAACCGTTTTCTGAAAACGCCTTTGGGCAGAATACGTCTCCCTTTGCAGTTGACGGGTTTTTAGCCGAAGCGTTTTCTGTTTTATAAGCTGGCCCCTGGAAACTTTCTGTTTCATTACAGACAAGTCCCTGGGCTAAATCTTTAATAACTTTTAAACAGAAAATGATTTTTGATTGATTCTTTTTCTGTGACCTTTATTTTTCTGTCTAGTTTTTATCATATTTATTTCGAAAATATTTGGAATACTTTTTGTGCACCCCACGGTATTTACGTTAGTGCGTATTTTCTTATACCGTAGATACCGGAGGAGGTGACAGAACCGTGAACTTCACCGAGCTAGACTCCGACTACTCCGAACCAGGCAAGCATGTTTGAACCTTTGATATGATGATTGTTTTGCACGTTTGCATTGAGTAGTTTCATGGCATGTTTATGAGCATTTCGATAAGTGTTATATTACATGCAAAGTTGAGGCAAGTCAACTTCGAAGTTCCATATGTTGTTGGATATAAGTTTGCATGACCATGTGATGGCATGAGAATGGGTAAGATGGCAGTGCTGTAGCATGCTAGTCTTATGCCAGACTATTTGACTCCAGTGTCAACGTGAATCAAGTCACGTTTCCATCCGTTTTCCCTTCCTGTACTACCACATGTTTTCCGCAAGGGATATAGCTTAGTAAGTTGCAAACCTCTTTCCTGGTACACACCAAATAGAGAGGCCGTGATGAGGTTTCCATGGACCTGGATTAAAGCCAGTCATCTGGTCAGGGGGCATGGGTGTTTCCAGTTGGGACCGAGAGGGGGGCACCCCTTAGAGCGCGCATATATAAATTTGATCCCATGCTATTCGAGGTTGTGATCTCCCGTCTCAAAGTTTTTCTTGAACGTTGTCTAGGGTGATTCCCGGCATCGTGAGGTGGGATGGGTGTGTCTTGGTTAGATGTGTTTCTACCGAAATACCAGTGAACGGAACTAGTCCTTCGTGACTCACGAAATCCGTTGGCTGTGGATAATTAGTATAAACTCTGCAGAGTCAAAATCATTCAATAATCTTATCCATGTCCGAGTCTCGTGTTCAACTCATCTTTGTCGATGTCGGTCTCAAAGACAAAACTCCGTGAACCACATGAGTGTTAAGTCCGCTAAATGATTATTCCTGGATGGACTAACCCGCTTATTTTGTGTGTTGAATATTCCCTGTAAGTGTTATATCTTCGTGAATTTATCGAATATGAATAATGAAATATAAGCCCTTTCTGTGATGTCGTTCAGACGTCCGACTGTGGCACACTTGTTATTTACTTTCAATATAAGCCCTTTCTGCGATGTCGCTCGACGTCCGATCGCGTACGCTTGTTATTTACTTTCAATATAAGCCCTTTCTGCGATGTCGCTCAGACGTCCGACTGTGGCATGCTTGTTATTTACTTTCAAAATAAGCCCTTTTTGCGATGTCGCTCAAACGTCCGACTGTGGCACACTTGTTATTTACTTTCAATATAAGCCCTTTATGTGACGTCACTCAGACGTCCGACTGTGGCACTCTTGTCATTTACTTTTCAATATAAGCCCTTTATGTGATGTCGCTCAGACGTCCGACTGTGGCACTCTTGTTATTTACTTTCCATATAAGCCCCTTTATGTGGTGTCGCTTAGAGACCGACTGCGGCATGATAATTTATTTGTTTACCCTTCGAGGCGTCGCTCCAGACACCCGATCGGTTTTCTGTTATTTTGTTGGGATTTCGGGAGGACTACCGCCTGACTTCCTTTTTACTTATCATGTCAAAATTTATTATTTGAGTGTGCATTGCTATTTGCTCATGAAACACTCATGCTTGCATTTGTTATATCTTATGTCCGAACTGTCTTGCAAGTACTTTCAAAGTACTCACCTGACTTGTTGATTTGGCCAGATGTTGACGAAGGCGATCTCATGGATGAAGAGTTCGATAGCGAGTCCGACGCCTAGAGGAGTCCCAGTCAGTCCCGTGCGATCCTGGATTTGGTCAATGTATTGTTGGGGAACGTAGTAATTTCAAAAAAATTCCTACGATCACGCAAGACCATGGTGATGGCATAGCAACGAGAGGGGAGAGTGTCCGTCCCGTACCACTCGTGAGACCGAAAGCGAAGCGTTATAACAACGCGGTTGATGTAGTCGTCGTCTTCACGATCCGACCGATCCAAGCACCGAACGTCACGGCACCTCCGAGTTCGCACACGCTCAGCTCGATGACGATCCCGGACTCCGATCCAGCAAAGTGTCGGGATGAGTTCCACAAGACGACGGCGTGGTGGACGATGATGATGTTCCACCAACGCAGGGCTTCGCCTAAGCTCCGCGACGATATGACTTCTCCGGCGCAGGGCTTCGCTTAAGCTCATGACGATATGACCGAAGTGGAATATGGTGGAAGGGGCACCGACACGGCTAAGGAACGATCCGTAGATCAACTTGTGTGTCATGGGGTGCCCCTGCCCTCAGATATAAAGGAGCCAAGGGGTGCGGCCAGCCTTGGGAGGCGCTGGAGTCCTACTCCCACCGAGTAGGACTCCCCCTCTCTAGTTGGATTAGGATTGGAGGAGGGGAAGAGGAAGGCGCCCGCCTCTCCTTGTCCTATTCGGACTAGAGGGGAGGGGCGCGCCTGCCCTGGCCGGCCCTTCCTCTTCTCTCTTATGGCCCATTAAGGCCCATAGACCTCCGGGGTTCCGTAATCTCCGGTACTCGGTAAATTCCGATTTCACTCGGAACCTTCCGATGTCCAAATGTAGGCTTCCAATATATCAATCTTTATGTCTCGACCATTTCGAGACTCCTCGTCATGTCCGTGATCACATCCGGGACTCCGAACTACCTTCGGTACATCAATACTTATAAACTCATAATGAACTGTCATCGAAACGTTAAGCGTGCGGACCCTACGGGTTCGAGAACTATGTAGACACGACCTAGAACCATTCTCGGTCAATAACCAATAGCGGAACCTGGATGCCCATATTGGTTCCTACATATTCTACTGAAGATCTTTATCGGTCAAACCGCATAACAACATACGTTGTTCCTTTGTCATCGGTATGTTACTTACCCGAGATTCGATCGTCGGTATCCAATACCTAGTTTAATCTCGTTACGGTAAGTCTCTTTACTCGTTCCGTAATACATCATCTCACAACTAACTCATTAGTTGCAATGCTTGCAAGGCTTATGTGATGTGTATTACCGAGAAGGCCCAGAGATACCTCTCCGACAATCGGAGTGACAAAACCTAATCTCGATTCATGCCAACTCAACATATACTTTTGGAGACACTTGTAGAGTACCTTTATAATCACCCGATTACGCTGTGACGCTTGGTAGCACACAAAGTGTTCCTCTGGTAAATGGGAGTTGCATAATCTCATAGTTGCAGGAACTTTGTATAAGTCATGAAGATAGCATAAGCAACATACTAAACGATCAAGTGCTAAGCTAATGAAATGGGTCATGTCAATCACATCATTCTCCTAATGATGTGATCCCATTAATCAAATGACAACACATGTCTATGGTTAGGAAACATAACCATCTTCGATTAATGAGCTAGTCTAGTAGAGGCATACTAGTGACTATCTGCTTGTCTATGTATTCACACATGTATTATGTTTCCGTTAATACAATTCTAGCATGAATAATAAACATTTATCATGATATAAGGAAGTAAATAATAACTTTATTATTGCCTCTAGGGCATATTTCCTTCAGCCTCCCACTTGCACTAGAGTCAATAATCTAGATTACACAAGAATGATTCTAACACCCATGGAGTCTTGGTGCTGATCATGTTTTGCTCGTGGAAGAGGCTTAGTCAACGGTCTGCAACATTCAGATCCGTATGTATTTTGCAAATCTCTATGTCTCCCACTTGGACTTGGTCCCAATGGAATTGAAGCGCCTCTTGATGTGCTTGGTCCTCTTGTGAAATCTGGATTCCTTTGCCAAGGCAATTGCACCAAGATTGTCACGAAGATCTTCATTGGTCCCGATGCACTAGGTATGACACCTAGATCGAAATGAACTCTTTCATCCAGACTCCTTCATTTGCTGCTTCCGAAGCAGCTATGTACTCCGCTTCACATGTAGATCCCGCCACGACGCTTTGTTTAGAACTGCACCAACCGACAGCTCCACCGCTTAATAAAAATACGATCCGGTTTGCGATTTAGAATCGCCCTCAAAGCTTGCATCGACGTAACCATTTACGACTAGCTCTTTGTCACCTCCATATACGAGAAACATATCCTTAGTCCTTTTCGGTATTTCAGGATGTTCTTGACCGCTGTCCATGATCCACTCTGGATTACTTTGGTACCTTCCCGCCAAGCTTACAGCTAAGCATACGTCAGTCTGGTACACAGATTGCATACATGATAGAGCCTATGGCTGAAGCATAGGAACATTTTCATTTTCTCTATCTTCTGCTTGTGGTCGGGCATTGAGTCCGACTCAATCTTACACCTTGTACTACAGGTAAAAACCTTTCTTTGCCTGATCCATTTTGAACTTCTTCAAAACTTTATCAAGGTATGTGCTTTGTGAAAGTCCAATTAAGCGCCTTGATCTATCTCTATAGATCTTGATGCCCAATATGTAAGCAGCTTCACCGAGGTCTTTCATTGAAAAACTTTTATTCAAGTATCCTTTTATGCTATCCAGAAATTCTATATCATTTCCAATCAACAATATGTCGTCCACATATAATATCGAAATGCTACTGAGCTCCCACTCACTTTCTTGTAAATACAAGCTTCTCCAAAAGTCTCAGATAAAACCATATGCTTTGATCACACTATCAAAACGCTTATTCCAACTCCGAGAGGCTTGCACCGCACCATAAATTGATCGTTGGAGCTTGCACACTTTGTTAGTACCCTTTGGATCAACAAAACCTTCTGGTTGCATCATATACAACTCTTCTTCTAGAAATCCATTCAAGAATGCAGTTTTACATCCATTTGCCAAATTTCATAATCATGAAATGCGGCAATTGCTAACATGATTCGGACAGACTTAAGCATCGCCACGGGTGAGAAAGTCTCATCGTAGTCAACCCTTGAACTTGTCGAAAACCTTTTGCAACAAGTCGAGCTTTGTAGACAGCTACATTACCATCAGCGTCGATCTTCTTCTTAAAGATCCATTTATTCTCAATAGCTTGCCGATCATCGGGCAAGTCTACCAAAGTCCATACTTTGTTCTCATACATGGATCCCATCTCAGATTTCATGGCTTCAAGCCATTTTGCGAATCTGGGCTCACCATCGCTTCTTCATAGTTCGTAGGTTCACCATGATCTAGTAGCATGACTTCCGAATAGGATTACCGTACCACTCAGTGCGGATTTTATTCTGGTTGATCTACGAGTTCAAGGACAACTTGATCTGAAGTTTCATGATCTTCATCATTATCTTCCTCACTAATTGGTGTAGGTGTTACGAAACTGATTTACGTGATGAACTACTTTCCAATAAGGGAGCTGGTACTATTACCTCATCAAGTTCCACTTTCCTCCCACTCACTTCTTTCGAGAGAAACTCCTTCTCTAGAAAGGATCCATTCTTAGCAACGAATGTCTTGCCTTCGATCTGTGATAGAAGGTATACCCAATTGTCTCTTTTGGGTATCCTATGAAGACACATTTTCCGATTTGGGTTCAAGCTTATCAGGTTGAAGTTTCTTCACATAAGCATCGCAACCCCAAACTTTCGAAACGACAACTTTGGTTTCTTGCTAAACCATAGTTCATAAGGTGTCGTCTCAACGGATTTTGACGGTGTCCTATTTAACGTGAATGCGCCGCCTCTAAAGCATAACCCCAAAACGATAGCGGTAAATCGAAATAGACATCATAGATTGCACCATATCTAGTAAAGTACGATTCGACGTTCGGACACACCATTACGCTGTGGTGTTCCGGTGGCGTGAGTTGCGAAACTATTCCGCATTGCTTCAAATGTAGACCAAACTCAGAACTCAAATATTCTCCTCCACGATCAGATCGTAGAAACTTTATTTTCTTGTTACGATGATTTTCAACTTCACTCTGAAATTCTTTGAACTTTTCAAATGTTTCAGATTTATGTTTCATCAAGTAGATATGCCCATATCTGCTTAAATCATCTGTGAAGGTGAGAAAATAACGATATCCGCCACGAGCTTCAACATTCACCGGACCACACACATCTGTATGTATGATTTCCAACAAGTTTGTTGCTCTCTCCATACAACCGGAGAATGGTGTTTTAGTCATCTTGCCCATGAGGCACGGTTCGCAAGTACCAAGTGATTCATAATCAAGTGATTCCAAAAGTCCATCTGTATGGAGTTTCTTCATGCGTTTTACACCGATATGACCTAAACGGCAGTGCCACAAATAAGTTGCACTATCATTATCAACTCTGCATCTTTTGGCTTCGACATTATGAATATGTGTATCACTACTGTCGAGATTCAACAAGAATAGACCATTCTTCAAGGGCGCATGACCATAAAAGATATTACTCATATAAATAGAACAACCATTATTCTCTGATTTAAATGAATAACCGCCTCGCATCAAACAAGATCCAGATATAATGTTCATGCTCAACGCGGCACCAAATTACAATTATTTAGGTCTAAAACTAATCCGAAGATAGATGTAGAGGTAGCGTGCCGACCGCGATCACATTGACTTTGGAACCATTTCCCACGCGCATCGTCACCTCGCCCTTTGCCGTGCTCGTCTATTCCGTAGTCCCTGCTTCGAGTTGCAAATATTAGCAATGTAACCGAGATCAAATACCAGTGCTACTACGAGCTCTAGTAAGGTACACATCAATAACATGTATATCACATATACCTTTGTTCACCTTGCCATCCTTCTTATCCGCCAAATACTTGGGGCAGTTCCGCTCAAAGGTCCATCGCTTGCGGTAAAAACACTCGGGCCAGTGCTTAGGTCCGACTTGGGTTTCTTCTCTTGATCAGCAACTTTCTTGCTGTTCTTTTGAAGTTTCCTTCTTCTTCCCTTTGCCCTTTTCTTGAAACTAGTGGTCTTGTTGACCATCAACACTTGATGCTCTTTCTTGATTTCTACCTCCGCTGCTTTTAGCATTGCGAAGAGCTCAGAATTGTCTTAGTCATTCCTTGCATATTATAGTTCATCACGAAGCTCTTGTAGCTTGGTGGCGTGATTGGAGAATTCATCAATGACACTATCATCCGGAAGATTAACTCCCAGCTGAATTAAGTGATTATTATACCCGGACATTTTGAGTATGTGCTCACCGATGTAACTATTCTCCTCCATCTTGCAGCTATAGAACTTATTGGAGACTTCATATCTCTCAATCCGGGCATTTGCTTGAAATATTAACTCCAACTCCTGGAACATCTCATATGCTCCATGACGCTCAAAACGTCGTTGAAGACCCGGTTCTAAGCCGTAAAGCATGGCACACTGAACTATAGAGTAGTCATCAGCTTTGCTTTGCCAGACGCTCACAACTTCGTGCAGCTCCTGCAGCAGGCTCGCACCCAGCGGTGCTTCCAGGCGTAATTCTTCTCGTGCAGCAATGAGGATAATCCTCAAGTTACGGACCCAGTCCGTGTAATTGCTACCATCATCTTTCAACTTTGCTTTCTCAAGGAACGCATTAAAATTCAACGGAACAACAAAGACGAGCCATCTATCTACAAGAAACATAGACAAGCAAAATACTATCGGTACTAAGTTCATGATAAATTTAAGTTCAATTAATCATATTTAAAACTCCCACTTAGATGTACATCTCTAGTCATCTAAGTGTTTACGTGATCCAAATCAACTAAACCATGTCCGATCATCACGTGAGATGGAGTAGTTTCAATGGTGAACATCACTATGTTGATCATATCTACTATATGATTCACGTTCGACCTTCGGTCTCCGTGTTCGAGGCCATATCTGCATATGCTAGGCTCGTCAAGTTTAACCTGAGTATTCTGCGTGTGCAAAACTGGCTTGCACCCGTTGTAGATGGACGAGAACTTATCACACCCGATCATCACGTGGTGTCCGGGTACTACTGAACTTTTAGCAACGGTGCATACTCGGGAGAACACTTCTTGATAATTTTAGTGAGAGATCATCTTATAATGCTACCGTCAAACAAAGCAAGATAAGATGCATAAAGGATAAACATCACATGCAATCAATATAAGTGATATGATATGGTCATCATCATCTTGTGCTTGTGATTCCATCTCCAAGCACCGCCATGATCACCATCGCCACCGGCGCGACACCTTGATCTCCATCGTAGCATCATTGTCGCCTCGCCAACTATTGCTTCTACGACTATCGCTCTCGCTTAGTGATAAAGTAAAGCAATTACATGGCTTTTGCAATTCATACAATAAAGCGACAACCATATGGCTCCTGCCATTGCCGATAACTCGGTTACAAAACATGATCATCTCATACAATATAGCATCACGTCTTGACCACATCACATCACAACATGCCCTGCAAAAACAAGTTAGACGTCCTCTACTTTGTTGTTGCAAGTTTTACGTGGCTGCTACGGGCTGAGCAAGAACCGTTTTACCTACGCATCAAAACCACAACGATAGTTTGTCAAGTTGGTGCTGTTTTAACCTTCGCAAGGACCGGCGAGCCACACTCGGTTCAACTAAAGTGAGAGAGACAGACACCGCCGGTCACCTTTAAGCAACTAGTGCTCGGGCGGTGAAACCAGTCTCGCGTAAGCGCACGCGTAATGTCGGTCCGGCCGCTTCATCTCACAATACCGCTGAACCAAAGTATGACATGCTGGTAAGCAGATGACTTATATCGCCCACAACTCACTTGTGTTCTACTCGTGCATATGACATCAACGCATAAGACCAGGCTCGGATGCCATGTTGGGGAACGAGTAATTTCAAAAATTTCCTACGATCACGCAAGACCATGGTGATGGCATAGCAACGAGAGGGGAGAGTGTCCGTCCACGCACTGTGAGACCGAAAGCGAAGCGTTATAACAACGCTGTTGATGTAGTCGTGCGCCTTCACGATCCGACCGATCCAAGCACCGAACGACGGCACCTCCGAGTTCTGCACACGCTCAGCTCGATGACGATCCCGGACTCGATCCAGCAAAGTGTCGGGATGAGTTCCACAAGACGACGGCGTGGTGACGATGATGATGTTCCACCGACGCAGGGCTTCGCTTAAGCTCCGCGACGATATGACTTCTCCGGCGCAGGGCTTCGCCTAAGCTCCGCGACGATATGACCGAAGTGGAATATGGTGGAAGGGGCACCGACACGGCTAAGGAACGATCCGTAGATCAACTTGTGTGTCATGGGTGCCCCTGCCCCGTATATAAAGGAGCCAAGGGGTGCGGCCAGCCTTGGGAGGCGCGCTGAGGAGTCCTACTCCCACCGGGAGTAGGACTCCCCTCCTAGTTGGATTAGGATTGGAGGAGGGGAGGAGGGAGGCGCCGCCTCCTCTCTTGTCCTATTCGGACTAGAGGGGAGGGGGCGCGCCCTGCCTGGCCAGCCCTTCCTCTTCTCTCTTATGGCCCATTAAGGCCCATAGACCTCCCGGGGTTCCGTAACCTCCGGTACTCCGTAAATTTCGATTTCACTCGGAACCTTCCGATGTCCAAATGTAGGCTTCAATATATCAATCTTTATGTCTCGACCATTTCGAGACTCCTCGTCATGTCCGTGATCACATCCGGACTCGAACTACCTTCGTACATCAATACTTATAAACTCATAATGAACTGTCATCGAAGCGTTAAGCGTGCGGACCCTACGGGTTCGAGAACTATGTAGACATGACCTAGAACCATTCTCGGTCAATAACCAATAGCGGAACCTGGATGCCCATATTGGTTCCTACATATTCTACGAAGATCTTTATCGGTCAAACCGCATAACAACATACGTTGTTCCTTTGTCATCGGTATGTTACTTACCCGAGATTCGATCGTCGGTATCCAATACCTAGTTTAATCTCGCTACGGTAAGTCTCTTTACTCGTTCCGTAATACATCATCTCACAACTAACTCATTAGTTGCAATGCTTGCAAGGCTTATGTGATGTGTATTACCGAGAAGGCCTAGAGATACCTCTCCGACAATCGGAGTGACAAAACCTAATCTCGATTCATGCCAACTCAACATATACTTTTGGAGACACTTGTAGAGTACCTTTATAATCACCCGATTACGCCAGTGACGCTTGGTAGCACACAAAGTGTTCCTCCGTAAATGGGAGTTGCATAATCTCATAGTTGCAGGAACTTTGTATAAGTCATGAAGATAGCATAAGCAACATACTAAACGATCAAGTGCTAAGCTAATGAAATGGGTCATGTCAATCACATCATTCTCCTAATGATGTGATCCCATTAATCAAATGACAACACATGTCTATGGTTAGGAAACATAACCATCTTCGATTAATGAGCTAGTCTAGTAGAGGCATACTAGTGACTATCTGTTTGTCTATGTATTCACACATGTATTATGTTTCCGGTTAATACAATTCTAGCATGAATAATAAACATTTATCATGATATAAGGAAATAAATAATAACTTTATTATTGCCTCTAGGGCATATTTCCTTCATGTATTATATCCGCTTCCGCTACCCGAATAAATGCATCGAGCCTCACCTCGACGCTCGATGAGCTGCCAGATTAGGAGTCATGTCAACCACTCCACTGTAACATATCCACCACCACTTTTATCTCGAGTCAGTAGTATGCCCCCACACCCCTGTGTCATAGCCGCCCTTATGTACAATATTGGCGTGTTTGTAATAAATTGTTGAGCAACCTCAGCTCAACCTCAGTAATATATATAATGCTACTTTGGACTTCAGATCAAGTATTTGTCTACCAGTAAGGAGAATTCTTCCTATACTGGAATCAAAAAGATCGGTTTCTCAATAAGTATTTTATTGAAAAACCGGTCGTGACAAACTTGGTACCAGAGCCAGGCTGACTGTAGGAAGCCACTAGGTGCGATCGCTAATCGGATATTATCATAATAGTGCTCTTTTTATTTTTGTTTGCAAATGTAGTCATTTTCTAACAGTGAGCATAAATTTATGATCTGACCATTCAGAATTTTGCCTACTTTTGTAGATGGCTGGCAACGACTGTGAGTCACAGGTGTTCGCCAACGTGCCTGAGGGGTTCGTCAAGCTCCTCTCCTTCATCGTCAAGACCGCGATGGGGCCATCAAGTCGCCCAGATTCACACTCTACCAAAGACAAGATCAATGATACCTGTCCATGCACCAGGCCGCGGTGCAATTCAAGGGAGCGCGTGTTGAGTTACGCCGCTTCCGGTTCTTGGGGAGAGCCATGCCTACGGAGAGGCATGCTATGCAGATGGCTGCCCGTGAGGCGATAGCTCATCTCCGAGATATTCTTCCTTCGATGAAGACTCGTCGCTACCGCTACCTTCCACGCCATGTGCCATACACCTGTCACTATGCATTCGCTTGCCCCAGAGGAGAGCGAGACGAGGCTATTGAGATGCTTGTTGAATACCTCCAGGCTCTGGAGGCAGCCTTCGACAACCTTGTGGACGACCTTGTGGCTGCCCGCATGGACTCAGTCCATGGCTATGCCGCCAACAGGAGGGAGCTCCTGCACACCGCACCACCACTGACCTTCGTCTCATCCTCAGCATCTTATTCACCTACCATTCTCGCTACCGCTCGTCGCCTGCCTACCACGGAGGAATTCGACCAAGTCATTGCGCCCACTTCAGTCCATACTGCACCACCTATTGCGCCCACTCCAGTCCGTGTTGCTCCACCTATGGCACCCGCTCTATCAACTCAGCGCAGCACTTCACGTCTGGAGCCTATTAGCGAGGAGGAGGTTGAGTCCCCAGCCTCACTGCGCCTCACCCTCGGCAGGCCAAGGGAGATTCTTACCATCTCCGACTGAGTGCGCTTAGCTGCCATGCGATGTACCGGCTTGTATGATATGTTTATATGTACATAGGTTGTGAGAAGTAGTTTGTTTGCGCATCATGTAGGAACTGGGAGAAGTGCACTAGCCTAAATAACAAGTCAGGAATGTGTACGCACATCCTGAGTGGTGTATTGTATAATTACTGCTTGCGTGTAAAATATGTACTGAGCAGTCCTTCTCCATGCACAATCGATTATTCTCTTGAAAAAAAATCTTGGAGCATTTAAAAATTTCCCATCTTTATAAATTTATTGATTTTTGCGACTCAATTTCTTTTTCTTATGAGTTTTACAAAATATATCCCCAAAGTGGAAAATGTCTCGTCCTTGGACTCGCTCCATGCCAAATCCGCCAGAAGAGAATTATGGCACCTAAACAAGCAACAATTTCACACAGGGGCAGTCAAGTCAACAGGGTAGTGAAACAACATTTTCCCAAGTATGCCGCCTTTATGAACAGTGTCAGCAACAACATCAGGATATGATGAACCAAGTCATCAATATGGGAAATCACCGTGGACCGTATCAGCAGCAATCCAAATTGTCTGAGCTACAAAAGACGCGTCCCCCAACATTTTCTCATACTGACAAACCTCTTGAGGCCGATGATTGGCTTCGAGACATGGAAAGAAAATTAATTATTGCACAGTGTTCAGACCATGAGAAATTACTATATGCAACGCACTATCTCACTGGAGCAGCTGCATCATGGTGGGAAAATTTCCTGCACATGCACCCCAACGAAAATGATATAACCTGGGAGGAGTTAAAAGAAGGTTTTCGTGGGGCACACATTCCAAAAAGTATTATGAAGATCAAGAAGAGGGAGTTTGATGACCTCAAGTAGAGGACCATGACAGTGACTGAACACAACAGTCAGTTTACTCTATTGTCTCGCTACGCCAACGAAGAGCGTATGACTGAAAGCAAGAAGATGGAAAAATTCCTGGACGGTCTGGCACCCGCGCTTAAATGCCAGCTGGTCGTGCACACCTTCCCAGATTTCAAAACACTGGTAGATAAGGCTATTACCTTGGAAAATGAACGACGCAGCTTGGAGGATTTCCGCAAGCGCAAAAGGGACCAGACTACTTTTGCTCGCAACCACCGGAGCAAGAAAGATTTTCAGAAAGGTGGGACACACAAACCCACGACAAATGTTTCACAACCAATCAAGAATTTCCATGCAAGGGACAAGGAGTTCACATATCGCCCAGGCGTTATTTGCTACGCTTGTGGAGAAGAAGGACACTATGCCAAGCAAAGCCCCAAGCCAAGGAACTCGACCCCAAAGCCGAACAACGGTGGCAATAATTCAGCGCCAAGCGAAACAACTTCAACCCCAATAACAACCACAAGAAGGGTCACCTGAACCACGTGACGAGAGAGGAAGCACAGAATGCCCCGGATATCGTACTCGCACGCGTTCCTGTCAACACAATACCTGCCACGATTTTGTTTGATTCTGGAGCTTCTCACTCGTTCATTTCGAAGAGATTTGCTTTGCAAAATGATTTTTCGATGCTTCCCTTGGAAAAATCCATGATCATCAAGTCCCCTGGGATTAAGCAAGTTACTCAGAATTACTGCCAAGGTGTGGTTATTAATCTTGAAGGATTGAAGTTTCATGCAAACCTCATCGTATTGGAAAATAAGGGACTGGACGTTATCCTAGGAATGGATTGGTTAACCACCAACAAAGGATTTATTGACTGCTTCAACCGGACCGTAATTCTCACCCACCATCACGGGAAGACAATAAAAGTTTCAGCTCAAGAAAGACAAATATCTCGGCAACCGAGGTTGAACAAGGTGGACATTTCTGAGTTAAGCAAAGTTCCAGTAGTGTGTGAGTTTCCAGACGTATTTCCCGAAGAACTACCAGGCATGCCACCAGACCGAGAGATAGAATTCAGCATTGAGCTAGCACCCGGAACCACCCCCATTTACAAGAAACCATACAGAATGGCACCATCCGAGTTGGTAGAATTGAAGAAGCAAATAAAAGAATTACTGGACAAAGGATATATACGAGCCAGCTCCTCACCTTGGGGTTCACCGATTTTATTTGCCAAGAAAAAGGATGGGACACTGAGATTGTGCATAGACTATCAAGCACTTAACATGGTCACAATCAACAACAAATACCCAATGCCACGGATAAATGATTTATTTGATCAGCTCGCTCAGGCCAAGGTTTTCTCAAAAATTGACTTAAGGTCGGGATAGCATCAATTAAAAGTACGAACAGAAGATATTCCCAAGACAGCCTTCACCTCCGGACACGGACTGTATGAGTTCACAAGAATGCCGTTTGGACTAACAAACGCTTCGCATATTTTGTTCACCTCATGAACAAAGTATTTATGAATTTTATGGACAAGTTTGTTGTGGTATTCATCGACGATATTCTGATATACTCCAAGACACCAGAAGAGCATGCTGAACATCTCAGAATTGTACTAGGAGAACTAAGGAAACATCAATTGTAGGCCAAGTTCAGCAAATGTGAATTTTCGGTAAGACAGGTGGGTTTTCTGGGCCACGTACTGACCCAAGAAGGTATTGTCGTAGACCCGAAAAGGTCAAGGTCAGATTTGGTCGGAAACCACCAGCCAAATATAACAAAGCGAAGTTTCTTGGGAATGGCAGGATACTACCAAGATTTATTGAAGGATTCTCCACCATAGCAAAGCCAATGACGCAGTTACTCAAGAAGGACAAGAAGTTTGAATGGACTGAAGCTTGTGAGAAAAGTTTCCAAGAACTAAAAAGGAAATTAACGACAGCACCAGTATTAATTGTGCCATACATACACAAGAATTTTGAGGTGTATTGTGACGCATCCCGGAAGGGCCTCGGATGCGTATTAATGCAAGAAGGCAAGGTAGTCGTGTATGTTTCCAGGCAACTTCGCAAGCATGAAGAAAATTATCCTACTCATGACTTGGAGTTGGCAGCAGTCATCCATGCACTCAAAGAGTGGAGACACTTTTTACTTGGAAATCGTTGCGAAATATACACGGACCACAAAAGCCTCAAGTATATTTTCACACAACCAGAACTCAATTTACGACAACGATGCTGGTTGGAATTAGTGAAGGATTATGATGTTGGTATCCACTACCATCCAGGAAAAGCAAATGTAGTGGCGGATGCTCTTAGTCGGAACCCCAGCTCGGACAACGACAACAATCTGAGACCTGAATTTCAGCAGGAGTTTGCTAAACTCAACTTGATAATGGTCACCAAAGGCAGTGTGTCGAATTTAGAAATACAACCTACCCTGATAGAAAAGATTAAGGAGGCTCGGCATGGACACCCCAGCATTGAAGGCATAAAAAGGAAAGTGAGTTTGGGCAAGGCCTCAGAATTCGTCATAGACGAGTAGGGAATATTGTGGTACGGAGATAGGCTTTGTGTACCAAATATCGAGGACCTTAAACAGCAAATTCTAGCTGAAGGCCACACCGCTCCGTATTCAATCCATCCCGGAGGAACAAAAATGTACAAGGACCTTCAGGAAAAATTTTGGTGGCACGGTATGAAAAGGGACATAGCCACGTTCATAGCATGTTGTGATTCATGTCAACGCATCAAGGCCGAGCACCAGAAACCGGCCGGACTATTACAGCCAAACAAGATACCCGAGTGGAAATGGGACGAGATTGGAATGGATTTTATTGTTGGACTACCTCGGTCACGACACGGGAACGATGCCATATGGGTCATCACCGATAGACTGACTAAGGTGGCACACTTCATCCCCGTGAAGACAACCCACACCACTCAGAAACTTGCCAGACTTTATCTTTCACGTATCATCTGCTTGCATGGAGTTCAAAAGACTATAATATCGGACAAAGGCACTCAATTCGTCTCCCGATTTTGGGATCAATTACAACAAGCTCTGGGGACTCAACTGGCGTTTAGTACCGCATACCACCCCCAAACTGATAGACAAACTGAACGCGTAAACCAAATTCTAGAAGACATGTTGAGAGCATGTGTCCTCACCTATGGAACCAGTTGGGAAGAAAGCTTGCCATATGCAGAGTTCGCATATAGCAACAGTTACCAAGCCAGCCTGCAAATGGCACCATTTGAAGCTCAGACGCGAAGATGTCGTACCCGCTAAATTGGCGAGAACCGGAGACAGCCATATCTTCGCCCGACATGCTCAAGGAGGCTGAGGAGAAAGTTAAGATAATTAGGATCGACTCAAGACAGCTCAAAGTCGATGTAAGAGTTATTACGATCAAAAGCATCGGGAGTCGGTTTTGAGCCGGTGAGTATGTGTACCTCGAGTATCTCCTATGAGGGGCCTGCAACGATTCAAGGTTAAGGGAAAGCTAGCACCAAGTTTAATCGGACCCTTCTGTATAGTGGCACGAAGAGGCACGGTAGCCTACCAGCTAGACTTACCCGAAGAATTATCCGACGTCCACGACGTGTTCCACGTCTCGCAGTTAAGGAAGTGCGTGAGCAACCCAGAAGCAAGTATCCCATGAAGACATTGACGTGCAACCAGACCTCACCTACGGGAACGTCCAATAAAAATATTGGAGGAGTCCAAAGGAGGACCCGACAGAAAACAATCAAGTTTTTCAGAGTTCAGTGGAGCAATCACACCGAGAATGAAGCAACTTGGGAAAGAGAGGATTTTCTTCGGACAGAGCACCCACACCTATTTGAGGATCAGCTGAAATCTCGGGGACGAGATTTTTCCTAAGGGGGTAGGTGTTGTGACACTCCAAAAATAAATTGGTTTTCAACAAAAAACTTTGTTTGATTTGAAGGAGGCCATTTAAAATCTTTCCAAAAACCCCTCCTTCTCAAAAATTTCCCCCATGGCAAGGATTTTATTTTGTATCTTCTTCAACCTTGGTGTTTGGTTATTAAAAACATTCCTTCTGATTTTTACGCATCTCAAATAAATTTTTTTGAATTTATTTTCTATTAAAAAGAAACCCTATGGGTTTTGGGGCTATTCTATTGTTTTGGAACCACCCATTGTTTTACCATGCCTCATGTGGTAATTTCTCCCAAAACCCCTCCCTCCACTTTGGGGCAACCCAAACTTTCTGTTCCAACAAGTTCAACCCACTTTTGGATTTTATTTCATTTATTTTATCCCCAAAACCAATTCTGTCTTTTATTTTAAGCCTAGATGATTTACAAAGGAAGTACCTGATTTCCTTTGAGTTTTGATCTCAAACCAACTCCTATGGATCGTCCCTAGCACCCCCTGTTGGGGAACGTAGTAATTTCAAAAAATTTCCTACGAACACGCAAGACCATGGTGATGGCATAGCAACGAGAGGGAGAGTCCGTCCACGCACTCGTGAGACCGAAAGCGAAGCGTTATAACAATGCGGTTGATGTAGTCGACGCCTTCACGATCCGACCGATCCAAGCACCGAACGTCGGCACCTCCGAGTTCTCGCACACGCTCAGCTCGATGACGATCCCGGACTCGATCCAGCAAAGTGTCGGGATGAGTTCCACAAGACGACGGCGTGGTGGCGATGATGATGTTCCACCGACGCAGGGCTTCGCTTAAGCTCCGCTACGATATGACTTCTCCGCGCAGGCTTCGCTAAGCTCATGACGATATGACCAAGTGGAATATGGTGGAAGGGGCACCGACACGGCTAAGGAAAGATCCGTAGATCAACTTGTGTGTCATGGGGTGCCCCTTGCCTCGTATATAAAGGAGCAAAGGGGGTGCGGCCGCCCTAGGGAGGCGCTGCTGGTGAGTCCTACTCCCACCGGAGTAGGACTCCCCTTCTCCTAGTTGGAGTAGGATTGGGGAGGGAAGAGGAAGGCGCGCCCCCTCTCCTGTCCTATTCGGACTAGAGGGGAGGGGGCGCTGCCTGCCCCGGCCGGCCCTTCCTCTTCTCCCTTGTGGCCCATTAAGGCCCATATACCCCGGGGGTTCCGTAACCCCGGTGTTCCAGAACTCCTGTTTTCATTCGAACCCTTCCAAGTCCAAACATAGGCTTCCAATATATCAATCTTTATGTCTCGACCATTTCGAGACTCCTCGTCATGTCCGTGATCATATCCGGACTCGAACAACCTTCGTACATCAATACTTATAAACTCATAATGAACTGTCATCGAAACGTTAAGCGTGCGAACCCTATGGGTTTGAGAACTATGTAGACATGACCTAGAACCATTCTCGGTCAATAACCAATAGCGGAACCTGGATGCTCATATTGGTTCCTACATATTCTACGAAGATCTTTATCGGTCAAACCGCATAACGACATACGTTGTTCCTTTGTCATCGGTATGTTACTTACCCGAGATTCGATCGTCGGTATCCAATACCTAGTTCAATCTCGTTACCTGTAAGTCTCTTTACTCGTTCCGTAATACATCATTTCACAACTAACTCATTAGTTGTAATGCTTGCAAGGCTTAAGTGATGTGTATTACCGAGAAGGCCCAGAGATACCTCTCCGACAATCGGAGTGACAAAACCTAATCTCAAATACGCCAACCCAACAAGTACCTTTGGAGACACCTGTAGTACTCCTTTATAATCACCCAGATTCGTTGTGACGCTTGGTAGTACCAAAGTGTTCCTCCGTAAACGGAGTTGCATAATCTCATAGTTACAGAACATGTATAGGTCATGAAGAAAGCATTAGCAATATACTAAACGATCAAGTGCTAAGCTAACGGAATGGGTCATGTCAATCACATCATTCTCCTAATGAGGTGATCCCATTAATCAAATGACAACACATGTCTATGGTTAGGAAACACAACCATCTTTGATTAATGAGCTAGTCCAAGAGAGGCATACTAGTGACTATCTGCTTGTCTATGTATTCACACATGTATTATGTTTCCTGGTTAATACAATTCTAGCATGAATAATAAACATTTATCATGGTATAAGGAAATAAATAATAACTTTATTATTGCCTCTAGGGCATATTTCCTTCAGCCTCCCACTTGCACTAGAGTCAATAATCTAGATTACACAAGAATGATTCTAACACCCATGGAGTCTTGGTGCTGATCATGTTTTGCTCGTGGAAGAGGCTTAGTCAACGGTCTCGCAACATTCAGATCCGTATGTATTTTGCAAATCTCTATGTCTCCCACTTGGACTTGGTCCCGAATGGAATTGAAGCGCCTCTTGATATGCTTGGTCCTCTTGTGAAATCTGGATTCCTTTGCCAAGGCAATTGCACCAAGATTGTCACGAAGATCTTCATTGGTCCCGATGCACTAGGTATAACACCTAGATCGGAAATGAACTCTTTCATCCAGACTCCTTCATTTGCTGCTTCGAAGCAGCTATGTACTCCGCTTCACATGTAGATCCCGCCACGACGCTTTGTTTAGAACTGCACCAACCGACAGCTCCACCGCTTAATAAAAATACGATCCGGTTTGCGATTTAGAATCGTCCGGATCGTGTCAAAGCTTGCATCGACGTAACCATTTACGACTAGCTCTTTGTCACCTCCATATACGAGAAACATATCCTTAGTCCTTTTCGTATTTCAGATGTTCTTGACCGCTGTCCAATGATCCACTCTGGATTACTTTGGTACCTTCCTGCCAAGCTTACAGCTAAGCATACGTCGTGTCCGGTACACAGCATTGCATACATGATAGAGCCTATGGCTGAAGCATAGGAACATCTTTCATTTTCTCTATCTTCTGCTTGTGGTCGGGCATTGAGTCTGACTCAATCTTACACCTTGTAATACAGTTAAAAAACCTTTCTTTGCCTGATCCATTTTGAACTTTTTCAAAACTTTATCAAGGTATGTGCTTTGTGAAAGTCCAATTAAGCGTCTTGATCTATCTCTATAGATCTTGATGCCCAATATGTAAGCAGCTTCACCGAGGTCTTTCATTGAAAAACTTTTATTCAAGTATCCTTTTATGCTATCCAGAAATTCTATATCATTTCCAATCAATAATATGTCATCCACATATAATATTAGAAATGCTACAGAGCTCCCACTCACTTTCTTGTAAATACAAGGCTTCTCCAAAAGTCTCAGATAAACCCATATGCTTTGATCACACTATCAAAGCGCTTATTCCAACTCCGAGAGGCTTGCACTGACCATAAATTGATCGCTGGAGCTTGCACACCTTGTTAGTACCCTTTGGATCGACAAAACCTTCTGGTTGCATCATATACAACTCTTCTTCTAGAAATCCATTCAAGAATGCAGTTTTACATCCATTTGCCAAATTTCATAATCATAAAATGCGGCAATTGCTAACATGATTCGGACAGACTTAAGCATCGCTACGGGTGAGAAAGTCTCATCGTAGTCAACCCCTTGAACTTGTCGAAAACCTTTCGCAACAAGTCGAGCTTTGTAGACAGCTTACATTACCATCGCGTCGGTCTTCTTCTTAAAGATCCATTTATTCTCAATAGCTTGCCGATCATCGGCAAGTCTACCAAAGTCCATACTTTGTTCTCATACATGGATCCCATCTCAGATTTCATGGCTTCCAGCCATTTTATGGAATCTGGGCTCACCATCGCTTCTTCATAGTTTGTAGGTTCGCCATGGTCCAAGAACATGACTTCCGAATAGGATTACCGCACCACTGCAGTGCGTATTTTACTCTGGTTGACCTCTGAAGTTCAAGAGTAACTTGATCTCAAGCTTCATGATCATCATCATTAGTTTCCTCACTAATTGGTGTAGTTGTCACGAAACCATTTCTTGTGATGAACTACTTTCCAATAAGGGAGCAGATACTGATTATCTCATCAAGTTCTACTTTCCTCCCACTCACTTCTTTCGAGAGAAACTCCTTCTCTAGAAAGGATCCGAATTTAGCAACGAAAGTCTTGCCTTCAGATCTGTGATAGAAGGTGTACCCAACAGTCTCCTTTGGGTATCCTATGAAGACACATTTTCCGATTTGGGTTCGAGCTTATCTGTTGAAGTTTCTTCACATAAGCATCGCAGCCCCAAACTTTAAGAAACGACAACTTTGGTTTCTTGCCAAACCACAGTTCATACGGTGTCGCCTCAACGGATTTAGATGGTGCCCTATTTAACGTGAATGCGGCCGCCTCTAAAGCATATCCCCAAAACAATAGCGGTAAATCAGTAAGAGACATCATAGATCGCACCATATCAAGTAAAGTACGATTCGACGCTCGACACACCATTTCTCTGTGGTGTTCCGGTGGCGTGAGTTGCTAAACTATTCCACATTGTTTCAAATGTAAACCAAACTCGAACTCAAATATTCTCCTCCACGATCAGATCGTAGAAACTTTATTTTCTTGTTACGATGATTTTCCACTTCACTCTGAAATTCTTTGAACTTTTCAAATGTTTCAGATTTGTGTTTCATTAAGTAGATATACCCATATCTACTCAAATCATCTGTGAAGGTGAGAAAATAACGATACCCGCCAAGGCCTCAACATTCATTGGACCACAAACATCAAGATGTATGATTTCCAACAAGTCAGTTGCTCGCTCCATAGTTCCGGAGAACGGCGTTTTGGTCATCTTGCCCATGAGGCACGGATCGCAAGTGCCAAGTGATTCATAATCAAGTGACTCCAAAAGTCCATCAGTATGGAGTTTCTTCATGCGCTTTATACCGATATGACCTAAACGGCAGTGCCACAAATAAGTTGCACTATCATTATCAACTCTGCATCTTTTGGCTTCGACATTATGAATATGTGTATCACTACTGTCGAGATTCAACAAGAATAGACCATTCTTCAAGGGTGCATGACCATAAAAGATATTACTCATATAAGTAGAACAACCATTATTCTCTGATTTAAATGAATAACCGTCTCGCATCAAACAAGATCCAGATATAATGTTCATGCTCAACGCCGCACCAAATAACAATTATTTAGGTCTAAAACTAATCCCAAGGTAGATGTAGAGGTAGCGTGCCGACCGCGATCACATTGACTTTGGAACCGCTTCCCACGCGCATCGTCACCTCGTCCTTTGCCGTGCTCGTCTATTCCGTAGTCCCTGCTTCGAGTTGCAAATATTAGCAATGTAACCAAGATCAAATACCAGTGCTACTACGAGCTCTAGTAAGGTACACATCAATAACATGTATATCACATATACCTTTGTTCACCTTGCCATCCTTCTTATCCGCCAAATACTTGGGGCAGTTCCGCTTCAAAGGTCCATCGCTTGCAAAGTAAAACACTCGCTTCAGGTTTAGGTCCAGACTTGGGTTTCTTCTCTTGATCAGCAACTTTCTTGCTGTTCTTTTGAAGTTTCCTTCTTCTTTCCTTTGCCCTTTTCTTGAAACTAGTGGTCTTGTTGACCATCAACACTTGATGCTCTTTCTTGATTTCTACCTCTGCTTTTAGCATTGCGAAGAGCTCAGAATTGTCTTAGTCATTCCTTGCATATTATAGTTCATCACGAAGCTCTTGTAGCTTGGTGGCGATGATTGGAGAATTCTGTCAATGACACTATCATCCGGAAGATTAACTCCCAGCTGAATTAAGTGATTATTATACCCGGACATTTTGAGTATGTGCTCACCGACGAACTATTCTCCTCCATCTTGCAGCTATAGAACTTATTGGAGACTTCATATCTCTCAATCCGGGCATTTGCTTGAAATATTAACTTCAACTCTGGAACATCTCATATGCTCCATGACGCTCAAAACGTCGTTGAAGACCCGGTTCTAAGCCGTAAAGCATGGCACACTCGAACTATTGAGTAGTCATCAGCTTTGCTTTGCGGACGCTCACAACTTCGGCTCAGCTCCTGCAGCAGAGCTCGCACCCAGCGGTGCTTCCAGACGTAATTTTTCTCGTGCAGCAATGAGGATAATCCTCGTTACGGACCCAGTCCGTGTAATTGCTACCATCATCTTTCAACTTTGCTTTCTCAAGGAACGCATTAAAATTCAACGGAACAACAACACGAGCCATCTATCTACAGTAAACATAGGCAAGCAAAATACTATCAGGTACTAAGCTCATGATAAATTTAAGTTTAATTAATCATATTAAAAACTCCCACTTAGACAGACATCTCTCTAGTTATCTAAGTGATTACGTGATCCAAATCAACTAAACCATGTCCGATCACGTGAGATGGAGTAGTTTCAATGGTGAACATCACTATGTTGATCATATCTACTATATGATTCACGTTCGAACTTTCGGTCTCCGTGTTCCGAGGCCATATCTGTTATATGCAAGGCTCGTCAAGTTTAACCTGAGTATTCCGCGCGTGCAACTGTTTTTCACCCGTTGTAGATGGACGTAGAACTTATCACACCCGATCATCACGTGGTGTCTGGGTACTACGAACTTTGGCAACGGTGCATACTCGTGGAGAACACTTCTTGATAATTTTAGTGAGAGATCATCTTATAATGCTACCGTCAATCAAAGCAAGATAAGATGCATAAAGGATAAACATCACATGCAATCAATATAAGTGATATGATATGGTCATCATCATCTTGTGCTTGTGATCTCCATCGCCAAGCACCGCCATGATCACCATCGCCACCGCGCGACACCTTGATCTCCATCGTAGCATCATTGTCGTCTCGCCAACTATTGCTTCTACGACTATCGCTACTGCCTAGTGATAAAGTAAAGCAATTACATGGCGTTTGCATTTCATACAATAAAGCGACAACCATATGGCTCCTGCCAGTTGCCGATAACTCGGTTACAAAACATGATCATCTCATACAATATAGCATCACGCCTTGACCACATCACATCACATCATGCCCTGCAAAAACAAGTTAGACGTCCTCTACTTTGTTGTTGCAAGTTTTACGTGGCTGCTACGGGCTGAGCAAGAACCGTTCTTACCTACGCATCAAAACCACAACGATAGTTTGTCAAGTTGGTGCTGTTTTAACCTTCGCAAGGACCGGGCGTAGCCACACTCGGTTCAACTAAAGTGAGAGAGACAGACACCCGCCGGTCACCTTTAAGCAACGAGTGCTCGGAGCGGTGAAACCAGTCTCGCGTAAGCGTACGCGTAATGTCGGTCCGGGCCGCTTCATCTCACAATACCGCTGAACCAAAGTATGACTTATATCGCCCACAACTCACTTGTGTTCTACTCGTGCATATGACATCAATGCATAAAACCAGGCTCGATGCCATCATTGGGGAACGAGTAATTTCAAAAATTTCCTACGAACACGCAAGACCATGGTGATGGCATAGCAACGAGAGGGAGAGGTCCGCCCACGCACCCTCGTGAGACCGAAAGCGGAAGCGTTATAACAACGCGGTTGATGTAGTCGACGTCTTCACGATCCGACCGATCCAAGCACCGAACGACGGCACCTCCGAGTTCTGCACACGCTCAGCTCGATGACGATCCCGGACTCGATCCAGCAAAGTGTCGGGATGAGTTCCACAAGACGACGGCGTGGTGACGATGATGATGTTCCACCGACGCAGGGCTTCGCTTAAGCTCCGCGACGATATGACTTCTCCGCGCAGGCTTCGCCTAAGCTCCGCGACGATATGACCAAGTGGAATATGGTGGAAGGGGCACCGACACGGCTAAGGAAAGATCCGTAGATCAACTTGTGTGTCATGGGTGCCCCTGCCCCAGATATAAAGGAGCAAAGGGGGTGCGGCCGGCCCTAGGGAGGCGCTGGTGGAGTCCTACTCCCACCGAGTAGGACTCCCCCTTCTCCTAGTTGGAGTAGGATTGGGGAGGGAAGAGGGAAGGCGCGCCTCCTCCTGTCCTATTCGGACTAGAGGGGGGGGGCGCGCCCTGCCCTGGCCGGCCCTTCCTCTTCTCCCTTGTGGCCCATTAAGGCCCATATACCCCCGGGGGTTCCGTAACCCCGGTGTTCCAGAACTTCCTGTTTTCATTCGAACCCTTCCAAGTCCAAACATAGGCTTCCAATATATCAATCTTTATGTCTCGACCATTTCGAGACTCCTCGTCATGTCCGTGATCATATCCGGGACTCAACAACCTTCGTACATCAATACTTATAAACTCATAATGAACTCACATCGAAACGTTAAGCGTGCGGACCCTACGGGTTCGAGAACTATGTAGACATGACCTAGAACCATTCTCGGTCAATAACCAATAGCGGAACCTGGATGCTCATATTGGTTCCTACATATTCTACGAAGATCTTTATCGGTCAAACCGCATAACGACATACGTTGTTCCCTTTGTCATCGGTATGTTACTTACCCGAGATTCGATCGTCGGTATCCAATACCTAGTTCAATCTCGTTACCTGTAAGTCTCTTTACTCGTTCCGTAATACATCATTTCACAACTAACTCATTAGTTGTAATGCTTGCAAGGCTTAAGTGATGTGTGTTACCGAGAAGGCCCAGAGATACCTCTCCGACAATCGGAGTGACAAAACCTAATCTCGAAATACGCCAACCCAACAAGTACCTTTGGAGACACCTGTAGTACTCCTTTATAATCACCCAGATTCGCCAGACGTTTGGTAGTACCAAAAGTGTTCCTCCGTAAACGGAGTTGCATAATCTCATAGTTACAGAACATGTATAGGTCATGAAGAAAGCATTAGCAATATACTAAACGATCAAGTGCTAAGCTAACGGAATGGGTCATGTCAATCACATCATTCTCCTAATGAGGTGATCCCATTAATAAAATGACAACACATGTCTATGGTTAGGAAACACAACCATCTTTGATTAATGAGCTAGTCCAGTAGAGGCATACTAGTGACTATCTGTTTGTCTATGTATTCACACATGTATTATGTTTCCGGTTAATACAATTCTAGCATGAATAATAAACATTTATCATGGTATAAGGAAATAAATAATAACTTTATTTTTGCCTCTAGGGCATATTTCCTTCACCCCCAACCTAGATCCATCAAGATCCACTCTTCCACAATTCAAAATTTTCAAGTTTCAACCATGGCAAGTTTGGACCAGATTCATCATTTTTGGTGAAATTCATATTTCCTTTTCTCCAAAAATTCCACCAAAAATCAGGCATCCCCCAGGCGCTTTGAGAGGCCACCACACCAAAGATTATCCCCAGATAAATTCTTCTCATGCCTAAATCATTTCATCAAACACTTGGCAGCCTGTTTACATGCATATTCAAGAAATTCAGAGTTTCAATGACAATCGATTGTCGTTTTAAATCGAGTCTTGTCATCGATCACCAGTGCACACCCAGGCGCGTTGCGCACGGCCTCTCCTCCTTATCCAGAGCACCGCACGCTCTCTTGGACGGGCGCAGGTGTCGGTGGCGGCGAGCCTCGCCGACGCCGGCAGCTTCTGCGGTGGCAGAGCGACCCGTGGCGGCCAACGGGAGCTAGCGCCAGCTTTCTGCGCTGTCCGGCGCCGCCCAACGCACCCAAGGCCTCTGTGTGGCCTTCTGCGTGCCAACGCACGCCGCAACACCGTCGCCGTGGCCCGGCAAGCACAGGGCGTGCCCTCTGCCGCCGACGGGCCCGCGAAGCTCCGTTCTGTCGAAACCTCCAAGCACGCCTAATCCAACCTAGGTTAGCATCTAAATGGAACCAGTGGACCTCCACGTTGATGCCCAACCCCCTAAACTACCCGACCAACCACTGCACCGCCGTAACCATCGCCGGAGATCTCCCGTTCGCGGCCACCGCCTCGGATCACCTATAAAAGGAGGTCCCGAGCTCGTTCTCGAGCACTCACCACCACTCCGCCTCACCAGACCTCCGCCAAGCCACCAGGAGGACCTCGAGGAGGTCTTCTCCCCCGACTCCGGCCGCCCCGATCCGCCTCGGCCACCAGCTCGATCCACTCAGGTGAGGCCATCCCCGCCTCCCAAACCACGTCAGTAGCCTTCTCTTGCACCCAGTACTCTAACCCGAGCTCCAATTTAACCTCCGCAGCCCTCCCCGGCGAGATCCAGCATCACCCGAGCCGCCGTCTGCCGGAGTAAGGGCCGCCATCGACGTGGTGCTCGCTGACGACCACCTCCACCACCCACAGATGCAGAAGGGCACACTGATCACGTAGGTACCACCCAGTCCTCCTAACTCGCCGTGGATCGCCGCACGCCATGACCACGCAGCTCTCGGCGCCGACGCTCGAGCTTTCCCGTTTAAAATTCAAACCGACGGTGGGACCCTCGTCGTCTTTTCTCCTTTTCGAACCGTTTTCTGAAACGCCTTGAAGAATACGCCTCCTTTGCTGTTGACGGGTTTTTTAGCGAGCGTTTTCTGTTTTTATAAGTGGCCCTCGAAACTTTCTCGTTTCATTACGCATAAGTCCTCTGGCTAAATCTTTAATAACTTTTAAACAGAAAATGATTTTTGATTGATTCTTTTTCTGTGACCTTTATTTTTCTGTCTAGTGTTTTATCATATTTATTTGAAAAATACTTGGAATACTTTTTGTGCACCCCACGGTATTTACGTTAGTGCGTATTTTCTTATACCGTAGATACCAGAGG
This sequence comes from Aegilops longissima, assembly GCA_021605205.1. Classification (NCBI taxonomy): domain Eukaryota; kingdom Viridiplantae; phylum Streptophyta; class Magnoliopsida; order Poales; family Poaceae; genus Aegilops; species Aegilops longissima. Next base: position 59,334,703 of record CM038679.1, read on the forward strand.
AGGTGACGGGACCGCGAACTTCACTGAGCTAGACTCCGACTACTCTGAACCAGGCAAGCATGTTTGAACCTTTGATATAATGATTTTTTTTGCACGTTTGCATTGAGTAGTTTCATGGCATGTTTATGAGCATTTCGATAAGTGTTATATTACATGCAAAGTTGAGGCAAGTAAGCTTCAAAATTCCATATGTTGTTGGATATGAGTTTGCATGACCATGTGATGGCATGAGAATGGGTAAGATGGCAGTGTTGTAGCATGCCAGTCTTATGCCATACTATTTGACTCCAGTGTCAACGTGAATCAAGTCACGTTTCCATCCGCTTCCCTTCTGTACTACCACATGTTTTCCAAGGGATATGGCTTAGTAGGTTGCAAACCTCTTTCTGGTACACACCAAATAGAGAGGCCGTGATGAGGGTTCCATGGCCTGGATTAAAGCGACCATCCGGTCGGGGGCATGGGTGTTTCGGTTGGGACCGAGAGGGGGGCACCCATTAGAGCGCGCGTATATAAATTTGATCCCATGCTATTCGAGGTTGTGATCTCCCCGTCTCAAAGTTTTTCTTGAACGTTGTCTAGGGTGATTCTTGGCATCGTGAGGTGGGATGGGTGTGTACTGGTTAGATGTGTTTCTACCGAAATACCGTAAACGGAACTAGTCCTTCGTGACTACGGAAATTCGTTGGCTGTGGATAATTAGTACAAACTCTGCAGAGTCAAAATCATTCGGATAATCTTATCCATGTCCGAGTACTGTGTTCAACTCATCTTTGTCAGTGTCAGTCTCAGTGACAAAACTCCGGTGAACCACATGAGTGTTAAGTCCGGCTAAATGATTATTCCTGTGGATGGACTAACCCGTTTATTTTTGTGTGTTGAATATTCCCTGTAAGTGTTATATCTTCGTGAATTTATCGAATATGAATAATGAAATATAAGCCCTTTCTGTGATGTCGTTCAGACGTCCGACTGTGGCACGCTTGTTATTTACTTTCAATATAAGCCCTTTCTGCGATGTCGCTCAGACGTCCGACTGTGGCACGCTTGTTATTTACTTTCAATATAAGCCCTTTCTACGATGTCGCTCAGACGTCCGACTGTGGCACGCTTGTTATTTACTTTCAAAATAAGCCCTTCTACGATGTCGCTCAAACGTCCGACTGTGGCACGCTTGTTATTTACTTTCAATATAAGCCCTTTATGTGACGTCGCTCAGACGTCCGACTGTGGCACTTGTCATTTACTTTTCAATATAAGCCCTTTATGTGATGTCGCTCAGACGTCCGACTGTGGCACTCTTGTTATTTACTTTCCATATAAGCCCCTTTATGTGGTGACGCTTAGACGCCCGACTGCGGCATGATAATTTATTTGTTTACCCTTCGAGGCGTCACTCTAGACACCCGATCGGTTTTCTGTTATTTTGTTGGGATTTCGGGAGGACTACCGCCTGACTTCCTTTTTACTTATCATGTAAAAATTTATTATTTGAGTGTGCATTGCTATTTGCTCATGACACATTCATGCTTGCATTTGTTATATCTTATGTCCGAACTGTCTTGCGAGTACTTTCAAAGTACTCACCTGGCTTGTTGATTTGGCCAGATGTTGACGAAAGCGATCTCATGGATGAAGAGTTCGATAGCGAGTCCGACGCCTAGAGGAGTCTCAGTCAGTCCCGTGCGATCCTGGATTTGGTCACTGTATTATATCCGCTTCCGCTACCCGAATAAATGCATCGGGCCTCACCTCGACGCTCGATGAGCTGCCAGATTAGGAGTCATGTTAACCACTCCACTGTAACATATCCACCACCACTTTTATCTCGAGTCAGTAGTATGCCTCCACACCCCTGTGTCATAGCCGCCCTTATGTACAATATTGGCGTGTTTGTAATAAATTGTTGAGCAACCTCAGCTCAACCCTGTAATATATATAATGCTACTGGACTTCCATATCAAGTATTTGTCTACCAGTAAGGAGAATTCTTCCTATACTGGAATCAAAAAGATCGGTTTCTCAATAAGTATTTTATTGAAAAACCGGTCGTGACAGTCACCCGCGCTCGTACCGGCGTACATCGTCCGAGCCTCCGGTACTCGAGCGACGAGTACGTCCTCGCCGCCTCCACCGCGGACCCGTCGCCTATTCCCGCTTTCGCTCGCGCCGCCTTCTGTGATCCTCACTGGCTTGCGGCGATGCAGGAAGAGTTCGACGCTCTTCAACAGAACCGCACCTGGACACTGGTTCCCCGGCCTCCTCGCGCCAACGTCATCATCGGCAAGTGGGTCTTTCGCCATAAGACCCGCTCGGATGGTACTCTCGAGCGCTACAAGGCTCGTTGGGTGGTCCGGGGTTTCCGCCAGCGCGCTGGAGTGGACTTCACTGAGACGTTTGCCCCGGTTGTAAAATCGGGCACGATCCGCACCGTCCTCCAGCTTGTCGTGTCCCGCGGCTGGCCCGTTCACCAGATGGATGTCTCCAACGCCTTTCTCCACGGTCATCTTGAGGAGCAGGTGTATTGTGAGCAACCCACCGGTTACGTCGACGCCACACTTCCCGGCCATGTGTGTCTGCTGTCCCGCTCTCTTGACGGGCTCAAGCAGGCACCCCGCGCCTGGTACCAGCAGATCGCCGGGTTTCTTTAGACACTGGGCTTCAACATTACTCGCTCGGACGCCTCATTGTTTGTCTATCGACACGGTGACACGACTGCCTATTTGCTTCTATACGTCGATGATATCATCCTAACGGCCTCCTCCGCAGCTATTCTTCAGCAGATTACTCTCCGGCTGCGTGACGAGTTTGCCATTAAGGACCTGGGTGCTCTACATTATTTCCTTGGCATTGAGGTCGTTCGGCGCCCGGACGGTTTCTTTCTTCATCGGCGATATGCACATGAGCTTCTTGAGCGTCTTTGGCATGCTCAATCACACCCCTGTTGCTACTCCTGTTGACACGAAGGCCAAGGTCTCTGCTCTTGAGGGCTCACCTGCGTCGGATGCTCCTTTCTACTGGTCCATTGTCGGCGCTCTTCAGTATTTGACTCTCACCAGACCGGATCTTCAGTATGCTGTTCAGCAGGTGTGTCTCCGCATGCATGCCCCTCCTGACTCTCATTGGACTCTTGTGAAGCCGATCCTTCGTTACATCCGCGGCATGATGACACTTGGGTTGACACTCACGGCGTCTACTTCTCTGGAGATGGTGGCCTACTGTCACGCCCAATATGCGACCCTATCCAAAAGGAACTCGACGGTCCCACCAAGGATAGACCCGCATATTGAAACGCTTTTGCAAGGTGGATATCATTACATCAACATTACATAATAGATGGGGATACATACATAAGGCACAAATGCCACAAGAATACAATAACATCATATACAAGATCAACATCCGACTACGGATGAAACATAAACAGAAACTCAAACGACATCCACCCTGCTAGCCCAGGCTGCCGACCTGGAACCTATCCCCTGATCGAAGAAGAAGCAGAAGAACTCCAACACAAGCAGACATCGCTCTCGCGTCATGATCATCGCGAAACCTGCACCTGCAACTGGTGGTGTAGTAATCTGTGAGCCACGAGGACTCAGCACTCCCATTACCATGGGTATCAAGACTAGCAAAGCTTAAATGGGAAAGGAAAGGGGGTAAAGTGGTGAGGTTGCAGCAGCGGCTAAGCATATATGGTGGCTAACATACGAAATGAGAGCGAGAAGAGAAACAAAGGAACGGTCGTCAACTAGTAATGATCAAGAAGTGATCCTGAACTCCTACTTACGTCAAACATAACCCAGAAACCGTGTTCTCCTCTCGATCAACCCCGAAAAGAGACACTCACGGTTACGCACACGGTTGGTGTATTTTAGAAGGGTTTGCTTCAAGTTTACTACAACCGGATATTAACAAATTCCCATCTGCCACATAACCGCGGCACGGCTTTCGAAAGTTCAAACCCTGCAGGGTGTCCCAACTTAGCCCATGATAAGCTCTCGCGATCAACGAAGGATATTCCTTCTCCCGGAAGACCCGATCAGTCTCGGAATCCGGCTACAAGACATTTCGACAAACAATAAAACAAGACCAGCAAAGCCGCCCGGATGTGCCGACAAATCGATAGGAGTCACACGCACCTCGGTCTCGGGGCACACCGGATAAGTCAGCCTACGAGTAAAACCAGCCCTCGAGTTGCCCGTGGTGGCCCCAGATCTGCTTTCGGTTCGACCAACACTCGAAGGAGCACCGCCCGGGGCTAAAATAAAGATGACCCTCGGCTCCGAAACCCAAGGAAAAAGGGTATAGGTGAGGCAAATGGTAAAACCAATGTTGGGCCTTCTTTGGAAAAGTCTTATTCAAAGCGAACTATCAAGAGGGTCCCATAAATCACCCGACCGCGTTAGGGACGCAAAATCCGGGAACATAATACCGATATGACGGAAACTAGGGCGGCAAGAGTGGAATAAAACACCAGGCATAAGGCCGAGCCTTCCACCCTTTACCAAGTATATAGATGCATTAATTAAATAAGATATATTGTGATATCCCAACAAGTAAACATGTTCCAACAAGGAACAACATCTCCATGTTCCAATAAGGAACAAACTTCATCTTCACCTGCAACTAACAACGCTATAAGAGGGGCTGAGCAAAGCGGTAACATAGCCAAACAACGGTTTGCTAGGAAGGGTGCAAAAGGTTAGAGGCTGACATGGCAATTTGGGATGGCTTGATAAACATGTAATAGGTAGCGTAGCATAGCGATAGAACGAAGCAACTAGCATAGCAATGATAGTAGTGAGATCCAGGGTAGCGGTCATCTTGCCTGAAATCCCGCAAGGAAGAAGAACGAGTCCATGAAGAAGACGAACGGATGAAGCCGAACCAAGCGTAGACGAACAAATCCTCACGATCGCAACGAAAACGGGAACCAACAAGAAGAAGCACACAACATAGTAAACACACCACACATAGACAAGACATGATGCAAAAAAAGCATGATGCATGACAAATCTACATGAAGCTACTCATGGCAAGAGATGATGCAAACAAGAACAACACATCAAGGCAAGTTTAAATGAGGCCGGAAACAACATATAACAATTCCGGTAAGTCCTCATATGCAAATTTCGAAATTGGTCCAGATCTGAATAAACCTTATGTTCAAGTTGTTAAACAGCAAGTTAAGATGCACCACGATGATCTACACGAAATTCTAGTCAAGTTACATATAAAGTTCATTTAATTCGGAGCTACGGTCTAGAAGATATGAGCAAAACAAGATAAGCATGGCATTGATGCAAAATGCATACAAACATCAAGCAAACACCTCAAAACAAGGATGCAACATGATAATATGAAACTACATGCAAAATCAAGCAAGTTTCATATAGAGCACACCCAAAACGGAGCAACGGTTCAACACATACACACCATACAAGTTTTAGCAACAATCTGTCCAAAACAGCAACTAGGCATATTGCAAGCATCAAAACAACATGCTACAGCACTCCAACATAATAACAAAAGGCATGGGCACGAAGTACAGGTAAAGCATTACAAAACATGAACACTGAGCTATCTCCAGAAATCACTAGAACATGCTCAAAAACACATGGCAAGATTGCAAGTAATAACAGTTTCAGGCATTGGCAGAAATAATATCAGGTTGCAATGTTTAGAGCTATGAAACAACATGTTACAGGAACTTATCATGGCAACCAAAGGCACGGAATGAATCTACTAAATGCATAGAACAAAAGTCCCTTACTGACCATAAGCCAAAAAGGATCAGAAAATATGATGGCACCCATGTAAACATGGCAAGTTATATTACAGATTTAAACATGGCAGGAACAACGATAAGTTGGCATGTTGGTGAGCTTGAATCACTCACCACAGAGCAATACATAGCATGGCAACGCAACCAACAGTAAGAAGACATGGCATAGAAGCTATACATGGCAAGAACAACATCATAGCATGCAAGGATCAACCACAACAACCTTGGCAAAATTGAATAACATGTAAACAATCTGCCAGGAAACATTTTATAGCAAAAGTAGAGCTCGATTGACTCAAGCTATGACACTCCATAATTGCAAACAAGGGCATGGATGGATAGAGCAAGACATGTATAACAAAACATCCTTACTGAAGTATCTCAAAATATGCATGGATCTCTCTGTAGCATCAAGTCAACATGGCATGAAAATATCAGCAAACAGGGGCTGAAATCAGCAACATCAGGACACCTAGTTTGCATGCTTGTGCTAGTCACCACATAGATCACAAAAATACATGGCATACACCCCTGGAAAGATGGCATGGCATATAACAAAACACATGTAGGACTCAAATTCATAGGGTGCACACATCAATCATGGCAAAAATGACAAAAGTGCATGTTCTGTTAAGAAACAGAAACTAACATCACATAGCACTCTTCCAACAGCATTTCGGGCATCAAGATGAGCTCAAATGAAAATGATGCAATGAGATGAAATGATCTACTCTTCGAGACGAACATTTTGACATATTACACGCGCAAAACGGAGCTATATGCGGAGAGTTATGATGCAACGAAAATGCAACAAAATATCTGCAGGCACGGGGACTTAGTGGAATTTTCGGAGGGGGGGGAAGTCAACCTTGTTGACCGGATCTGGATCGGATCGAGGCGGGGCCGGGCTCGAACGACGAGGTTCGCCGGCGAGGCGGGGGCCGGCGAGGGGGGCGGCGGATCCGGGCTCCCCACGGCCGGATCCGCCGGGCGGCGCATGGAGGAGCCGGCGGCTCGAGCGTGAGGCGGAGCGCCACGCCGCGCCGGAGGATGGCGGCGGGCGAGGCGAAGCTCGACGCCGGCGGAGCGAGGCGCGTTATTACGGCGCGGGTGGCGCTTCGGCGAGGCAGCGGCGGCGGCGCCGCGGCCGGGCGGCGGGCGGAGGGCGCGAGGCGCCGAGCCTCAGCGCGGGCGGAGGACGCCAGCCAAGCAAGCGGCGGCCGAACCGGGTTGGCGGGTTTCGCCTGCCCCGGCCGGCCGGGCGCGCGAGGAGAGAGAGGGCGCAGGCGCGGGATGAGGTGGCGGGCTCCGGTTGGTTGGAGGCGGCGGCGGGGCTGACGTGGCGAGGCGGGATTGGCCGGGGCGACGTGTCCGGCGGACATGTCCGGCGCGGATGGACATGTCCGGCGGCGCGGTGGAGAAGGGGCTAGGGTTCATCTGCGCGAAAATTCCGGGAGGGACACACATTTATAGGTAGAGGGAGCTAGGAGAGTCCAAATGAGGTGCGGTTTTCGGCCACGCGATCATGATCGAACGACCGAGAGCATGGAGGGGAGTTAGGTGGGTTTTGGGGCACTTTGGAAGGGGTGTTGGGCTGCACACAAAAGAGGCTTTTGCGGTTACCCGGTTAACCGTTGGAGTACCAAACGACCTCCAAATGATCCGAAACTTGACAGGCGGTCTACCGGTGCTATACCAAGGCCGCTTGACAAACCTCGGTCCATTCCGAGACCGTTTAACACCCGCACACGAAAAAGAGGTAAAAGGGGGCGCCGGGAGACATAGGAGTGCCGGATTGCAAAACGGACAACGGGGAAAATGCTCGGATGCATGAGACGAACACGTATGCAAAATGAAATGCACATGATGACATGATATGAAATGCAAATGATGACATTGAAAAGAGAGACACGCAAGCACATGACATGGCAACGACGATGAATAACTGAAGGACACCTGGCGCATCGAATCCGGGGCATTACACCTACTCCGATGCAGACTGGGCTGGCTGCCCCGACACTCGTCGGTCCACCTCTGGCTACTGCGTCTACCTCGGTCCTTCACTCGTCTCGTGGTCGTCCAAGCGACAACCCATGGTTTCGCGCTCCAGCGCGGAGGCTGAGTACCGAGCTGTGGCCAACGCCGTTGCCGAGTGCACCGGCTCGACGATTCATCGCAGGAGCTGCATCACGACGCCTCCTGTGCTACGGTTGTCTCATCTGTGACAACGCTCTGCGGTGTACCTTTCGCCAACCCTGTTCATCATCGCCGGACTAAACATATTGAGCTGACATTCACTTTGTGCGCGAGCAGGTGGCTCTTGGACGATTCGGGTTCTCCATGTGCCGATCGCACAACAGTTCGCCGATGTGATGACGAAGGGACTGCCGACTTCTACCTTCGAGGAGTTCCGTTCCAGTCTTTGCGTCACTGACGCCGCTCGACTGCTTGGCGGGGTGTTGAGTATGTTGTGTAGGGTCCACCTCCTGTTTCCTTTGTATAGTTGAGGTTGTGGCCCACCTCTGTACTTATATATACGTGCCTGGTGCACCGATCAATACATCAACATTGCACAGCCCATAACGTGTCCTTCTACAATTATCTATGTTTGCAACTAGTGCCTAGCTGCAAAGATCTCGCGGGATGATGTCCAAAGAGAAAAGGGAAGTATCAGAGAAGAGCTCTCCAAAAAAGAGGCAACCACAAAAGATTTTAATGAGGAGAAAGCAGATTGTTATCAACTCGAGAATAAATCTGGCAGGAAGGATGTAAGAGTGGCCGTCCTAGAAAGAATCCATTGAGTGTTTCGAAGAATAAATCGTTAAACATGCCTGAAACTCAACCATCAAATGAGGCCAAGAAGGAACCAGCAAAATCGTATATCAAAACGTTTATATGATAAGTGCATGGAAAGCAACTTAGAGATATCCAAGCATGCGTCAAGCTATCATAATAAGATGAGGACCGTTTCGCATTACTCTTACTGTTTAGCTGGTCTTTGATGGATGCGGAACAGATGTGATGAATATGCATGCAACAAGTTTAAGGAAAGCTAGAACTGTTTTTTTCTATATGAAGATGTTATGATTTCAGACACCAGTCCAGTCTGTTGTCTTTGTAAGGAACTGATGCTATGGTGGCAATGCTATTTATATTATTTGTGATAGTTGTGAAGGTCAGATGTTTACTCTGATGGTATGTTTCACAAGAGAACTGCCTTTGATCACACATAAATTTGTTAACTTCCTTTACAGCACATAGATTAGTTTTGTTGTCCTTAAAATCAGCTAATAGGATTATAACAATGAAGGAGAGAACCTACAGCTTTCCATGGTTAGTGTATTAGTGGTTTTCGGTTACCCCGTGTCGTTATTCAGTCTAGATATGATTTTCTTTGATATCTTTCGAGGATGAGAATTATGTTCTTTTTTTTTTGCAGACAAACATTGGCTTACGAGGTGAGTTGCCTTCTTATAAATCGTAAATATACCAATCTATATGTATTTTTCATTCTGCAGGCAGTACATATTTTGTAAAAAGTCGGTATTCAAATATATAGTGAAGTTTTATCACACGTCACTCATGTGCCATGCACCACAGTCTTGCGTCGGACTATATATGTCTGTCATGTGTTCGATAAATTTGCACACAGGGATTTGTTGTGGCCTACCTGTCTGCAATCTTTGCTATGTACGATCCAGTAGGGATCGATTCTTCTACATGTGCAACCCTAATAGCATATGATCAAAATGAATGATCAAGCAGAAGAAGTTTGGTCCCCAATTTATGACCAAATATGTTATATCGTATGCACCCAATCTTAATCATTGTTTGCACAAACATACCTATCCTTTTGTCAATCACAGAGGATCTGCTTCAGATTTTGTATATGTTGTTAGTTTGCTACATCCCGAATAGACATGTTCCACACGAATAGAGTTCTTTCATGGCTGCTTACAAACTTTGTCTGATTTTACCAGAAACATTATGATTTTCATCAACAATATGCGCACACGCATACATAAACACTTCTGAAATTGTTCTATTTTTACTTGAAGCTTCAAGACAAATGAGTGTGTGCCAGTACATTTTGTTCACAAGATTTGATCCAAATTTGCATGTTTCATATTTTGCAGGGAAACATATATTCTTTAATATGCCCTGTTGATTTGAGAAAAAGGCCCGCGAAAGGAAAAATGAGTATGGAACCCATGACTGAAAAATGGCGCAGCGAAGTCGCGCGTTAGCTTCTAGTAAACTTGTATGGACCCTGCCGCATTTTTTGATGTCCATCATGGTTGCCCCACGTGTCATCTACTCCCTCTGTTTCTAAACATAAACATTTTTAGAGATTACAATACGGACTACACTCTGATGCATATGTTGGGTAACGTAGTAATTTCAAAAAATTTCCTACGATCACGCAAGACCATGGTGATGGCATAGCAACGAGAGGGGAGAGTGTCCGTCCACGTACCCTCGTAGACCGAAAGCGGAAGCGTTATAACAACGCGGTTGATGTAGTCGTACGTCTCCACGATCCGACCGATCCAAGCACCGAACGTACGGCACCTCCGAGTTCTGCACACGTTCAGCTCGATGACGATCCCGGACTCCGATCCAAAGAAAGTGTCGGGATGAGTTCCACGGACGACGGCGTGGTGGCGATGTTGATGCTCCACCGACGCAGGGCTTCGCCTAAGCTCCGCGACGATATGACTTCTCCGGCGCAGGGCTTCGCCTAAGCTCCGCGACGATATGACCGAAGTGGAATATGGTGGAAGGGGGCACCGCACACGGCTAAGGAAAGATCCGTAGATCAACTTGTGTATCATGGGGTGCCCCTGCCCCGTATATATAAAGGAGCCAAGGGGTGCGGCCAGCCTTGGGAGGCGCTGGAGGAGTCCTACTCCCACCGAGTAGGACTCCCCCTCTCTAGTTGGATTAGGATTGGAGGAGGAAGAGGAAGGGCGCCGCCCCTCTCCTGTCCTATTCGGACTAGAGGGGAGGGGCGCGCAGCCCACCTGGCCGGCCCTTCCTCTTCTCTCTTATGGCCCATTAAGGCCCATAGACCTCCCGGGGTTCCGTAACCCCGGTACTCCGATAAATTCGATTTCACTCGGAACACTTCCGATGTCCAAATGTAGGCTTCAATATATCAATCTTTATGTCTCGACCATTTCGAGACTCCTCGTCATGTCCGTGATCACATCCGGGACTCGAACAACCTTCGTGCATCAATACTTATAAACTCATAATGAACTGTCATCGAAACGTTAGCGTGCGGACCCTACGGGTTCGAGAACTATGTAGACATGACCTAGAACCATTCTCGGTCAATAACCAATAGCGGAACCTGGATGCCCATATTGGTTCCTACATATTCTACGAAGATCTTTATCGGTCAAACCGCATAACGACATCGTTGTTCCTTTGTCATCGGTATGTTACTTACCCGAGATTCGATCGTCGGTATCCAATACCTAGTTCAATCTCGTTACGTAAGTCTCTTTACTCGTTCAGTAATACATCATCTTACAACTAACTTATTAGTTGTAATGCTTGCAAGGCTTAAGTGATGTGTATTACCGAGAAGGCCTAGAGATACCTCTCCGACAATCGGAGTGACAAAACCTAATCTCGAAATCGCCAACCCAACAAGTACCTTTGGAGACACCTGTAGTACTCCTTTATAATCACCCGATTACGTTGTGACGTTTGGTAGTACCAAAAGTGTTCCTCCGTAAACGGAGTTGCATAATCTCATAGTTACAGAACATGTATGAGTCATGAAGAAAGCATTAGCAACATACTAAACGATCAAGTGCTAAGCTAACGGAATGGGTCATGTCAATCACATCATTCTCCTAATGAGGTGATCCCATTAATCAAATGACAACACATGTCTATGGTTAGGAAACATAACCATCTTTGATTAATGAGCTAGTCCAAGAGAGGCATACTAGTGACTATCTGTTTGTCTATGTATTCACACATGTATTATGTTTCCGGTTAATACAATTCTAGCATGAATAATAAACATTTATCATGGTATAAGGAAATAAATAATAACTTTATTATTGCCTCTAGGGCATATTTCCTTCAGTCTCCCACTTGCACTAGAGTCAATAATCTAGATTACAAAGTAATGATCCTAACACCCATGGAGTCTTGGTGCTGATCATGTTTTGCTCGTGGAAGAGGCTTAGTCAACGGTTCTGCAACATTCAGATCCATATGTATTTTGCAAATCTCTATGTCTCCCACTTGGACTTGGTCCCGAATGGAATTGAAGCGTCTCTTGATATGCTTGGTCCTCTTGTGAAATCTGGATTCCTTTGCCAAGGCAATTGCACCAAGATTGTCACGAAGATCTTCATCGGTCCCGATGCACTAGGTATGACACCTAGATCGAAATGAACTCTTTCATCCGCACTCCTTCATTTGCTGCTTCAAAGCAGCTATGTACTCCGCTTCACATGTAGATCCCGCCACGACGCTTTGTTTAGAACTGCACCAACCGACAGCTCCACCGCTTAATAAAAACACGATCCGGTTTGCGATTTAGAATCGTCCGGATCGGTGTCAAAGCTTGCATCGACGTAACCATTTACGACTAGCTCTTTGTCACCTCCATATATGAGAAACATATCCTTAGTCCTTTTCGGTATTTCAGGATGTTCTTGACCGCTGTCCAATGATCCACTCTGGATTACTTTGGTACCTTCCTGCCAAGCTTACAGCTAAGCATACGTCGGTCCGGTACACAGCATTGCATACATGATAGAGCCTATGGCTGAAGCATAGGAACATCTTTCATTTTCTCTATCTTCTGCTGTGGTCGGGCATTGAGTCGACTCAATCTTATACCTTGTAATACAGGTAAAAACCTTTCTTTGCACGATCCATTTTGAACTTTTTCAAAACTTTATCAAGGTATGTGCTTTGTGAAAGTCCAATTAAGCGTCTTGATCTATCTCTATAGATCTTGATGCCCAATATGTAAGCAGCTTCACCGAGGTCTTTCATTGAAAAACTTTTATTCAAGTATCCTTTATGCTATCCAGAAATTCTATATCATTTCCAATCCATAATATGTCGTCCACATATAATATCGAAATGCTACTGAGCTCCCATTCACTTTCTTGTAAATACAAAGCTTCTCCAAAAGTCTCATACAAACCCATATGCTTTGATCACACTATCAAAGCGTTTATTCCAACTCCGAGAGGCTTGCACCTGACCATAAATTGATCGCTAGAGCTTGCACACTTTGTTAGTACCCTTTGGATCGACAAAACCTTCTGGTTGCATCATATACAACTCTTCTTCTAGAAATCCATTCAAGAATGCAGTTTTTACATCCATTTGCCAAATTTCATAATCATAAAATGCGGCAATTGCTAACATGATTCGGACAGACTTAAGCATCGCTACGGGTGAGAAAGTCTCATCGTAGTCAACCCCTTGAACTTGTGTAAAACCTCTCGCAACAAATCGAGCTTTGTAGACAGTTATATTACCATCAGCGTCAGTCTTCTTCTTAAAGATCCATTTATTTTCAATGGCTTGCCGATCATCGGGCAAGTCAACCAAAGTCCATACTTTGTTCTCATACATGGATCCCATCTCAGATTTCATGGCTTCTAGCCATTTTGCGGAATCTGGGCTCACCATCGCTTCTTCATAGTTTGTAGGTTCGCCATGGTCAAGTAACATGACTTCCGAATAAGATTACCGTACCACTCAAGTGCGTATTTTACTCTGGTTGACCTCGAGGTTCATAGTAACTTGATCTGAAGCTTCATGATCATCATCATTAGTTTCCTCACTAATTGGTGTAGTTGTCACAGAACCATTTCTTGTGATGAACTACTTTCCAATAAGGGAGTAGATACAGATTATCTCATCAAGTTCTACTTTCCTCCCACTCACTTCTTTCGAGAGAAACTCCTTCTCCGAAAGGATCCGAATTTAGCAACGAAAATCTTGCCTTCAGATCTGTGATAGAAGGTGTACCCAACAGTCTCCTTTGGGTATCCTATGAAGACACATTTTCCGATTTGGGTTCGAGCTTATCTGGTTGAAGTTTCTTTACATAAGCATCGCAGCCCCAAACTTTAAGAAACGACAACTTTGGTTTCTTGCCAAACCACAGTTCATAAGGCATCGTCTCAACGGATTTTGACGGTGTCCTATTTAACGTGAATGCGCCGTCTCTAAAGCATAACCCCAAAACGATAGCGGTAAATCGAAATAGACATCATAGATCGCACCATATCTAGTAAAGTACGATTCGACGTTCGGACACACCATTTCTCCGTGGTGTTCGGGTGGCGTGAGTTGCTAAACTATTCCACATTGTTTCAAATGTAAACCAAACTCGTAACTCAAATATTCTCCTCCACGATCAGATCGTAGAAACTTTATTTTCTTGTTACGATGATTTTCCACTTCACTCTGAAATTCTTTGAACTTTTCAAATGTTTCAGATTTGTGTTTCATTAAGTAGATATACCCATATCAGCTTAAATCATCTGTGAAGGTGAGAAAATAACGATACCCGCCAGCGTGCCTCAACATTCATTGGACCACAAACATCGGTATGTATGATTTCCAACAAATCAGTTGCTCGCTCCATAGTTCCGAGAACGGCGTTTTGGTCATCTTGCCCATGAGGCACGGTTCGCAAGTACCAAGTGATTCATAATCAAGTGATTCCGAAGCCCATCAAGATGGAGTTTCTTCATGCGTTTTACATCGATATGACCTAAACGGCAAGTGCCACAAATAAGTTGCACTATCATTATCAACTCTGCATCTTTTGGCTTCAACATTATGAATATGTGTATCACTACTGTCGAGATTCAACAAGAATAGACCATTCTTCAAGGGTGCATGACCATAAAAGATATTACTCATATAAATAGAACAACCATTATTCTCTGATTTAAATGAATAACCGTCTCGCATTAAACAAGATCCAGATATAATGTTCATGCTCAACGCGGCACCAAATAACAATTATTTAGGTCTAAAACTAATCCCAAGGTAGATGTAGAGGTAGCGTGCCGACCGCGATCACATTGACTTTGGAACCATTTCCCACGCGCATCGTCACCTCGTCCTTTGCCGGTGCTCGTCTATTCAGTAGTCCCTGCTTGAGTTGCAAATATTAGCAATGTAACCAGATCAAATACCAGTGCTACTACGAGCTCTAGTAAGGTACACATCAATAACATGTATATCATATATACCTTTGTTCACCTTGCCATCCTTTTTATCCGCCAAATACTTGGGGCAGTTCCGCTTCCGGTGTCGATCGCTTGCAAGAAAACACTCGCTTCAGGCTTAGGTCCAGACTTGGGTTTCTTCTCTTGATCAGCAACTTTCTTGCTGTTCTTTTGAAGTTTCCTTCTTCTTCCTTTGCCCTTTTCTTGAAACTAGTGGTCTTGTTGACCATCAACACTTGATGCTCTTTCTTGATTTCTACCTCCATGCTTTTAGCATCGCGAAGAGCTCGAGAATTGTCTTAGTCATCCCTTGCATATTATAGTTCATCACGAAGCTCTTGTAGCTTGGTGGCGATGATTGGAGAATTCATCAATGACACTATCATCCGGAAGATTAACTCCCAGCTGAATTAAGTGATTGTTATACCCGGACATTTTGAGTATGTGCTCACCGACGTAACTATTCTCCTCCATCTTGCAGCTATAGAACTTATTGGAGACTTCATATCTCTCAATCCGGGCATTTGCTTGAAATATTAACTTCAACTCTGGAACATCTCATATGCTCCATGACGCTCAAAACGTCGTTGAAGACTCGGTTCTAAGCCGTAAAGCATGGCACACTCGAACTATTGAGTAGTCATCGCTTTGCTTTGCCGACGCTCACAACTTCGGCTCAAGATCTGCAGCGAGTTCGTCACCCAGCGGTGCTTCCAGGGCGTAATTTTTCGTGCAGCAATGAGGATAATCCTCAAGTTACGGACCCAATCCGTGTAATTGCTACCATCATCTTTCAACTTTGCTTTCTCAAGGAACGCATTAAAATTCAACGGAACAACAGACGAGCCATCTATCTACAAAGAAACATAGACAAGCAAAATACTATCGGTACTAAGTTCATGATAAATTTAAGTTCAATTAATCATATTAAAAACTCCCACTTAGACAGACATCTCTCTAGTCATCTAAGTGAACACGTGATCCAAATCAACTAAACCATGTCCGATCATCACGTGAGACGGAGTAGTTTCAATGGTGAACATCACTATGTTGATCATATCTACTATATGATTCACGCCGACCTTTCGGTCTCCGTGTTCCGAGGCCATATCTGTTATATGCAAGGCTCGTCAAGTTTAACTTTGAGTATTCCGCGTGTGCAACTGTTTTGCACCCGTTGTAGATGGACGAGAACTTATCACACCCGATCATCACGTGGTGTCCGGGTACTACTTAACTTTGGCAACGGTGCATACTCGGGAGAACACTTCTTGATAAATTTTTTAGTGAGAGATCATCTTATAATGCTACCGTCAATCAAAGCAAGATAAGATGCATAAAGGATAAACATCACATGCAATCAATATAAGTGATATGATATGGTCATCATCATCTTGTGCTTGTGATCTCCATCGCCAAGCACCGTCATGATCACCATCGTCACCGTAGCGACACCTTGATCTCCATCGTAGCATCGTTGTCGTCTCGCCAACTATTGCTTCTCGACTATCGCTCTTCGCTTAGTGATAAAGTAAAGCAATTACATGGCGTTGCATTTCATACAATAAAGCGACAACCATATGGCTCCTGCCGATTGCCGATAACTTCGGTTACAAAACATGATCATCTCATACAATAAAATATAGCATCACGTCTTGACCATATCACATCACAACATGCCCTGCAAAAACAAGTTAGACGTCCTCTACTTTGTTGTTGCAAGTTTTACGTGGCTGCTACGGGCTGAGCAAGAACCGTTCTTACCTACGCATCAAAACCACAACGATACTTCGTCAAATAGACTCGTTTTAACCTTCTCAAGGACCGGGCGTAGCCACACTCAGTTCAACTAAAGTGAGAGACAGACACCCGCCACCACCTTTAAGCAACGAGTGCTCACAGCGGTGAAACCAGTCTCGCGTAAGCGTCTGGCGTAATGTCGGTCCGGGCCGCTTCATCTCACAATACCGCTGAACCAAAGTATGACATCTTTGGTAGGTAGTATGACTTGTATCGCCCACAACTCACTTGTGTTCTACTCGTGCATATGACATCAACGCATAAAACCAGGCTCGATACCCTTTGTTGGGTAACGTAGTAATTTCAAAAATTTCCTACGATCACGCAAGACCATGGTGATGGCATAGCAACGAGAGGGAGAGGTCCGTCCACGTACCCTCGTGAGACCGAAAGCGAAGCGTTATAACAACGCGGTTGATGTAGTCGACGTCTCCACGATCCGACCGATCCAAGCACCGAACGTCGGCACCTCCGAGTTCGCACACGTTCGCTCGATGGCGATCCCGGACTCGATCCAAAGCAAAGTGTCGGGGATGAGTTCCGTCGACGACGGCGTGGTGACGATGTTGATGCTCCACCGACGCAGGGCTTCGCCTAAGCTCCGCGACGATATGACTTCTCCGGCGCAGGGCTTCGCTTAAGCTCATGACGATATGACCGAAGTGGAATATGGTGGAAGGGGCACCGCACACGGCTAAGGAAAGATCCGTAGATCAACTTGTGTATCATGGGGTGCCCCCGCCTCAGATATAAAGGAGCCAAGGGGTGCGGCCAGCCTTGGGAGGCGCGCCGAGGAGTCCTACTCCCACCGAGTAGGACTCCCCCTCTCCTAGTTGGATTAGGATTGGAGGAGGGGAAGAGGAAGGCGCGCCCCTCCTGTCCTATTCGGACTAGAGGGGAGGGGGCGCAGCCCACCCGGCCGCCCTTCCTCTTCTCTCTTATGGCCCATTAAGGCCCATAGACCTCCCGGGGTTCCGTAACCCCGGTACTCGATAAATTCGATTTCACTCGGAACACTTCCGATGTCCAAATGTAGGCTTCAATATATCAATCTTTATGTCTCAACCATTTCGAGACTCCTCGTCATGTCCGTGATCACATCCGGACTCGAACAACCTTCGTGCATCAATACTTATAAACTCATAATGAACTGTCATCGAAGCGTTAAGCGTGCGGACCCTACGGGTTCGAGAACTATGTAGACATGACCTAGAACCATTCTCGGTCAATAACCAATAGCGGAACCTGGATGCCCATATTGGTTCCTACATATTCTACTGAAGATCTTTATCGGTCAAACCGCATAACGACATAACGTTGTTCCTTTGTCATCGGTATGTTACTTACCCGAGATTCGATCGTCGGTATCCAATACCTAGTTCAATCTCGTTACCGGTAAGTCTCTTTACTCGTTCCGTAATACATCATCTTACAACTAACTTATTAGTTGTAATGCTTGCAAGGCTTAAGTGATGTGTATTACCGAGAAGGCCTAGAGATACCTCTCCGACAATCGGAGTGACAAAACCTAATCTCGAAATACGCCAACCCAACAAGTACCTTTGGAGACACCTGTAGTACTCCTTTATAATCACCCGATTCGTTGTGACGTTTGGTAGTACCAAAGTGTTCCTCCGTAAACGGAGTTGCATAATCTCATAGTTACAGTGAACATGTATGAGTCATGAAGAAAGCATTAGCAACATACTAAACGATCAAGTGCTAAGCTAACGGAATGGGTCATGTCAATCACATCATTCTCCTAATGAGGTGATCCCATTAATCAAATGACAACACATGTCTATGGTTAGGAAACATAACCATCTTTGATTAATGAGCTAGTCCAGTAGAGGCATACTAGTGACTATCTGTTTGTCTATGTATTCACACATGTATTATGTTTCCGGTTAATACAATTCTAGCATGAATAATAAACATTTATCATGGTATAAGGAAATAAATAATAACTTTATTATTGCCTATAGGGCATATTTCCTTCAGCATATAGATGTATTTTAGAGTATAGATTCATGTATTTTCGTTAAAAGGAAACGGAGGGAGTGTGACATACCAGCTGTATCGCACGTTGAAAGCATGGGGTTCGAGAGGGCTGCAGAGGACACATGGCACAACTTGTCCATTAGCCTGCTGCCCGCTTGATTAGAGAAGATACTCGGTAGCGCTCAAGCCAGCTAGTAGGTCTATTGCTGCAGCTCGCAGGTTTCCTTGTCGAAATGCGACAGCCTCCCTCCGTCCCTCCCTCACCAGTCACCACCTCCGTGCCTCCCAAGTCCCAACTCATCGCCTCACTCACCACTGACGAGTTTGCCTGTCGAAAATGCCCAGCGCCCTCGGCCGACGCAGCGGCGCCATCGACGCCCGCACCGGAAAGAGACCATCTAGCAATTCTTTTTAGGTCCCGCTTGGATGGTCGGTTCGCTCCTAAATACACTTGTAACCAAAACAGACCTTGAGCCGTCGTTTTCGATCTAGGCGGAAATAACACTGCGACCGGTAAAATAAATCTGGGTGTATAAGTTTACATCGAATCCAAACGGGGCCTTAGTATTTGAATAGAGACTGAATCATTAAATTCCGTAGTAGGTGTACTCTATCCGTTCCGCAATGAAGGGTACTACTATATTGTTTGACCCAGTTTATTAAGGGAGCGCCTGAACATCACATGCCTGAAAAAATGCTTCTTGTTAGACACAGCAGAACGAACCATCCTTGGTACATTCACCGCTATGTTTCGGACAGGGAAATTGTCGCACATGTACTCTCTCCGTCCGAAAAAATTTGTTTTAAGTTTGTTTCTTAAATTGATGTATCTAGCATTAACATTTGAGGGATAAGTTTTTTCAGACGGAGGAAGTAGTAGTTTCGTTTTTAGTATATAAACTTGTTCGAACATATGGACATATTCACCGTGTCTTACCCATAATATAAAAACGTTTTTTTACCCTAGTGTAGAAGGCATATCTTGTGCCGCATGAAGAATCGAGAGAGCTAGATAACACATATGCGTGCTCTGCTACCGCTGCCGCGAGACTTGTCGACTAGCCTGCCCGATTGATCACTGGTCCTTGTCAACTACCGCTGCTCATATCCATTGCTGCAGGCTTCCTTGTCAAATGCCACAGCTCGCCACCTCTGCGCCTCCCAACTCCTCACTTGACCTCACTCCCGACCCACGAGTTTCCCCGTTGAAAATGTCCAGCGCCCTCGCCGAACGCGGAGGCGCCATCGACGCCCGCACCGGCTACCGCGCAACCACCAGGTCGTTCGTCAGCCTCCGCCCGCCGCTGCCGCTGCCGCTGCCGCCGGCGGACGTCCCGCTCACATTCCCCGCCTTCGCGCTGTCGCTGCTGCCGTCGCCTCTCCCCGCCCACCCCGCGCTCCTCGACGCCGCCACCGGCGAGGCCGTCTCCTACCCGGCCTTCCTCTCCCAGGTGCGCGCGCTCGTGGGCGCCCTGCGATCGCGCGCGGTCCCGCTCGGCCGCGGCGACGTCGCCTTCGTCCTCGCCCCCGCGCGCCTCGACGTGCCCGTGCTCTACTTCGCGCTCCTCGCCGTCGGCGTCGTCGTGTCCCCGGCCAACCCGGCCCTCACCGCCGGCGAGGTCGCGCGCCTCGTCGCCCTGTCCGGCGCGTCCGTCGCCTTCGCGGTCACCTCCACCGCCGCCAAGCTCCCCGCCGGCCTTCCAGTCATCATCCTCGACTCCCCGCACTTCCGCTCCCTCTTGCACAGCGACCAAGGGGCGAACGGCTCGGCGCCGCTTGACACCGGAGCAGTGTGCCAGTCGGCGACAGCGACGATCCAGTACTCCTCCGGCACGACAGGGCGGGTGAAGGCGGCGGCGCTGCCGCACCGGAGCTTCATCGCGCAGGCGGCGGGGTTCCATGCCCGGCACGTGAGGTCGCGGAAGGTCAACGAGAGGACTCTGATGGGTGCTCCCATGTTCCACTCCATGGGCTTCTTCTTCGCGCTGAACGGGCTGGCGCAGGGGCTTACCACCGTCGTGATGACGGACGCGGCCACCCGGGCGGGGTTAAGGGGGATGCTAGAGGCGGCGCAGCGGTGGGAGGTCACGGAGATGACGGCGGCGCCGCCCGTGGTGCTGGGGATAACCAAAGACCGGTGCCGGCTGACGAGTCTGGTGCGGGTGATCTGCGGCGGCGCCCCTCTGCCGACGTCGGTGGCGGAGCAGTTCCGGCGGCGCTTCCCTCACGTGGATCTGTGCATGGTTAGTGTTTCCACATGTATGTGTCCTTTTCTTTTATTCGAAACGTTTATGTTTTTTTTTTCTGAAGAAAACGTTTATGCTTTTCATCACTAACAAAAGGCAGTACAAAGTTCAAACCACCTGGTGTATGTGGTAAGCAACATCAAATCAAAACAAACAATGTCAACAAAAAGCACAAAGTTCAAAAAAAAAAGTACACATATATACATGCAAATGAAAAGTACTCCCTCCGTCCGAAAAAATTTGTCATCAAAATGGACAAAAAAAGGTGTATCTAGAACTAAAATACATCTAGATACATCCCCTTTTATTCATTTTGATGACAAGTATTTCTGAACGGAGGGAGTACTTGTATACGGTCCAAAAGAAAGTACACCCAATGTTCATTAATATTTTCCCGTCCTAAAATTATGCGTATGTTGTTTCCTTTGTCTAACATAACTGGGATCGACAAATGCATTGTATAAATAAAGAACAAAATGGCAAGTAGCAGGTATACTGAACTTCTTTTTTTTTTTGAGAAAAAGGTATACTGAACTTGGAATAGAGAGATGTCGGTTGTCTGCTGGGTCTAGAACAATAGATGGGAATGGTTGATAAGTTTTGGTGAAATTACACTGCAAAAAAATAAAGTTATGGTGAAATGATGTCCCAGCCAGTTTCAAGAACCATTAGAAAAATAGCTGCGTGCTTAGCGTGCTCTGTTTGAATATGTGGTAAATTGGATTCAGAAAATGACATAGACGTCCAAAGGGGATCAAAATGATGTGGCAAGTCTCGGAAGAAATCTTCGTAGGCCAAATTACATGGATAAATATTCGAAATGTTTATGCTTTTCATGACTAACGAAAAGTACAGAGTTCAGAAAAACAGTACACACATATACAAGTAAAAGAAAAGTACATATATATACAGTCCAAAAAAAGTACTATCTTTATAAAGAAATATAAGAGCATTTTAGATCATTAAAGTAGTGATCTAAACGCTCTTGTATTTCTTTACAGAGTAAGTACAATAATGTTCATTGATACCTTTGTCTAACATAAATGGGGTCGACAAACACATTGTATAAAGAACAAATTCGCAAGCAGCAGGTATATTGCACTAGAGAGATGTCTTCCCCTGGGTCTAGAAATAGGAAGGATGAGAATGAGTGTTGGGGTTCGGTCAGATATAAAGAAGAAGAAAACGAAACATACCTACTTATGTGTGTTGTCTGAATTCGATCGAGCAATACTAAGGATGGTTATCACATAATAATGCTTAGTAACAAGTTTTCAAACTTACATGGCAATTTCATGAGGAAAAAGTAATACAAACCGGAGGGTTTGGGTTTTCAAGTGAACTATACATGACCGACTTTCTTCGGCATGAAGCTCAACAAGCTAGTGCCATAGGACAGAGAACATATATCGAAAGAAATGGTAAAACAAGAAAAATATAGATATATCAATTGAGAAACACCATCATAGTAGGCCACCTTAGGAAAAAAAATGTTGTAACATTGCACATTCAATGTCCCCACCAACTATGTTAGACTGGTCAGACACATCTGACACTAAGTTAAAGAAAAGTTGTAGCGAAACTATTTGTGTGGCAATAATGTTGTTTTAAACAACTAATTGAAGGCCCTTCCACCGTTACGGATAAAGCAAAACTATTCCCATCTGCAGATTCCGCTGCCGAATGTGATATTTTAGGATCGATTCATCAGGCAGGATGAAATGAGAAAAATGTAAGAGCGAGTAAATGAACAACCCAATCAACAACTATGAATGTGCTTGGTTGGTGTCCAAAAGTGAGGTAGCCTTCAACTCCAAAACTTGTCAAAAATTGATAAGTTAGGGAGGTTGGCAAAGTAGATGGCTTCCAATCAAGCGGTAGACATTTTTGTTTGGATTGCCTACGTATTTTTTTCTTGTTGCAATGGTGATTGTTTCAAAGTTATATTTTTTACACAAAGCCTTTATGGGGGATTATATTATGTTGGTAAACAGAGATACAGTTATCCGCCATTACATGAACAGGAAATTAGGTGCTCAGCATTCAATACGTTTCCCCTGCAAAAAAAGAAAAATAATGTTTTGTGCATGAGCCACTTTACTAGCAAGCAAATGAGCCACCCTATTAGCCTTCATGGGACAATGGCTATAAATTACATGATTAAAGTTGCGACATAAAAATAACATATAACTTGATTATACCCCGAACAAAAGGTACGACTATTTTTGATCGTGACATTGGTGGACGCTAAGTAAGATACAGAATTATGATGTTGCTGACCCTAATCCTACTCACAATGCTCCACTTGTATCAGAATACAACTAATGTGACGATCATGGATGTGGACAGGACAGCCAAAACTAAGACTAATCCACTCGTACAACATCACACACAAAGAGTCAGTACGACTTTTAATTTGGAGACAACCACCTGTAAAACTGAACCAACAAATTGCTCGAACGGAACAATGACAGAGATAGCTTATGTTAGCCTAAAAAAGAACATGTATCCATTTCTCCTTAGAGCATTTGCTTGGTCACCTCTTTGTTAGAATGTCTTTCGGAAAAACTTTAGTCCTCTTTTTCTTAAAAAGAGATATATGTATATGCACCATATATGTATATACATTCTTTTTTTCTTTTTAATGAGTGTGCTTCAGTTTAGAGAGTGCTTCTACTTCAGTTTTCAAGGTTCAACCAAGCCCCGTTTAGTTTTAGGGAGTAGGGACCATAATGAAAGAAAAAGGAGAGTAGCTGGCGATCTACGCAATTGAAAATACTGTACCATACAGAGGCATCGAGATTCCAGAAGAACGTTGCAAGTAGTACATGGGGAACGCCGTGATGACTCTAGTTTTTATCCTTTTTTTCTTTGCCAATCACCGTGATGACTGACGACCAGCGAGCCTTTTCAGGTAATCCAACGGGACACATCTATAGGATACTCTTTTCATCGGGTTTATAATTTGGGTACGGATTTTTAGGTCTTCAATTGACTAAAAATATATCATTATTTTTTCAAAAAATATATTTTAAAATTGGTCATCAAATGAAGTTCCTAACCATATATTTTTACGGCACATTATACATATTTTATTAGTTAAATTACAACGATATGCCGGACTTGTAAACCAAACCGACTCGTAAAGTAACCCTTTTTTGTGAAGATAGAAAAGTAATAAAATGTTAGTAATACTACCGCAATATTTTTGCTTGACCTTGACCGGCCTCACATTAGTACTCCCTCCGTTTGGAATTACTTGTCTCAGAAATGGATGTATCTAGAACTAAAATACGTCTAGATACATCCATTTCCACGACAAGTAATTCCGAACGGAGGGAGTAGTATATATGGATAGTAAGCATTCACACACGTATACATAAATTACATAAAATATGTTGTGAGAAAATATGTGGCAATAGTCCTGGCCATGGGCCGCCCGGCCCGGACAGCCCGGCCCGAAAAAGCCCGGCCTGACGCTGCTCCCGGGCCGGGCCTGGGCCTAGGTTTTGAGCCCGAAGACTAGGTCGGGCCAGGCCTGGGCCTGCTGTTTATGCCATTTACTGAAGAGGCCCGGCTCGAGGCCCGAGGCCCGACGTGTTTTTTGCTATGATGGGCCGGGCTCGGGCCTGAAAACTAGGCCCGACGGCCGGGCCGGGCCGGGCTCGGGCCTGAGTTTTCTACCTCGGGCTTGGTCAGGCCCAGCCCGAAGCCCGGCCCGGCCCGGAGGATGGCCAGGTCTATGTGGCAATTTCATCAAAAGTGCAGCTTTCATGCTGGGAAGAGAAATGTGCTTAATATAGTAGGAGCGTGTTCTGTCCAAACTTCTTAAAAGATAAACCGAATTAAATCTCACATCCAACACGCGGGCGATGAGACTGTGAGTTTTGGTTTATCTCAAGCCAACCAGGAGAGCAGTCTCATGCGAAGGATAGGTTAGACAAGTGCGAGTGGGGAGGGAGGCTTTTCATTTTTGACCCCCGATCGGATTAGACATAGCCCGAGCAGGAGACGCGGTCAACCCGGCCGGTGGCGGCGAGACTCAAGAGGGAAATCGCTCTAGGCTGATCCACCATGGAGATCTCAGAGGTGATCGGCTAGGCACGGTCGAGCGTAGGTAGGTTGGGCATGGCTATGGGCCGGGAATTGAGGTTCCAAAATTAGACAATATTGACATAGCAACTTATTTTTTTCAGTTGAATTTATTTAGGACATCCTTCACAAAAGAACTGTGGCATGAAAGATGAGCATACATCAACAACACTAGTCTAACATGACAATCTTAAGTAACAACAAGTTCGGGCCATCGTTTTTTTAAGCTGCTACGGTGGGCAAAAGTCGGCCTAAACCATTTTCATTTTCACAAACAAGATCAATATACAACAAATCGGCTACAACATGTAGCCCTCACACACACAAGAAGGTACAGGGAAAGACATGAAGAGAGCCAGAAACGAGCTACGACAAGTACCCATAGTTCGCGCCATAGTCAAACTATAATCTAGTTATTTGAATTTTTGATTGAAATTCAGTCAAGTTGACGTGGACATTTGGTCATTGATCAAGTTGAAAACCGCAATAGCGGAAATTCCAGTGTCCAGTGTTGCCCGAAATATTTCAGAAACCGAAAAAACTCTGAACCACGGTGTCCACTGTCAGCCTTGGATCCTTCGAACAAGGCACAGAAACACAGTACGTACCCAACAGCATTGAACGCATGATTCCATCCTTGTTCATGAGGCACATCTATCGTGGTTCGTACCCAACTGTCGGAGTACCCAAGTTTACGATTCCTGCCGCTCCATGCATGTTCTCAGCGCCTCTCCTGCAATGATGTTGCTTCAGCAGTCCATCGCCGAGGTCGATGCTGGTTGCTGGATCACAAACCATGTGACGGGACTGGGATCGCACAAAATCTCCGACGCGCGCCAGCCAGCCGACTAGATCATGATCTCGGCCGCTTTTGACCGCGGACAGTTGCGTTACTTGCACATCACTCACTCGCTGCATTTGTCCATGTGTTGCATCAGCAACGACTTGGCCAGTAATAAGTGGTTTGTCGGATCCGAATCTGATAGTAGATCTGAATCTCGTTGGATCTGTTCACGAGCAATGGAGGAGCATGTCAATTGTAAAAATAATAACAATAATCGAGATTGGTAATTAATTCTTTAATGTGTCAACCCCTGTTCGTAGTTGAAAGAGCCATTTGTGTCGACGGAGCGTTGTTTTTTTTTCGAGATTGACGGGGGGGCCAAAAACCCCACCGCTTATTATATTCCAACTCGAAGGTGACTTGACAGTCAGTACAGATACAAGTAAGTGCACAAAGGCACAAAAGAAAATTACAGGGGAGGTACATCAAGAGAAAGCCCAAAACTAGAAGAAAGAAAACAAGATGGAGGGGAAGGCTGGCAATAGAACCAAACCGAAACCCCTGGAGGCCGACATCTCGGGTAGCGAGCTCCGCTGAGCAGCTTGTTCCACCACTAACAAAGGACCACAACAAGGCCTAGGGAGAAAAATACGGGCACCAGAACAATAGCTCGCAATGGAACATCACTGGCACGAACGAAGAGCGTCGGACAGCCGAGTTCGTGCGGTGACACCGGTGTGCGCCGGCGAAGCCAAAAGACAACAGACCACCGAGACCGAAGGGCGTGGCACCGGTGTACCGCCGCCGAGGTCGAAGGGCAGCGTGTTGCCGAGGCCACCCCAGGATGTCCACACAAACGCCGTCCGGGCCACCATGAAGCACATCCCCGACGAAAGGAGACACCAAAGTAGAAGCATATCGAGAAGCATCACTGGCGCGAACGAAGAGCATCGGATAGCCGAGTTCGAGCGGCGGCACCGGTGTGCCGCCAGCGAAGCCGAGAAGGCAACGCGCCACCGAGACCGAAGGGCGCAGTACCGGTGTACTGCCGCCGAGGTCGAAGGGCAGCGTGTCGTCAAGGCCACCCCAGGATGTCCAAGCAAGCTCCACTCGAATCGCCAAGGACAATGGCCAGCCAGGATCGAAGCCGAGGTGAAGATGAAGCAGCAAGAGGCGAGTCCACCCGAAGCAGAAGAAATCCAAAAAGATGCCCCCAAAGAGGAAACGGCGTAGAGACGTCAACACCATCCGACACGGGGAACCCCGGGTCCGAGATTTCTCTCAAGATCTGAGAGCTTGGGGGGGGGGGGGAGGAAACAATGCCAAACTCGACGTCTTCAAGAAGGAAAAATGGCGGCTGCAGCCGTCATCGTCGATGAAGTTTTCACCCATGCCTCCTCCACCTCGCAACCGGAGCAAGTCGGCCAACCGCCGCCGTAGCCCATCAGGCTACAGCCATGAGCTGTGAAGCGAGCTACGGAGGGCCAAAGAGAGCAGCAACATACCGGGCTGCCGCACGCAGACGTGGTGCACCGCGGCCAGCGCGAGGCTGCAACGAGAGAGCACGGGGGCCGGTCGACGGAGCGTTGTTGAAAGAGCCATTTCTGTCGACGGAGATTTTCAGTACATTTTCTAAAATCTTGGAAGACTCATTTCTGTCAACGGAGATTTTCAGTGCAAATTATAAAATCTAGTGACTTAAATCCGCTTCAGGGTTACGGCTCAACGGAGGCTGGAGGCATATCCCTGATGATCGACCGGGACGAGTGCTCCCGCGTAGGCTCCGCCGGCCGTATCTCCCACAACGTCGAGGTGAAGATCGTCGACATCGTCACCGGCGAGCCCTTGCCGGTCGGGCGGAAAGGGGAGCTGTGCGTGAGAGGCCCTTCCATCATGACAGGTGAACCCACGAACGCACATCGCCGTCAGTTTTGGTTATTTCAGGCGCGTAGATTGTTGTGACGCTGCGCTGAGATTACTTACGGTTTTTGTGCCTGTGCAGGCTACGTAGGCGACGACGAGGCGAACGCGGCCGCGTTCGATTCGGAAGGCTGGCTGAAGACCGGCGATCTTTGCTACATTGATCAGGATGGGTTTCTGTTCGTTGTCGATAGGCTCAAGGAGCTCATCAAGTACAAGGCCTATCAGGTCTGCTCTTGTTTTTATTGTCATATATGGCAACATTATTCGCATGGTTGATGCTTATAGCTGGCTAAAATGAGAATTACAGGTCGCGCCTGCAGAGCTGGAGCTTGTCCTGCATTCGTTGCCAGAAATTATCGATGCTGCAGTCATGCCGTAAGTTATTCCCAATAAAATCGAAAATGCTCGTTCGTACTCTGATTGAACTTGCTGGCTGCTTTCTGCATTGCAGTATGTTCTGAATTTTGCACTAACAAGGCAGATTACAAAACAGGAACACGCTTGAAAAGAAAAACAAACAAACTGCTTATATTATCAGAGTACTTGCTTGTATGCAAATAGAGACAAGGGGCTTTGTATCCTTATCAGTTGGAGTGATACTATATGATGATTGATGAACATGTAAACAATGCAGCTCCTGCAGTACTGACGGCTTCACTGGATTTGCAGGTATCCTCACGAAGAGGCAGGAGAGATTCCCATGGCGCTCGTGGTGAGGCAGCCCGGGAGCAAGGTCACGGAGGCGCAGGTCATGGAGCATGTGGCGAAGCAGGTCGCGCCGTATAAGAAAGTCCGCAAGGTGGTGTTCGTCGACTCCATACCCAAATCGCCGGCCGGGAAGATCTTGAGGAGGCAGTTGTCAGACCATATGCAGCCTTGCCATGTGTCCAGACTATGATGAACCTTGTGGCCATCGTATGTGCTGCCATGGGCAGAAACAAGACTTTCAATGTCGTCAGGTGTGCATGGTCCTAAACCGATATACAAATAAAATGGATGGTAAATGACGCCCCATCCCATTGTATATGTAGTAGTAGCAGATCGCAACCGCGGACTGCTCAAAGTTAGTGTTCAAACCATGTAGTGCTGTCTTGGAACATGATATCGTAAAGTATTTTATTTTTGAGGGAATTGCATAAATACACATCTTTTAGAGTTGAGGTAACAATAAACCACAACTCCAGAGGGTTTTAACAGAAAACCACAACTTCAGTTCTCACCGGTAACAAAAAACACAAATTTGTTCTGATTAGTCGGTTAAGGAGAATTATGGCATGTGGGTTCAGTTCTGAATGATCAAACGGGAAATGTTCAACCAATTTAGCCCGGACATTTTAAAATTTGGAAAGTTTTTGTAAGAATCGGTCAAATTTTCTTCAAAAAAATCAAAGTATTCATTATTTTGGAAAATTAT
The DNA here is from genome assembly GCA_021605205.1 of Aegilops longissima. Classification (NCBI taxonomy): domain Eukaryota; kingdom Viridiplantae; phylum Streptophyta; class Magnoliopsida; order Poales; family Poaceae; genus Aegilops; species Aegilops longissima. The sequence goes on from CM038679.1 coordinate 59,363,984, forward strand.
AGTAATTCAAAACATGTTAAATGATCAATCCCAGAATTTTTAGCCAATTCGGCCCAGCCATTTAAAATTTGGACAGTTTTTGTAAGATAAAACTGGTTGATTTGTGTTTTTTGTTATTGCTTAGTTCTGGAGTTGTGGTTTTCTGTTAAATCCTCTAGTGTTGTGGTTTTGTGTTATCTTACCCCCAAAAGTTGTGTATTTGTGCAATTCTCTCTTTATTTTTCTTGGTCTAGTTGTATGCGTATGCGTTTTTGCACATAGAATTTATACAACTAGATGATACCCTACACGTTGTTGCGGGGACATTTTGCAACATATTTGAATGTGATTCATTGCATAAAACGTGAATATTTGAAGTAATAATATCGAAAGCTAAAACTAAAAATACATATTATGTTTGATTTCTATACAATTGTCAAATTTTTATTAAATATATATAGCGTAATAGAATGAAAATTCTCATGTATGTTTGCATGTTGAGATGAGTCTTTTTTCCATGCATGTCATGATGAAGTGGCATATGCTCGCATGTTGAGAGGCATATGGTAATGGGGTGGGCCTTTTCTCATGCATATTGTGCGATGATGTGGCATGCTTACATGTTGAGAGAAATAGTTAGTGGGGGCTATCTATTTAGATATAGAAGATTAGTCATGATCGTACAAAATTTGTGCTATGTGATGATGTGGCATGGTTGCATGTCAAGAGAAATAGTTAGTGGGGGCGACATATTTAGATATAAAATATTAGTCATGATCGTATAAAATATGTGCTATGTTACATTGGTTCGACGCGCACGCGCACGACGGGGGGGGGGGTGCCCCTCTCGTTCCGCCGTAGCTACGCCCCTAAGAGGACGTGTAGTAGGTGACAACTGCGAACCCCACGAGCATGGTCAGTCCGCCGATCCATCCCAGCCGCGCGAAGGTCCATGGGATCGCAAGCACTATCGAGCCGAACTGAACAGTGAGGACATGATCGGTCGTTGTGGACAGTCCGCCGCATGTCTTCCGTGCTTCACGTACATCACTCTCCGGCGCCCCTCTGACTTCTTTGCATGGTTCACGATTGAAAAGAGAGCGAAAATATAATGAAAGATCATGTTGCAGCCACTAAAGAGTCTCGAGCGATCATACTATGTTCTTTGCAAGATTTAGTGAGATGACATTTCAATTTGAACCATATTAGAATGTTCATAAGCAAGTGTTTTTTAATGGTATGAGTATGTTGAATGCACAAGGTCGTTAATGAGGTAGAAGGACAACATCCATCTTCGCGTTGAAATTGCAATTTGTTAGCCCTCATCTGTTGTGGCACTGGACTAGAAGAATTGGCTGGGTAGAGAAACTAAAATCAAGACCATGATTTTGAGATGAAATCACATACTTGTATTTATAATTTGTGTTTTAACAATAGTGTTATTCTTAGATTAGGCTAGGAGTGTATTTGTTTATTTGGGATGTCTCACACCTTATAAAAGTAATCTTTATTTATGTCTAGCCCCACATAAGGGTAGAAGTACATTTGTTTATTTGTGTGATCCTACATGTGAACTCACCATCAACTCCAACCTTTATAAGTAGAATGATACATAAAAATAAAATAATAAGAAAAATCGGAACAAAACCCCCAAAGGGAAAAGAAGCCAAAACAGAGAAACGAAAAACAGGAACAGAACCAGAGGAAAAAACCAGGAGAAAACCAAAAAACGTGGAAGAAGAAGAAAACCAACGAAAGAAATAACAACGAACAAGACAACTATCTGAACCCCGGAGTAGGCCGGCCCAACTGGCTCCGCTGCGGGCATTTCCTCACAATTTGCCGCCCATCTGCGGCAAGTAGGAATTGTCGACGGGCCAACGCGCGGGGGAGTGGGCTACGTTGGTGGGCCTGCCTCCCTTTTCCTTCTTCTTCTATTCTTTTCTTTTTTAAACCGAAAAATCAAGGAAATCTAAAAAAAATCAAGAAGGCTCTAGAGGAGGGTACGTAGATGGGTATGTTTTCATGGGGCAATTTTTCCTTGGGTTCCAAGATTTATGCTTGGCCCAGGAAAAATATAATTGGGCATGTTGAAAAGTTTGGATTCAAACATATTTGAATTTGTTTCAAATAAGTTTAAAACAGAAGTACGTGATAGGAAAAAAAATTGTCAATTTTTTGGTGAGGCTTGGAAATGTGCTGATACTTTTATGGCAAAGTTTAGGGCCCAACCTTGGAGTTAAAATTCAATAGGATTTTTGGAAAGGTTTGGATTAATTTAGAAGGAACGTTTAAATAAAACATAAATAAGGCTCAAATTGAAAAACATAAAAGGTCAAAGTTATTACTTTGGGGTGAAATATTTAATGGCATGATGACATGACAATGCAACACAGGTTTATTTCAACTCATAAGGCAATATTATTTAGTTTTAATACTCTTGGGTGTTATAGCTTGTAAGTATACACATGAAGTAGGTCCCTGAGGGGTAAGAGGGTTGCTATTCGTGTGGGAGACGACCCCTAAAAATTGTGATGAAAAGCAATAGCTTCGGTATGATGTCCGAGGAACAGTGGTTGCAACGTGATGAATGAAGCAGGCATGAAGACATTGTTGTTTTTCTAGTTTCATTTTCTTCTATTAAGTCATAGTGCAAATCGTACTATTAAGGGGGTCCAAGTGTAGTTGATATTTACTTTTTCAATGCATGCTCTATCCAATACCTATTTTTTTGAGTGATGACGAGATAGTTTGGTGGGAGAGTATTATAGGATCTACAATTAAGTGCGATCAATCTTTTCAAAGATACAAAACATGTTCAAAAATTCTAACAAATAGTTGTAGACACACATCAATGTTTGATGTACAAGCTCAAAAGTTTAAGCTCCTAATTCGAACTACACTAAGAGAACCAAAAAGACACAAAATCAGATGTGAATAGTGTGAGATACTATTTACCCAAAGTTGACATTATTCACAGTCAAATTTGTCTTTTTTAAATCTCTAACTGTAGATTGAGTTTTGAGATGATGTTTTTGGAGTTTTAGACATATCCCACAGGTATGTTGTTGAAGGAAATATGCCCTAGAGGCAATAATAAAGTTATTATTTATTTCCTTATATCATGATAAATATTTATTATTCATTCTAGAATTGTATTAACCGGAAACATAATACTTGTGTGAACACATAGACAAACAGAGTGTCACTAGTATGCCTCTAATTTACTAGCTCGTTGATCAAAGATGGTTATGTTTCCTAGCCATTGACATGAGTTGTCATTTGATTAACGGGAACACATCATTAGAAGAATGATGTGATTGACTAGACCCATTCCGTTAGCTTAGCACTTGATCGTTTAGTATGTTGATATTGCTTTCTTCATGACTTATACATGTTCCTATGACTATGAGATTATGCAAGTCCTGTTTACTGAAGGAGCACTTTGTGTGCTACCAAACGTCACAACGTAACTGGGTGATTATAAAGGTGCTCTAAAGGTGTCTCCGAAGGTACTTGTTGGGTTGGCGTATTTCGAGATTAGGATTTGTCACTCCGATTGTCGGAGAGGTATCTCTGGGCCCACTCGGTAATGCACATCACTATAAGCCTTGCAAGCATTGCAGCTAATGAGTTAGTTATGGATGATGTATTACTGAACGAGTAAAGAGACTTGCCGGTAACGAGATTGAACTAGGTATTGAGATACCGACGATCGAATCTCGGGCAAGTAACATACCGATGACAAAGGGAACAACGTATGTTGTTATGTGGTTTGACCGATAAAGATCTTCATAGAATATGTGGGAGCCAATATGAGCATCCAGGTTCCGCTATTGGTTATTGACCGGAGACGTGTCTCGGTCATGTCTACATAGTTCTCGAACCCATAGGGTCCGCATGCTTAAAGTTTCGATGACGGTTATATTATGAGTTTATGAGTTTTGATGTACCGAAGGTTGTTCGGGGTCCCGGATGTGATCACGGACATGACGAGGAGTCTCGAAATGGTCGAGACATGACTATTGATATATTGGACGACTATATTCGGACACCAGAATGGTTCCGGGGGTTATCAGATATATACCGGAGTACCGGGGGGTTACCGGAACCCCCCAGAGGTTATTGGGCCTCATGGGCCGAATTGGTGGAAGCGGAGAGGCGGCCAAGGGGCAGCCGCGTGCCCCTCCCCCCAAATCCGAATTGGACAAGGAGGGGGCGCCCTTTCCTTTCCCTCTCTCCTTCCCTCTCCACTCCTAATCCAACAAGGAAGGGAGGAGTCCTACTCCCGGTGGGAGTAGGACTCCTCCGCCCCTCCTCTTGGCCGGCCGCACTCCCCTTGCTCCTTTATATCTGAGGCAGGGGGCACCCTAGAGACACAACAATTGATCGTTTGATCTTTTAGTCGTGTGCGGTGCCCCCTCCACCATAGTCCACCTCGATAATACTGTAGCGGTGCTTAGGCGAAGCCCTGCGTCGGTAGAACATCATCATCGTCACCACGCCGTCGTCCTGACGAAACTCTCCCTCAACACTCGGCTGGATCGGAGTTCGAGGGACGTCATCGGGCTGAACGTGTGCTGAACTCGGAGGTGATGTGCGTTCGGTACTTGATCGGTCGGATCGTGAAGACGTACGACTACATCAACCGCGTTGTGCTAACACTTCCGCTTTCGGTCTACAAGGGTACGTGGACAACACTCTCCCCTCTCGTTGCTATGCATCACCATGATCTTGCGTGTGTGTAGGATTTTTTTTGAAATTACTATGTTCCCCATCAGTGGTATCAGAGCCAGGTTTTATGCGTAGATGTTATATGCACGAGTAGAACACAAGTGAGTTGTGGGCGATACAAGTCATACTGTTGACCAGCATGTCATACTTTGGTTCGGCGGTATTGTTGAATGAAGCGGCCCGGACCGACATTACGCGTACGCTTACGCGAGACTAGTTCTACCGACGTGCTTTGCACACAGGTGGCTGGCGGGTGTCAGTTTCTCCAACTTTAGTTGAACCGAGTGTGGCTATGCCCGGTCCTTGAGAAGGTTAAAACAACAGTAACTTGACAAACTATCGTTGTGGTTTTGATGCGTAGGTAAGAAGGGTTCTTGCTCAGCCCGTAGCAGCCACGTGAAACTTGCAACAAACAAAGTAGAGGACGCCTAACTTGTTTTTGCAGGGCATGTTGTGATGTGATATGGTCAAGGCATGATGCCAAATTTTATTGTATGAGATGATCATGTTTTGTAACCGAGTTATCGGCAACTGGCAGGAGCCATATGGTTGTCGCTTTATTGTATGCAATGCAATCGCCCTGTAGTGCTTTACTTTATCACTAAGCGGTAGCGATAGCCGTAGAAGCATAAATAGGCGAGACGACAACGATGCTACGATGGAGATCAAGGTGTCGTGCCGGTGACGATGTTGATCATGACGGTGCTTCAAAGATGGAGATCACAAGCACAAGATGATGATGGCCATATCATATCACTTATATTGATTGTATGTGATGTTTATCTTTTATGCATCTTATCTTGCTTTGATTGACGGTAGCATTATAAGATGATCTCTCACTAAATTTCAAGATAAAAGTGTTCTCCCTGAGTATGCACCGTTGCCAAAGTTCGTCGTGCCCAGACACCACGTGATGATCGGGTGTGATAAGCTCTACGTCCATCTACAACGGGTGCAAGCCAGTTTTGCACACGCAGAATACTCAGGTTAAACTTGACGAGCCTAGCATATGTAGATATGGCCTCGGAACACTGAGACCGAAAGGTCGAGCGTGAATCATATAGTAGATATGATCAACATAGTGATGTTAACCATTGAAAGCTACTCCATTTCACGTGATGATCGGTTATGGTTTAGTTGATATGGATCACGTGATCACTTAGAGGATTAGAGGGATGTCTATCTAAGTGGGAGTTCTTAAGTAATATGATTAATTGAACTTAAATTTATCATGAACTTAGTACCTGATAGTATTTTGCTTGTCTATGTTGTAGATCAATAGCTCGCGATATTGTTCCCTGTTTTATTTTTGATATGTTCCTAGAGAAAACTAAGTTGAAAGATGATAGTAGCAATGATGCGGACTTGGTGCGTGATCTGAGGATTTTCCTCATTGGTGCACAGAAGTATTATGTCCTTGATGCACCGCTAGGTAACAGAACTATTGCAGGAGCAAATACAGACGTTATGAACGTTTTTAACAAAAGCTCGGTATGATGACTACTTGATAGTTGAGTACACCATGATTTATGGCTTAGAACCGGGACTTCAAAAATGTTTTGAACGCCACGGAGCATATAAGATGTTCCAAGAGTTAAAATTGGTATTTCATACTCATGCCCGTGTCGAGAGGTATGAGACCTCTGACTGTACTTTGCCTACAAGATGGAGGAGAATAGCTCAACGAGTGAGCATGTGCTCAGATTGTCTGAGTACTACAATTGCTTGAATCAAGTGGGAGTTAATCTTCCAGATAAGATAGTAATTGACAAAGTTCTCTAGTCACTATCACGAAGTTACTAGAACTTCGTGATGAACTATAATATGCAAGGGATGACGAAAGTAATTCCCGAGCTCTTCGCGATGCTAAAATCGGCGAAGGTAGAAATCAAGTAAAACATCAAGTGTTGATGGTTGACAAGACCACTAGTTTCAAGAAAAAGGGTAAAGGGAAGAAGGGGAACTTCAAAAAGAACGGCAAGCAAGTTGCTGCTCAAGTGAAGAAGCCCAAGTCTGGACCTAAGCCTGAGACTAAGTGCTTCTACTGCAAAGGGACTGGTCACTGTAAGCGGAACTACCCCAAGTATTTGGCGGATAAGAAGGATGGCAAAGTGAACACAGGTATATTTGATATACATGTTATTGATGTGTACTTGAATAGTGTTTATAGCAACCCCCCGGTATTTTATACTGGTTCAGTTGCTAAGAGTAGTAACTCGAAACGGGAGTTGTAGAATGAACAGAAACTAGTTAATGGTGAAGTGACGATGTGTGTTGGAAGTAGTTTCAAGATTGATATGATCATCATCGCACACTCCCTATACCTTCGGGATTAGTGTTGAACCTAAATAAGTGTTATTTGGTGTTTGCGTTGAGCATGAATATGATTTGATCATGTTTATTGTAATACGGTTATTCATTTAAGTTAGAGAACAATTGTTGTTCTGTTTACATGAATAAAACCTTCTATGGTCATACACACCAACAAAAATGGTTTGTTGGATCTCGATCGTAGTGATACACATATTTATAATATTGAAGCCAAAAGATGCAAAGTTAATAACGATAGTGCTACTTATTTGTGGCACTGCCGTTTAGGTCATATTGGTGTAAAGCGCATGAAGAAACTCCATGCTGATGGGATTTTGGAATCACTTGATTCTTGCGAACCATACCTTATGGGCAAGATGACTAAAACTCTGTTCTCCGGAACAATGGAGCAAGCAACTGACTTATTGGAAATAATACATACTGATGTATGCGATCCGATGAGTGTTGAGGCTCGCGGCGGGTATCATTATTTTCTGACCTTCACAGATGATTTGAACAGATATCACTACTGGAATCTGGCACTTTGCCATCTGCCATGGCAGATGGCAAAGGCATGGTCGGCGGATGGCAAAGGCTTTGCCATCCGCCGCCAGATGGCAAACAGTTTGTCCGAAACCCCGCCGTAAAGGCTTCTTTGCCGATCGCCGTCCGATGGCAAAGAGCTCGTGCCTTTGCCATCACCGGCAGATGGAAAAGCCTCTTAACGGGTTATCCTGTTAGAAGGTTAACGGCATACTTTGCCGTCGCCGCCAGATGGCAAAGGTTGCAGGCTCTTTGCCGTCTGCCAACAGATGGCAAGGTTACATGCTTTGCCGCCTGCCAACAGATGGCAAGAGCTTTGCCATCTGGCGGCAGATGGCAAAGAGCCCAAATAGGCCAGCCCAAATTTTACATGTAGATGACACGTGGCCTCTTTGCCATCTCGCCAACCGATGGCAAAGCTCTTTGCCATCTGCCAAACAGATGGCAAAGTGACTATATTGCCCCATTTAATTTTGTTTTTCTTATATCAGTTCATTTTCACAGAAAATCAAACACAAATATATTTATATGACCAATATAGCATATTCAACACATATTACCAATAGTCATGAACACATATATATCCAACACATGTTACCAATAGTAGCAAGTTTCATCCGTACATACACATAGTTTCATCAATATTACACAGTTTCATCCACATGTAGCAAGTTTCACAAGGTCAAAACAAAAACTAAATACAAGCACTCCATCAACCCAAGCCTCCGTGATCTTAAGCAAATCTGTAAAATGGGAAAGAAGAAAGTTAGAAGAAGAAGACTAGAAGAAGAAGATTATTATGATGCGGAAATATGCATGGATTGTCAAAACTTGCATTATCCTACTATCACTAGTACAACAAAGCTGCAGGTTGGCATAGTTCATGAACCATGTACATCATGACAAATACAATATCATCCACTGCTCGACTATGAACAAAATTGTGCATTTTCTTTTTCAGCATGAGACACAATAAAATGTCTAGAAAATCTATTGAATGTCATCAGTCCCAAATTCTATCTGGTGTGCTAGTAAATCTGGACGATCGATGAACATCAAACATATCAAGAAAAACAGTACACAAGGCATCAACCTAATTTCAGCAAGCAAATTAACTCAATTTAAAGAGATAGATGACAGCAAGCAAATTAACTCAATTTGCAATCAACCCTGAATAGTAAGTAGAGTAGATTTCAGAAATCTGAACTAAACTAACCTAATTAATCATAACAAGGTGGCATGCATAGAAATCTGAACTAAACTAAGAACTTCAATTAAAAGAGGAGAAGCAAAGGTTCAGAATTAGTTGCTCCCTGCCGATGCATTGGTTGTCGAGGTTGAGGAGGTTGTGTCCATGGCGCACCATCAACCTGAGCTGCAACCCAGCATCCACCACAGACCCGTCTTTGCGCTCGAAAGAGACGACCGCTTCAGACCCCTCCTAGCTCCCCTCCGACGGTGGTCTCCTCCTTGTTCATCCGCCTTGCTATGGCTTCAGGGTGGCAGGTCAGGCCGTCCCTTGTCACTGGGCGTCGTCGTCCATGGCCAGATCTAGCCACTCCATGTTGTCCGGGCAGGGGAGGAAGTGGCCATCCTGTCCATGGCGTCCCGGTGCTCGAGCGATGACGGATCAGAGAGTTAGAGGGACGTGGTAAAGAAGATAAGGAAGGAGGGATGTGGCAAGGGAAGAGAGGGGATCTGACTCACCGGAGCAACGCTAGAGCCACACCAGCTACGCGGTAGCCCAAAACCTAGTGAATCGGTGTTTTTGAATGTAACTCATCCCTTGGCAGAATATTGCTGTCATATTCACAACGGAAGAGTTCCTGTCCAGCTGACAATGCAGATGATGGAGATGCTGATAAGCAGATCAGCAGTATTCTGCATTTTTTTACCTGGCTCGTATCAATTCATGTTAATTGCATTCAGCTAGAAAGTAGAGTACAATCCTGATAATTACATTCAGCTACTGAAATAAGGTAAGACAATATTCTGCCAATCATCACCCACTGGTAAACGATGATCTCAACAAGGTAAGACTGCAGACAATGACCTCAAAGAGATGTATGTAACTAGCAGCTGTGCACTCACCTGCCATTCCATGAATAACCTACAACTACTCTCACCCACAGAATAGTTGAAAATATCTAATGTTTACCATTTAAACAAAAGACTTGGTTGGAGTGTCTTAAGATAGCTCTTACGTATAGGTAACAGTATCTGTTGTGCAACTAGATGAATTTAACATGAAGAATAAGTTAGAATTTTCCATAGATACTAAAACATGCTGAAAATAGAATGCTAGCATTGCCAAGCTACTGAATAGTCCAACTCTCCTCTGGCTGACAAAAATGGTAACAGACATTTCACAAACCAGATGGAATCCAACAAACAGAGGGAAAGCAGAGCAAGCTATACTTGCGGCATGGTAGAGATGAAGATCAGAGCAAGGGAAAAGAGCAGCTACTAGCATCAGCCTGAATTGTACGTGTACAACACAACATCTTGTTACAATACAGAGATAGATTAAGTGTAATTTTCTTTCAACAACACACAATCTGCGTGTCTTTATATTTTTTCGAAAGATAGGGGAAAACAAATGCATACATTAGAAATTAAAATCTCATCTAATAGCGTGTACTTCTGAACGAAAGAGAAGTTAGCTGACCTCTTAATGCTCTTCGTTGGCAGGAGGATGACCACCTGCGATCAAGTGCGCTATTGTGGCATATATCTTCCTTTTTGCCAAAGAAGCATGGTAGAATTATAAAGAGAGTATGTTTCCATAGACATTTAAAAAAAGAGATTTGTGTATACTCATTTTAGTGTAAGTACCATAGATTATTCAGATTAGAAGTTCTTGTCTCTACCAACAATTTATATTTTCTATACATACTAATATCTATATCGCATTGACAATCATGTATTTATATGAGCTCTTTGTGGTGCATGATACAGCCAGATTCCTTTTGTTATTGCAGCAATTTATAAGTATTTAAATATATTTTAATAGCTAGTTTCTTCTGTGTTATAAAGACAAAATAAGACATGCATAGACTTGCAAATACGTATTAGAAATCTGCTACTCCAAAGTATCATGTGAATCAATGTAAGTCACGAATCGTGTGCATATCACGCAAAGCAGTTTTTTTGTAAGAACAATACATAATACTAATCGACGGTACAGATGATTCAACACATATGCATCAAGACACCACTACCTTGCACATGGTGATATAGGATGGAGTTGAATCTGATCACCTCCTTTTTACAACTTAATCGAGTAATGTGTACTGCTCATAAATAGGCATGTATATAGTATTTTTTCTTTTGATCAAACGCTTGGTATATTAATGATCACATTATACATTTATGTAACATTTCTTACTTGCGAAATCTTTTACAAATTGGAATATAGGAATATTATTAATACCCAGAAGAAATACTACTATTCGGAAATATAATAATTGGTACTATACTTATTTTTTCTAATATTGGTACTATACTTAATTGGACCAAAAGGTACACATATTTTGATTAGTTCAATTTTTTTCTACAGATTTATCGGCGCCATTATTTCTCTATGGTTGAAATGTATATAAACTACTGTCTGTATATATTGATCTGCATTTAGACAAATAACATGGACAAACACACATACTGTTTAGCACGTGTAGTTGTAAAGGTAGAACACTGATTTCTAGTATTAAGAAAATATATTTATAACATCTTATTACGATGTATATGGAGTGAGCTGAGAGAAATAACCAAGTGTTGTGCAAGGATCATTCTGACTATCCAGTGGCAGAATAGAAAGAGGATGCTAAGCCCAGGGAGAATACTTATGTCCTATAAACCTGCAAATACGAAGCATGCATTCACCATATATTAGAATTCCAAATTTTATAGTTTGTTTGCATGTTGGAAATAAGTTTTGCCCCTTGTGATATGGATTATCACATAGAATGGAAAGAGGAGAAAAAATTATGGCTTAGCAGAATCAAGGAGGAAAAGCACTACATGTGAAGTATCAAAACGTTGTGATAGCACGAACCCCACCAGATTTGAACTCGTGCTCTTAGTATGACATGGAAAGAGGGGCTACTCTCCAATTGAAGTGAAAATAGTCTGTTTGCTTTACAACATATCCACCTAAACCAAACTCCTGAGTTACTACATGTAGAGCTCAAAAATATCAGATATCAGATATAGAGTATAGTGATATATAACCTTTCATAGTTCAATCTAAAATTAAATGAACATGTTCTATATTGTCTAATTATTGTTGAGCTTTTGCTAGGGAGCAACCAAACATCACAGGTGAGTAGTAAAGTGAAGTCAATAAAGTATGCTCTTTGTGGTTTATTAAGTGGCATGATATAAGCATTCTGAGCATGTATTGCTTCCTGCACAACTGATTCTGAGCATGATATAAGCATTCTGAGCATGTATTCTTAGCAACCAAGCATATGCCTCTAGTTCAGTATATATCAAGAGGAAGGAGATGGGACTGACCTTTTCTCCTCACAGGAAGGAGATGGGGCAGAGCTGGTGCAGTCAGGGAGGACCGACCTCCTCCTGTGTTCATCACCCCACTTTGTGCGTGTGTGTGTGTCGAAAGAATGGAAGAAAGCTACTTGCGCGCATCATTGGAAGCACAAGAACGTCACAGGTGTACAACCTGAATCCAAGCTTTTAAGTAGTTTTTGTGTGAGGGATTAGAGCTTAATTAACCGAGAAAGCAGAGATAAATCAACACACTGGATATGTAGTTTGGTGGTGGTGGTGGTGGTGGTGGTACCTTGAAGGACTTGCTGCCGGACTTGGAGAGGCGGAGGCCGGCGGAGGTGGGCGTCGGGGTGGTGAGCATGAGCGCGCAGGGGCCCCTGGCTGCCGGGGTCGGCGGTGGGGGTGGTGTTGGCGCTGGTGGCGTAGGAGGACGAGGAGGAGGCCGTCGGCGAGACGAAGCCTGGCGGTGGAGGAGCCCGTGGAGGGCGGGCCGGCGTCTGTGTCGCCCAGCGTCCACGGCACGTAGATGCACAGAGTTGAGCCCAGCGACGGGCGGGGAGCGACGGGCCGGGCGGCAGGGTGGCGGGGAGGGTCGGCGACGGGCGGGGAGGGCAGCGACGGGCGGGGAGTGAGGCGGCCGGCGACAGGGCGGGGGAGCGACAGGGTGGCGGCAGGCGAGCCTAGAGCGCCATCGACGGGCTGTTCGGGGTGTGTGGATGAGATGCGAACCTGTGTTTTTTTTACCTGGATGGGTGGGGAGAGAGGGAGGGGATAACCCCACAAATTTTTTTACCTGGAAAAAAATAACCCCATCTCTTTGCCATCTGCCAGCAGATGGCAAAGAATCTTTGCCGTTTGCTGGCAGATGGCAAAGAGGTGGGGCTGGTACGCCGTTAGCCTCTTGACGGCCACATGATTTGCCAACCTCTTTGCCATCTGCTGGCACATGGCAAAGATTATTTGCCATCCGCTAGCAGATGGCAAATAATTGGCTGATGGCAACCATGTTCTTTGCCGTCTGTCAGTTCTTTGCCATCTGTTTTTATAAGCAGATGGCAAAGACGTTCCGGTCATTCAGTATGCGGATGATACAATCATGTTACTACCGGTCTGTGCTGATCAAGCCACCTTAGTCAAGCAAATATTAACGGATTATGCAACCTCCATTGGACTCAAAATTAACTTCCACAAGTCAACCCTTGTTCCTCTAAATTGTGATGCTACCACTGCTCAACATATTGCTCAAATTTTTGGTTGTGTGATAGGAAAACTGCCTTTCACTTACCTTGGCCTACCCATGGGCACCTAAAAACCAACGGTGCAAGATCTTATGCCTCTTGTCTATGGAATTGAAATACGTCTCTCCTCCACCTTGTCAATGATATCTTACGGAGGCAAATTGTCATTGTTGAATTCTGTCATCACGTCCTTAATAATCTTTGCGTTGTGCACTCTGAAATTACCGCCAAAGATCATTGACCTTCTTGACAAAATCAGACGGAAAGCCCTATGGACAAAGAAAACGGATGATGGAGACAAATGTAACTCTCTGGCCTCCTGGCAAATGGTTTGTCGCCCTAAAGATTGTGGTGGCCTTGGGGTCCTGGACATTAAAACCCAAAGTGATGCGCTACTCATGAAATACCTTCATAAATTCTACAATCATTGGGATGTGCCGTGGGTGGACTTGATTTGGTCTACTTATTATGTGGAGAAAATCCCTCATGCCTCAGACCCGTGTGGTTCATTCTGGTGGAAAGACATTCTCAAGCTTACTCCAATTTATTGAGGCATCTCCCATGTGGTTGTTCACTCGGGAGACACGGTCCTGATGTGGAAAGACCTCTGGCTTGATGAGGTTCTGGCTGATTCACACCTACGTGCATTTTCTTATGCCAAACTTGAAGATATCTCAGTTAGAAACTTCCTTGGGAGCCAAAATCTCAATGAAACCTTTCACCTACCCCTCTCCATGCAAGCCCATGATGAACTGCGACATATCCAGCAAATCACATCCCATTTTGGTAGCCAGGTGGATGAAATTGAGAAGGATCAGTGGTGCTATGCCTGGGAATCTGATGTATACACGGCCAAACATTACTACAGATTCTATTTTTGAGATGTGTCAGCTCATAAAGCTTTTAAATGGCTCTGGAAATCTTCTGCCACAATGAAAATCAAAGTCTTTGGGTGGCCGCTTCTCTCTGATCGGCTTAACACAAGGAATATGCTCAAGAGAAGAAGCTATAACATTGGAAACAACTATGGATGCATCCTCTGTGGTAGTAATGATGAGGAAACACTTGAACATATGATTTTTCACTGCCCATTCAGCAAGTCTTGCTGGGACACTTTGCATATCCACTGGGCTACACAAGAAGATAGATTATTTTGGATTCAGGAAGCCAAAACTGCTTGGAACAACCCAATGTTCATGGAGATCTTCCTATATGCCTCCTGGAGCCTGTGGAAAGAAAGGAATAACAAACATTTTCGAGGCATTGCTCCCTCTATCAGCTCATGGGCAACAAGATTCAGAGATGACTTCTCTCTCCTTATTTATAGGGCCAAGGAGAGACATAGAGGGTTTATTACCTCTTTTCTAGAGAACTTTGTACATCTGTAGGGTAGTCTTGTACCTTACTCACACCACTTAATACTCTGTCTTGAATCATGGCCATGGATGTTAGGTTATGATCTTGTAAGAACTTTTTGATACTTTAATTAATATACACAGTAGGAGCCTCTCCTACTGTTTCAGGTGTAAAAAAAAGACGTTCTTTGCCATCAGCTGGCAGATGGCAAAGAGCTGGCTGATGGCAAATTCCCTGTTTCCAGTAGTGTATTGGTATATCTACTTGATGAAACATAAGTATGAAACATTTGAAAAGTTCATATAATTTCAAAGTGAAGTGGAAATCATCGTAACAAGAAAATAAAAGTTTCTACGATATGATCGCGGAGGAGAATATTTGAGTTACGAGTTTGGTCTTCAATTAAAACAATGTGGAATAGTTTCACAAACTCATGCTACCTGGAACACCACAGTGTAATGGTGTGTCCGAACGTCATAACCGTACTTTATTAGATATAGTGCATTCTATGATGTCTCTTACCGATTTACCACTATCGTTTTGGGGTTATGCATTAGAGACAGCTGCATTCACGTTAATAGGGCACCGTCTAATCTGTTGAGACGACACCATATGAACTATGGTTTAGCAAGAAACCTAAGCTGTCGTTTCTTAAAGTTTGGGGTTACGATGCTTATGTGAAAAAGTTTCAACCTGATAAGCTCAAACCCAAATAAGAGAATTGTGTCTTCATAGGATACCCAAAGGAGACAGTTGGGTACACCTTCTATCACAGATCCGAAGGCAAGACATTCGTTGCTAAGAATGAATACTTTCTAGAGAAGGAGTTTCTCTCGAAAGAAGTGAGATGGAGGAAAGTAGAACTTGATGAGGTAACTGTACCTGCTCCCTTATTGGAAAGTAGTTTATCACAGAAATTTGTTCCTGTGACTCCTACACCAATTAGTGAGGAAGCTAATGATGATGATCATATAACTTCAGATCAAGTTACTACTGAACCTCGTAGGTAAAACAGAGTAAGATCCGCACCAGAGTGGTACGGTAATCCTGTTCTGAAGGTCATGTTACTTGACCATGACGAACCTACGAACTATGAGGAAGCGATGATGAGCCCAGATTCCGCAAAATGGTTTAAGGCCATGAAATCTGAGATGGGATCCATGTATAAGAACAAAGTATGGACTTTGATTGACTTGCCCGATGATTGGCGAGCCATTGAGATTAAATGGATCTTCAAGAGGAAGACGGACGTTGATAGTAGTGTTACTATCTACAAAGCTAGAATTGTCGCAAAAGGTTTTCGACAAAGTTCAAGGTGTTGACTATGATGAGAGTTTCTCACTTGTATCTATGCTTAAGTCTGTCCGAATCTTGTTGGCAATTGCCGCATTTTATGAAATCTGGCAAATGGATAAACAAAACTACATTCCTTAAAGGATTTATTAAAGAAGAGTTGTATATGATGCAACTAGAAGGTTTTGTCAATCCTAAAGGTGCTAACAAAATATGCAAGCTCCAGCGATCCTTCTATGGACTGGTGCAAGCATCTCGGAGTTGGAATATACGCTTTGATGAGATGATCAAAGCATATAGTTTTATACAGACTTACAGTGAAGCCCGTATTTACAAGAAAGTGAGTAGCAGCACTACAACATTTCTGATAAGTATATGTGAAATTATTGATCAGAAATAATGTAGAATTATTCTGCAAAGCATAAAGGAGTATTTGAAAGGATTTTTTCAAAGAAAGACCTCAGTGAAGCTGCTTACATATTGAGCATAAAGATCTATAGAGATAGATCAAGACGCTTGATAATTTTTTCAGTGAGTACATACCTTGACAAGATTTTGAAGTAGATCAAAATAGAACAGTCAAATAAGGAGTTCTTGCCTGTGTTGCTAGGTGTGAAGTTGAGTAAGACTCAAAACCCGACCACAGCAGAAAATAGAAAGAGAATGAAAAGTCATTCCCTATGCCTCAGTCATAGGTTCTATAAAGTATGCTATGCTATGTACCAGATCTATTGTATACCCTACCCCGAATTTGGCAAGGGAGTACAATAGTGATCTAGGAGTAGATCACTGGACATTGGTCAAAATTATCCTTAGAGGACTAGGGAAATATTTCTCGGTTATGGAGGTAATAAAGAGTTCATTGTAAAGAGTTACATCGATGCAAACTTTGACACCGATCTGGATGACTCTGAGTCTCAATCTCGATACATATTAAAAGTGGGAAAATTTAGCTAGAGTAGCTCCGTGCAGAGCTTTGTAGACATAGAATATTTGCAAAATACATACGGCTCTAAATGTGACAGACCCGTTGACTAAGCTTCTCTCACAAGCAAAACATGATCACACCTTAGTACTCTTTGGGTGTTAATCACATAGTGATGTGAACTAGATTATTGACTCTAGTAAACCCTTTGGGTATTGGTCACGTGACAATGTGAACTATGGGTGTTAATCACATGATGATGTGAACTATTGGTGTTAAATTACATGATGATGTGAACTAGATTATTGACTCTAGTGCAAGTGGGAGACTGAAGGAAATATGCCCTAGAGGCAATAATAAAGTTATTATTTATTTCCTTATATCATGATAAATGTTTATTATTCATGCTAGAATTGTATTAACCGGGAACATAATATTTGTGTGAACACATAGACAAATAGAGTGTCACTAGTATGCCTCTACTTGACTAGCTCGTTGATCAAAGATGTTATGTTTCCTAGCCATTGACATGAGTTGTCATTTGATTAACAGGATCACATCATTAGAAGAATGATGTGATTGACTAGACCCATTCCGTTAGCTTAGCACTTGATCGTTTAGTATGTTGCTATTGGTTTCTTCATGACTTATACATGTTCCTGTGACTATGAGATTATGTAACTCCGTTTATTGAAGGAACACTTTGTGTGCTACCAAACATCACAACGTAACTGCGTGATTATAAAGGTGCTCTACAGGTGTCTCCAAAGGTACTTGTTGGGTTGGCGTATTTCGAGATTAGGATTTGTCACTCTGATTGTCGGAGAGGTATCTCTGGGCCCACTCGGTAATGCACATCACTATAAGCCTTGCAAGTATTGCAGCTAATGAGTTAGTTGCAGGATGATGTATTACAGAACGAGTAAAGAGACTTGCCGGTAACGAGATTGAACTAGGTATTGAGATACCGATGATCGAATCTCGGGCAAGTAACATACCGATGACAAAGGGAACAACGTATGTTGTTATGCGGTTTGACCGATAAAGATCTTCGTAGAATATGTGGGAGCCAATATGAGCAACCAGGTTTCTCTATTGGTTATTGACCGGAGACGTGTCTCAGTCATGTTTACATAGTTCTCGAACCCGTAGGGTCCGCACGCTTAAAGTTTCGATGACGGTTATATTATGAGTTTTGATGTACCGAAGGTTTTTCGGAGTCCCGGATATGATCACGGACATGACGAGGAGTCTCAAAATGGTCGAGACATGAATATTGATATATTGGACGACTATATTCGGACACCGGAATGGTTCCGGGGGTTATCGGATATATACCGGAGTATCGGGGGGTTACCGGAATCCCCCGGAGGTTATTGGGCCTCATGGGCCCAATTGGTGGAAGAGGAGAGGTGGCCAAGGGGCAGCTGCGCGCCCCTCCCCCCCAAATCCGAATTGGACAAGGAGGGGGGGGGGGCGCCCCCCTTTCCTTTCCCCTCTCTCTCCTTCCCTCTCCACTCCTAATCCAACAAGGGAAGGGAGGGAGTCCTACTCCCGGTAGGAGTAGGACTCCTCCTGGCGCGCCTCCTCCTGGCCGGCCGCACCTCCCCCCTTGCTCCTTTATATACGGGGGCAGGGGGGCACCCTAGAGACACAACAATTGATCGTTTGATCTTTTAGCCGTGTGCGGTGCCCCCCTCCACCATAGTCCACCTTGATAATACTGTAGCGGTGCTTAGGAGAAGCCCTGCGTCGGAGAACATCATCATCGTCACCACGCCGTCGTGCTGACGAAACTCTCCCTCAACACTCGGCTGGATCGGAGTTCGAGGGACATAATCGGGCTGAACGTGTGCTGAACTTGGAGGTGCTGTGCGTTTGGTACTTGATCGGTCGGAACGTGAAGACGTACGACTACATCAACCGCGTTGTGCTAACACTTCCGTTTTCGGTCTATGAGGGTACGTGGACAACACTCTCCCCTCTCGTTGCTATGCATCACCATGATCTTGCGTGTGCGTAGGAATTTTTTTGAAATTACTACGTTCTGCATCAGTTGTAAAAAAGATTCACAAAATTTTGGATTGTCTAAATATGAAATTTTGGGGTTAATCCTACAATCACACCTAAAGAGTAAATCCTATACTAGTCTCCTGAGAGAGATATACGGGTAGAGTAATTATTCTCCAAGTCCGAGATGATGTTCTTTTAGACTTAGAGAAAGAATCACTGGTAGTTGAGTCAACTTGACTTGTACCTCAAGTAAGTCGTGGGCTAATATTGAAATCTGACCGTTATGCCATGTTTATGTTGCCCATAAGGTGCCCAGTTCCCCTATTGGTTATTACACACATCTTGATTGCTCCGAATATAAATAGCCTACCCACCCCAACCTGTAACAGTTGGACGCTCCATTTGATTTGGCATGAGTTTGTATGAGCAATGCACTCTCCAAGAGAAATTGACAGAATCCTAGAGAGAAATCCCAAGGCTTGAAATCTGATAATTGATTGAGCATCTCAAGGAAATAGATTGAAATGATAATTGTGGCTATTATTCTTGTGGACTGTGCATCCACTAGACGGTAAGGCGTCGGTCCAAAGCATCCAAGATTCATTGTGGGTCTCCATGGACGAGTATGTGAAAATTTGGAGATTGCCTTAAAGAATCTACCGAGAGTTAATTGACCGGAGTCCAAGGGACTTTAGATCATGGAGAATAGGATGGAAAGATATTTGCTTCTGTCTTCAATCGCAAGTTCTTTCAACCAGACATAACACTTTGCCAAAAGTGTGAGCTGGTCAAACAAATCACCTGCCACCGTCGAGCACCACTAGTTTATCTCTTACTCGTTGTACATTCAGTTATTTATCTTTTGTCGAGGACGTCTCCCTCTATATTTTTCTATATGTTCAGTTCTTCGAAACCGCAACATATTTTCCTCTGTGTTGTTCACCATGGATGGATTTATCTCTAGCATGCTTGCATGCTCCCATGTTTACTCTGGTTTATCTCTTACTCGTTGTACATTCAGTTTAGAATTTTTCTATCTCCGGTCCCGATAGACTTATCTGTACACTTTTGCCTGGTTGTTTGTTTAAGTATTTACTGTTGTGGTAGTCAGTTTCTGATCCTACATGAACATAAGTGTTTTACCCCTCTTTAAAAAACTAGATAAAGATTTTATTTATACAAATATGCAAATTGGTGTCCGATCATCAGCCCATGACCAAAGTCACAGAACAAATGCATATGATCTTTCCTGATGACGTCACATATAGACCCTGACAAGAGTGCTCCTCCTCAACGCCTACTGCACTAGGTAAAAAAACAAGCGCTCACGCGAGCAAGCGTGTGGATCGGCGCAACAAACACGCTCTCCGCTTGGTGACAGTTTAATCGGCCAACTCGTCCCTGTAGAGTGACCATTAAGGGCATGTACAATGGTGCTATCTTAGGAGTGCCGTGTAGGATAAATGATGAGGTGGAGGAGAGAGAATTCATAAGAGAAGGCTTGTCTTCTTTTATTTAAGATAAGACAAGAGATGATCTCTTAGCATAATATGTCTCACCACATTTTTATGAATGACTAGTTATTGAAGATAAAGCTAAGAAATGACTCGTAGATAATTTTTTTATCATCTCTAAATTATATGCAAGACTTAAGATAAGACTATTTTATCAATCATTGTGCATGCCCTAACTAGTTCATTTTTTCAATACTGACTAGTTGACCTCTCAACCCATTGTCCTAGAAAATTGACTCTATAAAAAAATTGGGAATTAAAAAAAGGTTCATGCATTTGAGAAAAAATTCAAGAGTTGAAAAAGTTCAGTATTTTTTAAAAATGTTCGTGAGTTTGGAAAATTTCATGACTTTAAAAAGAAAAATCATGCATTTTTAAAAAGTTTGCAAAGCTCAAAAAACATTCACGAATTTAAAAAAATCACGTATTTTTTAAAAAAAGTTTGCGAATTTGGAAAATGGTCATGAATTCAAAAACGAAAAGGTCATGAAATTAAAATGAAATAATGTAAAAAAGGAAAAAAGTTCATCAATTTTGGAAAGTAGCTCACAAGATTTTGAAAATAATCTTATTTTTTTAAAAGCTTGTATATTTTAACAACACTAATGCATTTGAAAAAAGTTCACGGATAAAAAAAATGTTCATAGATTGGAAACAAAATCATGGGGTTTTGTAAAAACATTATTTATTTTAAATTTCACGGATATTTAAAAAATTATGAATTTGGATAAATGACAAAATTGGAAATTTTTGACACATTTGAGAAAAAGGAAAAAGGATGAAAAAGGGGAACAAAACCAGTCCACAAACTAAAAAACAGACGAAAGAAGCTTCATAAATTATAGATATCTTGGAGACGTATCATGTTCATAATTTAAAGATTAAAATTTAAAAGAAAATACCAGGAACTCAACACACGTATCACTATTCAGCACGGATTGACTTTCGATCTATTGAGTCTTCTTTAAAAAACTCTAATCTCTCGTGGTGTATATGGTCGGTACCCCCTCTCTGATTTCTTGACGGTTGGTGATGGTCACTCCTCCCTTCTTTCCCGAGTGCATTACACCAAAATGTCTAGCACACGGGAAGTAAAGAGAAGCGACCCCCACAACAACAGTCGGGATTCTTCCTCTCTGATATATCGACCGTCGGTGATGGACGCATCCCCCTTCCCTCATGCATTACCGAGGTCTATCATGAGGAGAAGAGGAGGAAATGACCACCACGGCAACAATCAATATTCTTCCTTTCTGATATTTCAACCGTGTATGGTGGACACTCGATCACTGGTATTTCGACCGTCGGTGATGGTCAATGATGACGACATGTACCTAGGGTAGGGTCATAGGCCTGACCTAGACACCCTCCCCAAGGATATTTACCTAAAGTCGGAAGCATTCAAGGGAAATCATCATCCACTTGACCAGAAACATTCCACTCGGAAGACTCAAGTTCATTTTACCAGAAAGTACTCACTCGACCGTAACAAGAATCCCTCGATGGATAGAAGATCTAAAGCCACTCTGTATGGCAACGGCCAGGCATTACTTTGTAGACTTAATGGTCATTCATGTATCTTTATTGTTGGCGTTATTAGTAACGCCCTATCTTAATGTACCTTAAACCCTGTGTAACTAAGGGCCCGAGGGGTCTGGCGAACTCTATATAAGCCACCCCCTCCTCAGGGACAAGGGTTCACACCACTTGTAACTCCACACACATACTCCAATCGACCGAGCTCCCGAGCACCGAGACATAGGGCTGTTACTTCCACCGTGAAGGGCCTGAACTCGTAAATCTTGTGTGTACAACTTCACCATAGCTGGGATCTTGCCTCCTCGTACCTACCCCTCATTCTACTGTCAGTCTTAGAACCACGACAGTTGGCGCCCACCGTGGGGCAAGTGTCTTAGCGACTTTTTGGTGAGGTTGCGATTTTTTCCGATTCCCGTCATCATGGTTTCCGGTGGTGGATTGGCTGAGGGCCGCGAGATCCGTCTCGGCGCGCTCATCTTCGTCGCCGACGACTCCGCCTGGCTCCAGGAAGCTCCCCTTGACGTCAAGACGCTCCCCGTCCGCGGGGCGACACACTTTCGCGCGTGTGTTCGTGGCATCCTTCTCCGGCAGCCGTCGACCCAGTATCGGTCGGCTCCCGTGGTGTCCCCGCTCCCCGCTGTTCGCCGATGCAAGCGATCCGGTCGGTCGCGGCTTCAGCGGTGGGTGAAACACGCGGTGGCTCATCAGTCGGCCACCCTACAAGTCGCCGCAATCGAGCACGACAAAACTCTCTATGGCCTGTTCGACTGGCTCCATCGAGACGGCATCCGAGTGCGATAGCAGCGATCCTGCGGCTAAAGTCTTGATGGTCGACGGGCCACGCAGTCCGCCTGGTTTCCGCCGCGATGGTGGCGGTGATGGTGGCGGCGATCTGTCGCGCGTTCATGAGGAGTACCACCCTGAAACCCTTTCTTCGCAGCAGAGGTAGGAGCTTCACCGCCGCAACATGGAGGCCCTCCACACGCCCATCGTTGGGGAAACCTCTGAGGCTTGGGCCTTGGAGGAGGCGCGCCTGGCCAATTTGGCTGAGAGCACTCGACTGGAGAACCTTTAGCATGCACTCGACGAGCATGCTCGGCAGCGGATCCTTGAGTCCAGTCAACGACAGCGACAACTTTTCCCGACTCAGCCTTAGGTATACTGCACTCCGATTCAAAATCTCACAGCTGCGGCCCGTATGGCGGAGTCAATTCAGCCTTCCCAGTTGGAGGCTGGTAGGGGTTTGACGCAGATCCGGGCCTTACTTCGGGCAGCAGGAGAGCAGAACACAACGGTGTCTCAGTCGCGGAATAGGATTCATAGCAGATCTGTGATGGCAGATACAGTTCAGTCGGCCCACAGCCCAAGATCGCCCCCGTGACGTGAGGGACGTGGGCACTGGCAGGATCAGTACGTGGGACGGAACCACGAGCAGTATGATCACCGACTCGGCCGTGATGACCGTCGTCGAGTGCTCACACCTCCTCCGAGGAGTGGATCATATGTGCCCCGGCAATATGATGACAAATGCCCGCACAGTGGCGAGCGAAGAATACCAGTCGACCCAAGGGAGCCAGCCTTTGATGCGAGATCTATTCTCGTTCAAGGTCTGGTCGACAGGAACAGAGCACACAGAGAGGGCCTTGACAGAGATCGCTCGACTGGCAGCAGAGTTCATGTTTCAGGTCCAGAGTGTTTCAGCAGAGCCATCAGGGATGCAGAGATTCCTCCCAACTTCAGGTTGGCGACTGGAGTCAGCAAGTTCACTGGTGAGTCCAAGCCCGACACTTGGCTTGAGGATTACCAAGTGGCTGTGCAGATTGGTGGCGGCAATGATGAAGTGGCCATGAAGCATCTTCCTCTGATTTTGGAAGGTTCGGCCAGAGCATGGCTGAATCAATTAACCCCAGGCAGTATATTCAGTTGGGACGAGCTTGCCCGAGTGTTTGTTAGAACTTTTGAGGGTACTTGCAAACGGCCAGCAAGATTGATGGAATTGCAACATTGCGTGCAAAAACCGAATGAGACTCTGAGGGATTACATTCAGAGGTGGACCACTTTGCATCACACAGTGGAAAATGTATCCCAACATCAAGCAGTTTGTGCCTTCAAGGAAGGCGTTCGGTATCGGGTGCTTAACCTGAAATTCGGTCGGGTAGGAGATATGTCTCTGACTCGGATGATGGAAATAGCCACTCGGTATGCTAATGGAGAAGAAGAGAATCGACTCCGCAGTGGGAAGAGCAAACCAGTCGGTCAGGACACCGGTGGAGGCAATTCCAATCGGAAATGTAAACGTAAAGTCGAGCCTCGCAGGACTCGGTGAAGCTCGGCGATGATTCAAGGAAAGTTTAAAGGGAAACCTAAGGGGCCCTGGACCCCCAAGAAGGTCAAAGATCAAGCAGGAAATGATGTGTTGGATTTTCCATGTCACATTCACACCAAGAAGGATGAAGAGGGTAATCTGATTTATCCTAAACACACCACTCAGAAGTGTCGACTCCTGATCCAGCAATTCCGAGAGAAGCAGCCCAGTGAAAAATAAAAGGAGGCAGACAAGGATGAGGACAAGGAAGAAGGTGATGATGGTTTTTCCAACATCAATTCCACTCTGGTGATTTTTGCTGATGTTGAGAGCAAAATTCGATTGAAGTGATAAACTAAGAAGTGAATATGGTTGCTCCGGCAACGACAACATACCTAAAGTGGTCACAAACAGCTATCACATTCGACCAATCTGATCATCGTGCACGCATTGCCACTCTAGGGAGGCAAGCGTTGGTAGTCGACCCAGTTGTCGGAGGCACTCGATAGACCAATGTATTGATGGATGGCGGTAGCGGCCTGAATATTGTTTACGTTGAAACCTTGAAGGGGATGGGCATTCCGATGTACAAGCTTAGCGAGAGCAACATGAGTTTCCATGGCATTATCCCTGGAAAGAAAGCCGAATCACTCGGCCAGATCTCTCTTGACATGGTTTTCGGTGATTCAAAGAATTACCGTAAGGAAAAGCTGACATTTGAAGTAGTGGATTTCTAGAGTGCTTATCATGCTATTCTGGGTAGGCCTGCATATGCACGTTTTATGGCTCGACCATGTTACGTGTACCTCAAATTGAAAATGCCTGGTCCCAGAGGAGTGATCACGGTCACTGGCAATCGGCAGAAGGCAGAAGAGTGCCTCCAAAAGGGTTCAAAAATTGCCGATGCACAAATGGCAACAGTTGAAATGCAAGAATACCAGAAGAATGCAGATCCGAGTGATTTGTTGCGAGCCAAGAAGCCTGCCATAGATTCTGCATTTCAGTCGTCCGGTGAAACAAAGTCGGTTCATATTCATCCGACCGATCCTAATGTTGCTCCTACTCATATCTCAACATCACTCGATAGCAAATAGGAAGAAGCGCTCATCCAGTTCCTCCGTGAGAACTGGGACATCTTTGCATGGAAACCTTCTGACATGCCAGGTGTACACAGGGGACTGGCTGAGCACCGTCTGCGAGTCGACCCAAAAGTGAAACCAGTCAAAGAGCATCTTCGACGGTCCGCCGTACAGAAGAGAAAAGCAATTGGCGAGGAAGTGGCTCGGCTTCTGGCAGCTGAGTTCATCCGAGAGGTTTACCACTCTGAGTGGCTCGCCAATGTTGTCCTGGTCCCCAAGAAGGACGATTCACTTCGTATGTGTTTTGATTTCAAATATATCAATCGGGCCTGCCCGAAAGATCATTTTCCTCTCCCCCGCATCGACCAAATTGTCGACTCAACTGTGGGGTGTGAGCGTTTGTCTTTTTTGGACGCATATTCCGGGTATCAACAGATCCGACTATATGGGCCCGATGAAATAAACACAACTTTCATCACCCCATTCGGGTGCTTTTGCTATGTAACCATGCCATTCGGTCTCAAGAACGCTGGTGCCACATTTATGAGGATGATTCAGAAGTGCCTGCTCACTCAAATCAGTCGGAATGTGGAAGCATATATCGATGACATTGTGGCCAAGTCGCGTAAAGGTTCCGACCTGCTGACTGATACGTCCATTTTGCATCATGCTTTTATATCGATATTTATTGCATCATGGGCTGTTATTACACGTTATGTCACAATACTTATGCCTATTCTTTCTTATTTACAAGGTTTACATGAAGAGGAGAGTGCGGCGCAAATGGAAATCAATGAAAAGGCAAATATTAGAGACCAATTCACACACAGCTCAAAAGTCTTGAAACTTCACGAAGTTATTTTGGAATTAATAAAAATCTTGGCGAAAGAAAGTACCAGAGGGGATCACCACAGCCACGACGGTGGGGCGCGCCCTACCCCTCGGGCGCGCCCCTACCTCGTGGGCCCCCTGGCAGGCCTCCGGTGCCCATCTTCTGCTATATGAAGTCTTTCGTCCGAGAAAAAAATCATAAGAAAGCTTTCGGGAAGAAACTCCGCCGCCACGAGGCGGAACCTTGGCGGAACCAATCTAGGGCTCCTGCAGAGCTGTTCCGCCGGGAAATTTCCTCCGGGAGGGGGAAATCATCGCCATCGTCATCACCAATGATCCTCTCATCAGGAGGGGGTCAATCTCCATCAACATATTACACCATCTCCTCTCAAACTATAACATCCCAAATTTTCAATTTGGAATGTTATACATAGATCATCATTGCATATCATATTTTTGTTGCATTGTTGGCTTGATCGTAGAAATTCTACGCAACTCAAGGACCCACGGAGAGAGTTGGGGATTTCGTTATTTTCATATTTGAGTTTTCTCAAATTTTGAAAATAGGATCCTTTGATTTTAATTATTTTATCTTCAATTATTTCTATTGCAAAAATATGAGAGAGGGAATAAAATGACTTTCCCAAAATAAAGAAATAATGAGGATTTAATAATAAAATCAAATAAGATTTTATTTTGGAGTTTTTCGCCATTTTATTTGAATTTAGGAAAATGCGCGTTTTTCAAAATTGCATTTAGGCCCCAAATAAATGTTCATCTTGTCCGGCTTGATTTTAGAAGCCGGGGAAAATTTATTTCGGGATTTTTAGAGTCCGTTTAGTATTTCTTTCGTTTGTTTTTCTGCGCGTAATGATTTAAAAAAAACGAACCGACCTACTGAAGCGTGCATTCGAGCGGGACTCCACCGGGGCAGCCTATATAAAGCGCCGCCGAGCCCTCAAGACCAGCCCCGCCACCAAATGACACTGCCGTCGCCGACAAACCCTAGCCACCGCCCTCGAACCCAGCGCCGCCCAGCGCATCCGCTGCCGCCGCCGCCGGGATCCGCCGACCCCGCCGCCCGAGGTGCCTCGAAATCCATGCCGCCGTTTTTTTAGAAAAAACGTTCGGTTTTCCGTCGGTTTTCGTCGGTTTTTTTAGTTTTGGTTTTTTTATTAGATCGGTTTATTTAGTTTTCTATTCGGTTAAGTAGCGAGCGTTCGCTCGTTCGTTCGTTTTTACGAACGTGTTCGTCAGATTAGATCTAGTTAACGAACGTTCGTTCGTTAACCTGTTCGTCGTTTTTCTTTTTCTCGGATTTAATCAGCGATTTTTTTGATCGCGATTTCCGATCCGATTTTTGTTTTAGTATAACTTTTCGCTCGTTTATCGGAATCAGGCGATTCAAGCGCCTAGTGTTTCGTCTCGAAACCCTCTTTCTGAATAACCAACTTAAACAAGTTTTTGCATCTGTAAAATTTGACTTAGATCCAGATTAGTAAAACGGAGTTGTTTTCTTTCGCCGTTTGACTTCCGTTGCTTCGTTTGATTTGATTCTTTTTGCAAACCAGAGTTCTTAAGTTGAATTTTCTGGTTAGATCTTTTATTTGAGTTTTACCTGTGCATTAGATGAGTAATTATTGTATGCTTGTGTGTTTGTCTGCGATAGAATACCCGGAGTCTTGCCGCTGCTTACTTGAGTCTCTAGGTTTCGCGGATCATCAGCAAGGCAAGTAACACTTTGATCATACCTTTTCTACTACCCAGTTTTATTGCATTAGATCAATCCTCAAACATTGCATGATTAGGATCTATTTAAATTGTGGAATGGGAAGTAGATGAGGTAGTACCTATTACCTGTTTATTGTCAAACCTTTGGGAGTTACCTCTACGTTTGCTTATTATGCCATGCTATGCTAGTAGACGTGGATTGGGTGAGTGTATCCATGACAGATGTGAGATTGTTAATTAATGGTTTACTTAAGGTGGCAACTTAAACACACATCTGGGTGGACTGAGGTACCGGTTTCCGTGATTTGCCTGTTTTCTTCTGGACCGCCACCCGTGCTCAAAGGGATCATGAGATTATTCATACTAGAAACTTCCGTGTGCAGTCACATGCTACTATGGGCTCTAGCATAGTTGATTAAGTCGTGCGAACTCTTACGGGTAGACTAGCAGATGTAGGGGTTGTAGGTTGGTACGGTCTACCCATTACGTAAGGTGCAAGCGCTTCTGAAAAACTATGTCTCGGTCATCCGTTTCTCAAACACCATGTAGTGCGAGAAATCAAACGGAGGAGATCGAGTCATGTGGGGAAAAGTGCACAAACCTCTGCAGAGTGTATAAACTAATCATGGTTAGCCGTGTCCCCGGTTATGGACATCTTGAGTATCTAGTTTTTGGATATCATGTGAATCTCATCATGTTACTCTAATTAATATTGTTGGGTTGATCATGATTACTTTAATTGGGATTGAGGATGCTGTCAACCATTCTCAATGTTTAACAACCACCATGATAGTTAAATAAAATTTATTCCTTTGCAGTAGGGAAAAATTGGCTTTATGCAAAACTGCAACCATAGAGCTTTCCACCAGCCATATATGCATGTAGTATAGGCTTACTCTTTTATTATTCTCTATGTGTTACTTTGCCAGCGTATTCCATGTGCTGACCCGTTTTTGGGCTGCAACGTTTCATGTTGCAGACTATCCAGACGACGAGTAAAGTGGTTAGGTCGTGGTTCTATACTCAGTGATGCCGTTGGAGTTGATGGACTCGCTTATTCTTCCAAGCTTCCGTTGTTATCGTTTTTAGATGGCCTTAAGCCATATTTATTTTGTTTAGTTCTCTCTTGAGATATTCGATGTAATAAGTGTGTGATTGCTACTCTGTTATAACTCCTTCAAGTACTGTGTGGTGTCAGCATTACTGATCCAGGGATGACACTTGAGCACAGAGATCAGACCGTTTGAGGTCTGGTCGCTACACAAACCCTAGTTCATCTCTTGTATCCAATCTTTGTCCCAAAGCCTCAGATTGGTACCTATGGCTTGCTAGTAGTGTTGATTACTCCTTGTAGTTGATGCTAGTTGGTTTATTTAGTGGAAGATCATATGTTCAGATCCTTTATGCATATTAATACCCCTCTGATTATGAACATGAATATGATTTGTGAGTAGTTCCGTTTGTTCCTGAGGACATGGGAGAAGTCTTGCTATAAGTAGTCATGTGAATTTGGTACTCGTTCGATATTTTGATGAGATGTATGTTGTCTTTCCTGTAGTGGTGTTATGTGAACGTCGACTACATGACACTTCACCATTGTTTGGGCCTAGAGGAAGGCATTGGGAAGTAATAAGTAGATGATGGGTTGCTAGAGTGACAGAAGCTTAAACCCTAGTTTATGAGTTGCTTCGTAAGGGGCTTATTTGGATCCATATGTTTCATGCTATGGTTAGGTTTACCTTAATACTTCTTTTGTAGTTGCGGATGCTTGCAATAGGGGTTAATCATAAGTGGGATGCTTGTCCAAGAAAGGGCAGTACCCAAGCACCGGTCCACCCACATACCAAATTATCAAAGTAACAAACGCGAATCATATAAGCGTGATGAAAACTAGCTTGATGATAATTCCCATGTGTCCTCGGGAGCGCTTTTCTCTATATAAGAGTTTTTCCAGGCTTGTCCTTTGCTACAAAAAGGATTGGGTCATCTTGCTGCACCTTATTTACTTTCTTTACTTGTTACCCGTTACAAATTACCTTATCACAAAACTATCTGTTACCGATAATTTTAGTGCTTGCAGAGAATACCTTGCTGAAAACCGCTTATCATTTCCTTCTGCTCCTCGTTGGGTTCGACACTCTTACTTATCAAAAGGACTACGATAGATCCCATACACTTGTGGGTCATCAAGACTCTTTTCTGGCGCCGTTACTGGGGAGTGAAGCACCTTTGGTAGGTGGAATTTGGTAAGGAAAAATTTAAATAGTGTGCTGAAATTTACTGTCACTTGTTACGATGGAAAGTAATCCTTGGAGGGGCTTGTTCGGGGTATCTTCACCCCGACCAGTAGAGTAAAGAGTTGCTCCTCAACCTACTGAAACTACTGAAAATGTTTACTTTGAAATTCTTTCGGGTATGATAGAGAAAATACTAGCTAATCCTTTCACAGGAGATGGAGCATTACATCCTGATTTGCACCTAATCTATGTGGATGAAGTTTGTGGATTATTCAAGCTTGCAGGTATGCCCGAGGATGTTATCAAGAAGAAGGTCTTCCCTTTATCTTTGAAGAGAGAAGCATTGACATGGTATAGGCTATGTGATGATATGGGATCATGGAACTACAACCGACTGAATTTGGAATTTCATCCGAAGTTTTATCCTATGCATCTTGTTCATCGTCATCGTGATTACATATATAACTTTTGGCCTCGCGAAGGAGAAAGTATCGCTCAAGCTTGGGGTAGGCTTAAGTCAATGTTATATTCATGCCCCAATCATGAGCTCTCAAGAGAAATGATTATTCAAAAAATTTATGCTCGACTTTCTCTCAATAATCGCTCCATGCTGGATACTTCTTGTACTGGATCTTTTATGATGAAGACTATTGAATTCAAATGGGATTTATTGGAAAGAATTAAATGCAACTCTGAAGATTGGGACCTCGATGAAGGTAAGGAGTCAGGTATAACACCTAAGTTTGATTGTGTTAAATCTTTTATGGATACCGATGTTTTCCGTGAATTTAGCACTAAATATGGACTTGACTCTGAGATAGTAGCTTCTTTTTGTGAATCCTTTGCTACTCATGTTGATCTCCCTAAGGAGAAGTGGTGATATAATCCTCCCATTGAAGTAAAAGTAGTTGCACCTATTAAAGTTGAAGAAAAGACTATCACTTATAATGATCCTGTCGTTCCTACTGCTTATATTGAGAAGCCACCTTTTCGTGTTAGAATAAAGGATCATGCTAAAGCTTCAACTGTGGTCAACAAAAGTAACATTAAGACACCCAAGCCCCCTGAGCAAATTAAAGTAGAACCTAGTGTTTCTATGGTTAAAAATCTCTTGGCTGATAACATTGATGGGCATGTTATTTACTTCTGTGAGGAAACTGCTAGAATTGCTAGACCTGATACTAAAAATAAACATAGACCTGTTGTAGGCATGCCTGTTATTTCTGTTAAAATAGGAGATCATTGTTATCATGGCTTATGTGATATGGGTGCTAGCGCAAGTGCAATACCTCATTCCTTATACAAAGAATTTTTGCATGATATTGCACCTGCTGAGTTAGAAGAAATTGATGTTACAATTAAGCTTGCCAATAGAGACACTATTTCACCAGTTGGGATTGTTAGAGATGTTGAAGTCTTGTGTGGGAAAGTTAAATATCCTGCTGATTTTCTTGTTCTTGGTTCCCCACAAGATAGCTTTTGTCCCATTATATTTGGTAGACCCTTCTTGAATACTGTTAATGCTAGGATAGACTGCAAAAAGGATGTTGTTACTATTGGTTTGGGGGATATGTCTCATGAGTTTAACTTTGCTAAATTTCGTAGACAACCCCGTGACGAGGAATTGCCTAGTAAAGATGAAATTATTGGTCTTGCTTCTATTGCCGTACCTCCTAATGATCCTTTAGAACAATATTTGCTAGACCATGAAAATGATATGTTTATGAATGAAAGAAGGGAAATAGATGAGGTATTCTTTAAACAGGGACCTATTTTGAAACACAACTTGCCTGTTGAAATCCTAGGGGATCCTCCTCCACCCAAGGGTGATCCTGTGTTTGAGCTTAAACCATTACCTGATACTCTTAAATATGCTTATCTTGATGAAAAGAAGATATATCCTATTATTATTAGTGCTAACCTTTCAGAGCATGAAGAAAAGAAATTTATTGAAAACTCTGAAGAAGCACCGTGCTGCTATTGGATATACTCTTGATGATCTTAAGGGCATTAGTCCCACTCTATGCCAGCACAAAATAAAATTGAAGAAAGACGCTAAACCAGTTGTTGCTCACCAACGATGGTTAAATCCTAAGATGAAAGAAGTGGTAAGGAAAGAAATACTAAAGCTTCTGGAGGCAGGTATAATTTATCCCATTGTTGATAGTCAGTGGGTAAGTCCTGTCCATTGTGTTCCTAAGAAGGGAAGTATTACTGTTGTTCCTAAATCCTAATGATAAATACGAATTGATCCCACAAAGAATTATTACAGGTTATAGAATGGTAATTGATTTCCGCAAATTAAATAAAGCTACTAAAAAGGATCATTACCCTTTACCTTTTTATTGATCAAATGCTAGAAAGATTATCCAAACATACACATTTCTGCTTTCTAGATGGTTATTCTGGTTTCTCTCAAATACCCGTGTCAAAAGAGGATCAAGAAAAGACCACTTTTACTTGCCCTTTCGGTACCATTGCTTATAGACATATGCCTTTTGGTTTATGTAATGCACCTGCTACCTTTCAAAGATGCATAATGGCTATATTCTCTGATTTTTGTGAAAAGATTGTTGAGGTTTTCATGGATGATTACTCCGTTTACGAAACTTCTTTTGATGATTGCTTGAGCAACCTTGATCGAGTTTTGCAGAGGTGTGAAGAAAGTAACATTGTCTTGAATTTGGAGAAGTGCCACTTTATGGTTAATGAAGGTATTGTCTTGGGGCATAAAATTTCTGAAAGAGGTATTGAAGTTGACAAAGCTAAAGTTGATGCTATTGAAAAGGTGCCGTGTCCCAAGGACATTAAAGGTATCAGAAGTTTCCTTGGTCATGCCGGTTTTTATAGGAGGTTCATTAAGGACTTCTCTAAAATCTCCAGGCCTCTGACTAATCTCTTACAAAAAGATATTCCTTTTGTCTTTTGTAGCGACCAGACCTCAAACAGTATGTTCTCTATGCTTAGTGTCATCCCTGGATCAGTAATGCTGACACCACACAGTACTCGGAGGATTTATAACAGAGTAGCAATCACACACTTATTACAATCGAATGTCTCAAGAGAGAACTTAATGAAATAAATATGGCTTAAGGCCATCTAATACGATAACAGCGGAAGGCTTGGAAGAATAAGCGAGTCCATCAACTCCAACGGCATCACTGAGTATAGAACCACGACTTAAGCACCTTACTCGTCGTCTGAAAAGTCTGCAACATGAAACTTTGCAGCCCGAAACCGGGTCAGCACATGGAATATGCTGGCAATGTAACACATATAGAGTAATGGAAAAATAAGCCTATACTACATGCATATTTGGCTGGTGGAAAGCTCTATGGTTACAGTTTTGCGTAAAGCCAATTTTTCCCTACTGCAAAGGAATAAATTTATTTAACTATCATGGTGGTTGTTAAACATTGAGAATGGTTGACAGCATTCTCAATCCCAATTAAAAAGTACTCATTAAAACCCAACAATATTAATTAGAAGTAACATGATGAGATTCACATGATATCCAAGTACTAGATACTCAAGATGTCCATAACCGGGGACACGGCTAACCATGATTAGTTTATACACTCTGCAGAGGTTTGCGCACTTTTCCCCACAAGACTCGATCGCCTCTGTAACTCCCAAGGGTTTGATAATAAAACAGGTAATAGGTACTACCTCAATCTACTTCCCAAAACCCACAATATTAATTAGATCCTAATCATGCAAGTGTTTGATGATAGATCTAATGCAAAAAACTGGGTATGAGAAGAGGTATGATCAAAGTGTTACTTGCCTTGCTGATGATCCGCGAAACCTAGAGACTCGAGTAACAGTGGCGACTCACGGGTATTCTATCGCAGACAAACAAACAAGCATATAATAAGTACTCATCTAATGCACAGGTAAAACTCAAATAGATCTAACCAGATAGTTCAACTTAAGAACACCGGTTTGCAAAAAGAATCAAATCAAATGAAGCAACGAAAGTCAAATTTTACAGAAGCAAAAACTTGTTTAAGTAGATTATTCGGAAAGAGGGTTCCGAAACGAAACTCTAGGCGCTTGAATCGCTTGATTCCGATAAACGAGCGAAAAGTTATACTAAAACAAAAATCGGATCAGAAATCACGATCAGAAAAATCACGGATTAAATTCGAGAAAAGGAAAAACAACGAACGGGTTAACGAACGGACGTTCATTAACTAAACTAATCTGACGAACGCGTTCGTTTAAACGAACTAACGGACGAACGTCCGCTAATTAGCCTAAACCAAAAAAAACCGAAACTAAAAACACGAAACTAAAAAACCAAAATAAAAACCGCCTGGTTTTTTAAAAAAACCGGCAGCAAGCAAAACGAGGCGGCGGCGAACCTCGGCGGCGGGTCCCATGAAGTCCCAAGCGGCAGGGCGGCCGGACTAGGTTAGGGTTAGGGTTTGGGCGTGGGCGGGCGGCTGCGGCTCGGGGCACAGGGCGCCGGGGTCGGGCGCTTATATAGTGCCCCCCGAGCGGAGTCCCGCTCGGGCACGACCCAAAGGCGGTTCGTTTTTTTAAATAATTACGCGCAGAAAAAAATAAAAAGAAATACTAAACGAACTCCAAAATTCTCGAAATAAAGTTTCCCCGGCTTCTAAAATCAAGCCGGACAAGATGAACTTTTATTTGGGGCCTAAATGCAATTTTGAAAAACGCGCATTTTCCTAAATTCAAATAGAAAGGCGAAAAACTCCAAAATAAAGTCTTATTTGATTTTATTTTTAAATCTTCATTATTTCTTTATTTTGGGAAAGTCATTTTATTCCCTCTCTCATATTTTGATAGTAGAAATAATTGAAGATAAAATAATTAAAATCAAATGATCCTATTTTCAAAATTTGAGAAAACTCAAATATGAAAATAACGAAATCCCCAACTCTCTCCGTGGGTCCTTGAGTTGTGTAGAATTTCTAGGATCGAGCAAGAATGCAACGAAAAAAATATGATATGCAATGATGCTCTATGTATAACATTCCAAATTGAAAATTTGGGATGTTACAATTCTACCCCCTTAAGATGAATCTCGCCCTCGAGATTCGGGTTGACTAGAAAATAGGTGAGGTGGTCCTTACAAATCTTCCTCTCGCTCCCGGTGGCTTCATCCTCGGTGTGGTGGCTCCACCGAACTTTGCAAAACTTAATGACCTTGTCATGGGTGACTCGGCCGGCATACTCCAAAATCTTAACTGGTTTCTCCTCATAGGTCAAATCATCATTCAATCAATCGCTTCGGTGGAATCAGATCTCTGAGTGGTATATCGGCCATCTCTGCGTGACACTTCTTCAATCGAGAAACATGAAACACATCATGGACTCGACAATCCTTCGGTAATTCCAACTTGTACGCAACTTCTCCCATGCGTTCCAAAACTCGATAAGGTCCTACAAATCGGGTGCTAACTTTCCTTAACTCCAAAACGCTTAACTCCTCGGCGGAGATATCAAGATAAACTCGTCTCCGACTTCAGATTCATCTCCTTGCGTTTTGAATCTGCGTAACTCTTCTGTCTTGACTGGGCTACCTTGAGCCTATCGCGAATCAACTTTACTTTCCGTTCAGACTCCTTAACTCAAATCCGGTCCAAACAACTGGCGGTCTCCAACTTCATCCCACAACAATGGGGTCCTGCACCTCCTTCCGTATAAGGCTTCTAAAGGGGCCATCTTCAGACTGGTTTGGTAACTGTTGTTATAAGAAAACTCCGCATACGGCAAGTTGTCATCCCAACTTGATCCATAATCCAAAGCACAAGCTCTAAGCATATCCTCCAAAATCTGGTTGACTCTCTCGGTTTGTCCATCTGTCTGTGGATGAAAAGTTGTGCTAAACTCCAGCCTGGTTCCTAAAGTTTCGTGCAACTGCTTCCAGAACTTTGAGGTGAATTGGGTTCCTCTATCTGATACGATACTCTTCGAAACTCCATGCAAGCATACAATCCTGGTCATGTATATCTTAGCCAATTAGGCACTGCTGTAGGTGGTCTTTACTGGAATGAAATGAGCTACCTTCGTCAAAGGATCGACTACAACCCAAATCGAGTCATAGCCTGAACGAGTCCTGGGCAATCCCGTGATGAAATCCATACCTAGTTTATCCCACTTCCATTCGGGTATAGGCAATGGCTGTAACAATCCTGCTGGCTTCGATGTTCGCGCTTCACCCTCGACATACATCACAAACTGCTACGTACTCGCAATATCCTTCTTCATTCGGTCCACCGAAATTATTCTTCAAATCCAAATACATCTTGGTGTTTCCTGGGTGAATCGAATATGGTGAATCATGTGCCTCTTGTAGAATCAACTTCCTGATCTCCGGGTCATTGGGCACATAAACACGGTCTTCAAACCATAGGGTATCGTGCTCATCCTCACGAAATCCCTTAGCCTTTCCTTCGCTCATTTTCTCCTTTATAGAGGCAATCGCTTTGTCAGTCTTCTGAGCTTCCCTGATCTTGTCCATCAAAGTTGACTGAATCTCCAATGCTGCTACATAGCCTCTCGGAACTATTTCCATACATAGCTCTCGAAGATCCTCGGCTAATTCCTTTGGTATTTCCCCCGTCATTAGTGTGTTGACGTGCCTCTTATGGCTCAATGCGTCTGCTACAACGTTAGCCTTTCCGGGGTGATAATGCAATCTCATATCGTAATCTTTGATGAGT
The DNA here is from genome assembly GCA_021605205.1 of Aegilops longissima. Taxonomy (NCBI): domain Eukaryota; kingdom Viridiplantae; phylum Streptophyta; class Magnoliopsida; order Poales; family Poaceae; genus Aegilops; species Aegilops longissima. The sequence goes on from CM038679.1 coordinate 59,400,815, forward strand.
TCCAACCATCTCCTCTGCCTGAGATTTACCTCCTTCTGCGTGAAGATGTACTTCAAACTCTTGTGATCCGTATACACCTCACAATGGTTCCCAATGAGGAAATGTCTCCATGTTTTCAACGCATGCACTACGGCTGCTAACTCCAAATCATGCGTAGCATAATTTAGCTCATGAGGCTTAAGCTGTCGTGAAGCATCTGAAACAACTCTTCCCTCCCGCATAAGCACCGCTCCAAGTCCTCTACGTGAAGCGCCGCAATACACCTCATAATCCTTGGTCCGATCTGGCGAATTAACACCGTGAGGTAACCAAACGCTTTCTTCAACTCTTGGAAACTAGCTTCACACTCCTCACCCAAATGAACTTGGTATCCTTTTTCAACAATTTCGACATAGGCTTCGCAATCCTTGAGAAATTCTCAATGAATCTCCGTAGTATCCTGCGAGTCCAAGTAAACTCGGATCTCTCCAACTGTTGTTGGCGCTTCCCGATTTATTACAAAGGACAACTTTAGTGGGGTCTACTGCTATACCTTCTCCAGATATAACATGTCCAAGAAATCCAACTTCCTTCAACCAAAACTCACACTTGCTGAACTTGGCATATAACTGGTGTTCTCTGGGCTTCTCGAGTACCAAACGCAAATGCTCCTTATGTTCCTCTTCATTCTTCGAGTAAACCAAAATATCATCAATGAACACCACGACGAACTTATCCAAAAACTCCATAAACACTTTGTTCATCATGTCCATAAAATAGGCAGGTGCGTTAGTCAGACCAAATGACATAACGGTATACTCATACAGCCCGTACCTGGTGGTAAAAGCCGTCTTAGGTATATCCTGCTCTCGAATCTTCAACTGATGGTACCCTGATCGCAAATCGATCTTGGAAAACACCTTAGCTCCTTGCAATTGGTCAAACAAGTCATTGATCATCGGCAACGGGTACTTGTTCTTGATGGTCACTTCATTCAATCCGCGATAATCAACAACCATTCTTAATGATCCATCCTTCTTCTCCACTAGAAGTACTGGTGATCCCCAAGGCGAAGAACTTGGGCGAATAAAACCTTTATCCAGTAACTCCTTAATCTGCTTCTTAATTTCCTCCAAATCTTGGGCTGGCATCCTATACGGACTTTTAGATATCGCCCGAAGGCTCGGCAGAGTTCAATCGAAACTCAATGTCCCTATCTGGTGGCATGCCTGGCAACTCTTCCGAAACACGTCCGGGTAATCCCTTACCACTGGTACTTCCTCCTGCACAACTCCTGATAAGGAATTTACATGTGCACTTCTCGGCTCATGCCGTGATGCATACTTGATTCTCCTTCCTTCTGGTGTCGTAAGAAAAATTGTCTTATTGGCGCAATCGATGTTTCCTCCATACATTGACAACCAATCCATACCAAGAATTACATCCAAACCTTGGGATTCCAATATGATTAAATCCGTTGGGAAAACATGCCTCCCTATACTTAATGCCACTTGAAAACATCCTTGACTGGCCGTATACTCCGCTCGCGGTGAGCTTACTAGCATGGGTGTCTTAAGAGTTCTAGTGGGCAGGCTAAACTTATCCACAAACCCCCTTGATATGTATGAATGCGATGCACCAGTATCAAAAAGAACAACTGCAGTAAATGACTTAACCAAAAACTTACCTATTACTGCATCTGGCTGAGCTTCAACCTCCTCCACGGTAACGTGGTTCACTTGTCCTCTGTTGAAAGGGTTCGGCTTCTTTCCTGAGCTTCCATTACCATTTCCATTTTGGCCTTCGGACAATCATTTGCATAATGCCCATCTTGCAACACTTAAAGCAAGTGATGTGGCTCAGTCTACCTTGGATGGTGTTGACGGGTTGGTGCGGTTTTGTCCATTGCTTCCTCCATTCCCGCTCCCATTCTTGGTGCCATTATGGTTGTGCGAGCTACCTCCTCCATGGGTATGCTGAAATTGTCCTCCTGTTTTGATGTAAAGCGAAGTTTCACGAGCTCCGAGTTATTCTTCCCCGTCCATACTTCCTCTTGCGATAGTCAATCTGCTGCTGCTTCCTTCAATCATAAGAGCACGATCTATTAACTCCTGGTAGTTATTGAAGGTGGCTACCATCAACTGCATGCTCAGCTCATCATTCAGTCCTTCTAGAAACTTCTCCTGCTTAGTCAAGTCCGTAGTAACGTTATCCGGGGCATAACGTGCTAACTTATCAAATCATCTACATATCGCCAACTGTCTGTCCTCCTTGGCGTAAGTTTCAAACTCACACTTCTTCATGGCCATAGCTCCTGCTGAAACATGGGCAAGACGGAAAGCTTGTTGGCCTGATCCCATGTGACGGTGTCTCACAGGTAAGTGGTCAGTAAAATTCTCCCACCATGCTCTTGCAAGGGTCCTTCGAGCTGATGTGCGGCAAATTTAAACCTTTCTCCATCTGTACATCCTGCAGTGGTCAGCTCCCTCCCTATCTTACAGAGCCAATCATCTGCTACAATCGGCTCGTTGCTACTGGAAAACACCGGCGGATTCAGCCTTAAGAAACGGGTCAAATGGTCAACAGGTTGTTGTTGTTCTGTACCAATGTTTGAATCAAGGCATTCTGCTGCTGAATCAACTGAGTGATCTCTGGCGGGAAAACAAATCCGGGGTCGCGTCTCGGAGGCATCTGAGGGTTTTAAGAAAAGACGAGAGTTAAAAATAGAATGAGGTCTAGAGAGAAAACACTACCCATATGCACATGAGACAAGTCACACAATATCACTCCAATCAATTCAAACAAGGGCATACAACGGTCTATCTATCGTTACAAAGTGCTGGAACTAAATCTAATTTAAAATGGGGGAAATCTACTACTGTTATGGTGGTCAACTAGAAAAACTGCTCCGATGAAGACTCCATAATATCTGCTCCTGCTTCATCTTCAAAATCATCATCACTAGGATCGAATCGGTGTCGCTCGATGATGATGTAGTTCTCTGACAGGTGCTATCTTCATCTTCTCCTCCGGTGCTGAATTCCCCATGAGTTCTTCAATCTTCTCCTTAAGATCGCCGTTTTGTCCCACTAGAGCTACAGTCTCCTCCATGTAATCCTTGCAGTGGCCTTCGCCTCCTTCTAGTTTGATAATCTTGGCTTTTACCGTCTTCAACTCCATCATGTCTCACAAGACATCCGGTTCTCTGGCGCCGAATGTGCTGATTTAACTCTGGATGAAAGCTGCAATGGATCGATCCTTCTTAGTGCCAACTATCTCCCATTGTTCATCTCGGCGCCCGCAAATCTGGTAGATAGTATCCTTGAGGTCTTTTTTGTAAACTTCTCCAATGCGTCCCATGGTTATGTGAGCTGCCATGCTCTTTCCTAGACTCCAGGTTGGTGCATTGAAAACACACTCTATGGGCTCCGTGATTGGCGCAAACGCCCTTCCGGAACTTGAGCTTGAATCTTCCAAATTCTTCTTCGGGTAAAGTGGAATTGTAGGTCCCGGTGAAGCTTGGTAATCCGATGTTAAGGTACTTGGTGACTTCCTTCAGGTGTCGTCCAAAGGGTGTATCTTCATCCGACTGGGTGAACTTGATCCTCGCTTCCGTCATCCTAAAAGAGTAGAAAAGATGAGGAGTTAGAAATGAGAAGAGAGAGTAGTGATCTAGGGCTTTAGCTTAATGGTCGTGTCCTACAGTCAGCATGTGCTCTGATACCATCTTTGTAGCGACCAGACCTCAAACAGTCTGATCTCTATGCTTAGTGTCATCCCTGGATCACTAATGCTGACACCACACAGTACTCGGAGGATTTATAACAGAGTAGCAATCACACACTTATTACAATCGAATATCTCAAGAGAGAACTTAATAAAATAAATATGGCTTAAGGCCATCTAATACGATAACAGCGGAAGGCTTGGAAGAATAAGCGAGTCCATCAAGTCCAACGACATCACTGAGTATAGAACCACGACTTATGCACCTTACTCGTCGTCTAAAAAGTCTACAACATAAAACGTTACAGCCCCAAAATGGGTCAGCACATGGAATATGCTGGCAATGTAACACATAGAGAGTAATGGAAAAATAAGCCTATACTACATGCATATTTGGCTGGTGGAAAGCTCTATGGTTACAGTATTGCGTAAAGCCAATTTTTCCCTACTGCAAAGGAATAAATTTATTTAACTATCATGATGGTTGTTAAACATTGAGAATGGTTGACAGCATTCTCAATCCCAATTAAAAAGTACTCATTAAAACCCAACAATATTAATTAGAAGTAACATGATGAGATTCACATGATATCCAAGTACTAGATACTCAAGATGTCCATAACCGGGGACACGGCTAACCATGATTAGTTTATACACTCTGCAGAGGTTTGCACACTTTTCCCCACAAGACTCGATCGCCTCCATTTGATTTCTCGCACTACATGGTGTTTGAGAAAACAGATGACCGAGACATAGTCTTTCAGAAGCACTAGCACCTTACATGTGGGTAGACCGGTACGCCTACTTTCCCCTACATCTGCTAGTCTACCCGTAAGAGTTCGCACAACTTAATCAACTATGCCAGAGCCCATAATGGCTTGTGGCTGCACACGGAAGTTTCTAGTTTGAATAATCTCATGATCCCTTTGAGCCCTGGGTGGCGGTTTGAAGAAATACAGCAAGTCCTGGATAGAAACCAGTGCCTCAATCCACCCAGATGTGTGTTTAAGTTGCCACCTTAAATAAACCATTAAATAACAATCTCACATATGTCATGGATACACTCACCCAATCCACGTCTACTAGCATAGCATGGCATAATAAGCAAACGTAGAAGTAACTCCCAAGGGTTTGATAATAAAACAGGTAATAGGTACTACCTAAATCTACTTCCCAAAACCCACAATATTAATTAGATCCTAATCATGCAAGTGTTTGAGGATAGATCTAATGCAAAAAACTGGGTATGAGAAGAGGTATGATCAAAGTTTTACTTGCCTTGCTGATGATCCGCGAAACCTAGAGACTCGAAGTAACAGGCGGCGCACTCCGGGTATTCTATCGCAGACAAACAAACAAGCATACAATAAGTACTCATCTAATGCACAGGTAAAACTCAAATAGATCTAACCAGATAGTTCAACTTAAGAACTACGGTTTGCAAAAAGAATCAAATCAAATGAAGCAATGAAAGTCAAACGGCGGAAGAAAACAGCTTCGTTTTACTAATCTGGATCTAGGTCAAATTTTACAGAAGCAAAAACTTGTTTAAGTAGATTATTCGGAAAGAGGGTTTCGAAACGAAACTCCAGGCGCTTGAATCGCCTGATTCCGATAAACGAGCGAAAAGTTACACTAAAACAAAAATCGGATCAGAAATCGCGATCAGAAAAATCGCGGATTAAATCCGAGAAAAAGAAAAACGACGAACGGGTTAACGAACGGACGTTCATTAACTAAACTAATCTGACGAACGCGTTCGTTTAAACGAACTAACGGACGAACGTCCGCTAATTAGCCTAAACCGAAAAAAACCGAAACTAAAAAAACAAAACTAAAAAAACCAAAATAAAAACCGCCAGGTTTATTAAAAAACCGGTGTACGCAAAATGAGGCGGCGGGTCCGTGGTCGGCGGCGGGTCCGCGAGTCCAAGACAAGGCAAAGGGTCGGACTAGGGTTAGGGTTAGGGTTTGCGGGCGTGGGCGGGCGGCGGCTCTGGGCTGGGGCGCCGGGTCAAGGCGCTTAGAGTGCCCCGAGCGAGTCCCGCCGGGCACGCCCAAAGGCGCTTCGTTTTTTTAAATAATTACGCAGAAAAAAAAGAAAAAGAAATACTAAACGAACTCCAAAATTCCGAAATAAATTTTCCCGCTTCTAAAATCAAGCGGACAAGATGAACTTTTATTTGGGGCCTAAGTGCAATTTTGAAAACGCGATTTTTCCTAAATTCAAATAAAAGGCGAAAAACTCCAAAATAAAATCTTATTTGATTTTATTTTAAATCTTCATTATTTCTTTATTTTGGGAAAGTCATTTTATTCCCTCTCTCATATTTCGATAGTAGAAATAATTGAAGATAAAATAATTAAAATCAAATGATCCTATTTTCAAAATTTGAAAAAACTCAAATATGAAAATAACGAAATCCCCAACTCTCTCCGTGGGTCCTTGAGTTGTGTAGAATTTCTAGGATCGAGAAAAATTGCAACAAAAAAATATGATATGCAATGATGCTCTATGTATAACATTCCAAATTGAAAATTTGGGATGTTACATCTTTGATGATGATTGTGTAGAAGCATTTGAAATACTTAAGAAAGCTTGCCTTTCCCCCTCATGCTAGCCAAATTCTTTGCACCAAGTAGAGATACTACTTGTGCTTCCAAATACCCTTAAACCCAGTTTTGCCATGAGAGTCCACCATATCTACCTATGGATTGAGTAAGATCCTTCAAGTAAGTTTTCATCGGTGCAAGCAATAAAAAATTGCTCTCTAAATATGTATGATTGGTTGGTGTGGAGGAAATAAGCTTTATACGATCTTGTGATGTGGAAGAAATAAAAGCGACGAACTGCATAATAAAGGTTCATATCACAAGTGGCAATATAAAGTGACGTTCTTTCGGATTAAGATTTTGTGCATCCAAGCCTGAAAGCGCATGGCAACCTCTGCTTCCCTCTGCGAAGGGCCTATCCTTTACTACTTTCTTCTACCTTATGCAAGAGTCATGGTGATCTTCACCTTTCCTTTTTACATTTTATCCTTTGGCAAGCACAAGATGTTGGAAAGATCCTGATATATATATCTAATTGGATGTGGGTTAGCATGAATTATTATTGTTGACATTACCCTTGAGGTAAAAGGTTGGGAGGCGAAACTATAAGCCCTTATCTTTCTCTGTGTCCGATTAAAACTCCGTAACCACAAGTATTGCGTGAGTGTTAGCAATTATGAAAGACTAAATGATAGTTGAGTATGTGGACTTGCTAGAAAGCTCTGACATAGACTCTTTCTGATGTTATGATAAGTTGCAATTGCTTCAATGACTGAGATTATAGTTTGTGGGTTCTCAATAAAGTTTCTGACTCATACTTTGCATTGTGAATAGATTATTACTTGAGCATAAGAAATCATATGACAATGTCCATATATGTTGCTGTTATGAGAATAATCATGATGCCCTCATGTCCGTATTTTATTTTATCGACACCTCTATCTCTAAACATGTGGACATATTTATCATTATCGGCTTCCGCTTGAGGACAAGCGAGGTCTAAGCTTGGGGGAGTTGATACGTCCATTTTGCATCATGCTTTTATATCGATATTTATTGCATTATGGGCTGTTATTACGTATTATGTCACAATACTTATGCCTATTCTCTCTTATTTTACAAGGTTTACATAAGGAGAGAGAATGCGAATCATAACATCAAAGTACCGAACGCGAATCATATGAACGTGATGAAAACTAGTTTGACGATAATTCCCATGTGTCCTCGGGAGCGCTTTTCTCTATATAAGAGTTTGTCCAGGATTGTCCTTTGCTACAAAAGGGATTGGGCCACCTTGCTGGACTTTATTTACTTTTGTTACTTGTTGCTCGTTACCAATTATCTTATCACAAAACTATCTGTTACCTATAATTTCAGTGCTTGCGGAGAATACCTTGCTGAAAACCGCTTATCATTTCCTTCTGCTCCTCGTTGGGTTCGACACTCTTACTTATCGAAAGGACTACGATAGATCCCCTATACTTGTGGGTCATCACTGTTGATTACGTTACTAAATGGGTAGAAGCTATTCCAACTAGTAGTGTTGATCATAACACCTCTAATAAGATGCTTAAAGTAGTTATTTTTCCGAGGTTTTGAGTCCCTAGATATTTAATGACTGATGGTGGTTCACATTTTATTCATGGTGCCTTTCGTAAAATGCTTACTAAGTATGATGTTAATCATAGAATTGCATCCCCATATCACCCACAGTCTAGTGGTCAAGTAGAATTGAGTAATAGAGAGCTCAAATTAATTTTGCAAAAGACTGTTAATAGATCTAGAAAGAATTGGTCCAAGAAACTTGATGATGCATTATGGGCCTATAGAACTGCGTATAAAAATTCGATGGGTATGTCTCCATATAAAATGGTTTATGGAAAAGCATGTCACTTACCTCTCGAACTAGAACATAAGGCCTATTGGGCCATTAAAGAGCTCAATTATGATTTCAAACTTGCTGGTGAGAAGAGGCTATTTGACATTAGCTCACTTGATGAATGGAGAACCCAGGCCTATGAGAATGCCAAACTGTTTAAATAAAAAGTTAAAAGATGGCATGACAAAAGGATACAAAAGTGTGAGTTTAATGTAGGTGATTATGTATTGCTATTCAACTCTCGTTTAAGATTTTTTGCAGGAAAACATCTCTCTAAATGGAAAGGTCCGTACGTTATCGAGGAGGTCTATCGTTCCGGTGCCATAAAAATCAACAACTTCGAAGGCACAAATCCGAAGGTGGTGAACGGTTAAAGAATCAAACATTATATCTCGGGTAATCCTATAAATGTTGAAACCAATGTTATTGAAGCCGTAACCCCAGAGGAATACATAAGGGACACTTTCTAGAACGTTTCAGACTCCGAAAAGGAATAGGTATGTGGTACCATAAGTAAACCGACTCCAAAACAGTTCTAATGACAATTTTTCTCCATTTTGGAATATTTTAGAAAATAGGAAAATAGGAAGTAGTCTGGGAAGGACATGAGGCTTCCATGAGGGTGGAGGGCGCGCCCTACCCCCCTGGGCACGCCCCCTGCCTCGTGGGCACTTCATGTGCTCTCCGGACTCCGTTTTCTTGCACGATACTTCTTTTGGTCTGTAAAAATTCATTATATAATCTCCCAAAGGTTTTGACCACCGTACCACACGAATATCCTCTGTCTTTGTTTTGAGCTGTTTTTATGACAGATCTAGATCACCATGACGTCTTCAAGTGCCCCCAAGGACAAGTTCTTCGAGAAGGTTATCAATCCCTACCTCGCAGAGGTGCTGCAACACCCTCAAACCATTGAGATGCATGATGGGTTGCTGCACATCCGCGATGTCGAGGGACCAAGAAGGACCGGAAGCGTGGAGACAAGACTCGAAGCAATGGAGCAGCAAGTTTTCAAGTGCCAAGGGATGGTGGAACGCGGGCTCAACGCCAACCACATGATGATCGCGCAGTTCACCAACAACCACAAGCTAGATGCCAAGAACATTGGGGAGACCATATTCAAGCTTCACGAGAAAATCGAGCACCTCCAAGCCCAAATATATGACCTGCAAAACCAAAACTGTGAGTATGAATATAGATTCAAGAGGATGAGTTTGGCTGCAGATTTGAGGATTCCAGAGACTCGATCATCCTTCTATGATGGTGAGCCTATGCCTTGGAAGATGGACAACAAGCCAACATCATCAACAACTCCGTCATCACCACCCCCGAAGAAGAGGACATAATCACATGGGTATAGGCACTCCCCTTGGCAACTGCCAAGCTTGGGGGAGGTGCCCCGGTATCATATCACCATCACACTCCTATCTTTACCGTTTTTCTTAGTTCGATCCTTTTGGTAAAATCTTGATCTAGTAGAATAAAGTTTTAGTGTGATTTAGTTTCGAGTTTTTCCTTATGATCCTTCTATGTAATCGAGTCTGTGACCAATATATAATAAAGATTAGTGTTGAGTCAAGGGCTTGATTATTTTTCTATGATCTCGAGGGAATAAACAAAAAGAGAAAGAATAAAAATAAGTAAGGAGATCATATTGATCTTATGGAGAGTAATGACTTCACATATAAAGAGTGTGATGAATAAAAGTTGTTGAGAGTTGACAAGCATAGTTTTGGTCATCATTGCAATTAATAGGAAGTAATAAAGAAAGAGAGGTTTTCACATATAAATATACTATCTTGGACATCTTTTATGATTGTGAGCACTCATTAAAGTATGACATGCTAAAGAGTTGATGTTGGACAAGGAAGACAACGTAATGGATTATGTTTTCTTATATCTGAGATAAAGTATATTGTAATGGATCATCCAACATGTTGAGCTTGCCTTTCCCTCTCATGCTAGCCTTGAGCCGATTCATCTCTCGCCTCGGTAAAAAGGCATTGCCTCTTTACCGACTGATGAAGAAACCTGATAAGTTCGATGAAGAAGCCTGATAAGTTCGAGTGGACTCCGGAAGCTGACGCAGCATTTGCGGAGCTCAAAGCCATGCTTTCCACCCAGCAGGTGCTCGCTGCCCCAATCAGCAAAGAGCCTTTACTGCTTTATATTGTAGCCACTGGACAAGTTGTCAGTACAGTACTCACGGCCAAGCGGGAAGAAGAAGGAAAAGCCTATAAAGTTCAGCGCCCAGTGTACTATATTTCTGAAGTCTTGACTCCGTCCAAGCAGAGATATCCGCATTATCGGAAGATTTTTTATGGAATTTACATGACCACGAAGAAGGTTGCACATTATTTCTCAGATCATTCCATTACAGTCGTCAGCGACGCACCATTGTCAGAAATTCTGAACAACAGAGATGCAATTGGTCGAGTGGCAAAGTGGGCGATTGAACTCCTTCCATTGGATATCAAGTTTGAGGCAAAGAAAGCTATCAAGTCCCAAGCAATAGCAGATTTCCTCGCCGAGTGGGTGGAGCAGCAACAACCGGCTCAGATTCACTCGGAACATTGGACCATGTTCTTTGATGGATCCAAGATGTTGGATGGTTCTGGTGCTGGGGTGGTATTGTTATCCCCCCCAGGCGACAGGCTCAGCTATGTTCTTCAGATTCATTTTGATTCCTCCAACAATGAAGCTGAATATGAAGCACTTCTGTACGGGTTGCATATGGCCATTTCACTCAGCGTCCGTCGCCTAATGGTCTACGGCGACTCGGATTTGGTGTTTAATCAAGTAATGAAGGAGTGGGACGTCAGGAGCCCGGCTATGACTGGCTATTGTAATGAAGTGAGAAAGTTAGAAAAGAAGTTTGAGGGGTTAGAGCTTCATCATATACCCCGACTGAAAAATCAAGCAATTGATAATTTGGCAAAGATAGGTTCCAAGCGTGAGCCTATTCCCAGTAATGTGTTCTTGGAACATCTTCACACGCCGTTTGTCCAAGAGGATCCCTTCACGGAAGATCCCCCACAACCTAAAAGCCCTACTGATCCGACTGAAGTTGAAATCCCAGCCGAGGTCGACTTAATCATGGAAGTTTTGGTCATCATACCCGATTGGACAGTGTCGTACATTGCATATATTCTCAGGAAAGAACTCCCAGAAGATGAAGAAGAGGCCCGCCAGATTGTCCGTCGATCTAAAGCTTTCACAGTAATGGGTGGACAGCTTTACAGAGAAAGTCTTACCGAAGTCGCTCAGAAGTGCATAACACCGGAAGAAGGTCAAGTGATCCTCAATGACATCCACTCGGGGACCTGTGGTCACGATGCGTCCTCTCGGACCATTGTGGCCATAGCATACCGAGCGGGATTTTATTGGCCACGAGCGAATGAAATGGCAAAAGACATAGTCGACAAATGTGAAGGTTGCCAGTTCTACTCCAACATGTCCCACAAGACTGCATCAACCCTGAAGACCAATCCACTCGTGTGGCTTTTTGCTGTCTGGGGATTAGATATGGTTGGACCTCTGAGGACTGGCAGGAGTGGCTTCACCCATGTGCTCGTAGCAGTCAACAAGTTCACCAAATGGATTGAAGCCAAGCCTATCAAAAACCTCGAAGCCAGTACTGTTGTCAGTTTCATCAGAGAGTTAACATTCAGATATGGTGTTCCGCACATCATCATCACTGATAATGGGTCGAACTTCGATTCCGATGAGTTCAGAGCCATCTACGCTTCCCAAGGCACTCAGGTCGACTATGCTTCAGTCGCCCATCCCCAGTCGAATTGGCAAGATGAAAGAACAAACAGATTGATTCTCAAAGGACTGAAACCCCGATTGATGCGTGACCTCAAGCATGCGGCAGGCGCTTGGGTCGATGAACTTCCATCAGTGCTTTCGGTATTGAGGACAACTCCTAATCGGTCGACTAGTCGAACTCCATTCTTCTTAGTCTATGGGGCTGAAGATGTGCTTCCGAGTGACTTGCTTCACAATGCACCCCGAGTCGAACTTTTCTCAGAAGATGAAGCAGAACAGGCTCGACAAGATGCAGTTGATCTCCTGGAAGAGGAAAGAGAGATGGCTCTGATCTGGTCAACCATTTATCAGCAAGACCTGCGTCGATTCCATGCCTGAAACGTGAGAGGTCGAGCATTTCAAGAGGGGGACTTGGTTCTTCGAGTGGATCAGCAGTGACCACACAAGCTTGCTCCTACTTGCGGAGGCCCCTTCATCATCACTGAGGGAGTCCTGGATTAGGGGGTGTCTGGATGGCCGGACTATAACCTTTGGCCGGACTCCTGGACTATGAAGATACAAGATTGAAGACTTCGTCCCGTGTCCGGATGGGACTTTCCTTGGCGTGGAAGGCAAGCTTGGCGATACGGATATGTAGATCTCCTCCCATTTGTAACCGACTCTATGTAACCCTAACTCTCTCCAGTGTCTATATAAACCGGAGGGTTTTAGTCCGTAGGACGAACAACAATCATACCATAGGCTAGCTTCTAGGGTTTAGCCTCTCTGATCTCGTGGTAGATCTACTCTTGTACTACCTATATCATCAATATTAATCAAGCAGGAGTAGGGTTTTACCTCCATCGAGAGGGCCCGAACCAGGGTAAAAACATCGTGTCCCTTGTCTCCTGTTACCATCCGCCTAGACGACAGTTCGGGACCCCCTACCCGAGATCCGCAGGTTTTGACACCGACATTGGTTCTTTCATTGAGAGTTCCTCTGTCGCCATCTTTAGGCCCGATGGCCCTCCGATCATCAACAACGATGCGGTCCAGGTGAGACTTTTCTCCCCGGACAGATCTTCGTATTCGGTGGCTTTGCATTGCGGGCCAATTCTCTTGGCCATCTGGAGCAGATCGGAAGCTACGCCCCTGGCCATCAGGTCAGATTTGGAAGTCTAAACTACACGGCTGACGTCAGCGGAGACTTGATCTTCGACAGATCCGAGCCACAACCGTGCGAGCCGCACTGTTACGATGGGAATGATCTAGCTCTGCCGCCGAATAGTGCCCTGGGGGCCGCACCCGTGCCCGCTCCGACCCTTAGCTCGGAGCCGACTGCACCAACAGAGGGCGGGTGGCTAGACACCGCCTCGGGGGCTGCAATCTCTACGGCGATCGAGCCGAACACCAGCCTTGTCCTCTGCGAAGCCCGTGACTCCAAAGTGCCGGACTCCTCTCCAGACTCCAAAACTTCCGCGCCCCTGCCAATCGAATCCGATTGGGCGCCGATCATGGAGTTCACCGCCATGACATCTTTCAAAGACGCCCTTGGCGACATTCTTAATTCATTAAAATCTCTCTCTTATCGGGGAGCCCTGGCGGACTATGGTCGGCAAGGTTGGGATGCGGACGACGAAGAAATTCAAAGCCCACCCACCACCCACTTCATAGCCACTGTCGATGATTTATCCAACATGCTCGACTTCGACTCCGAAGACATCGACGGTATGGAGGATGATGTAGGAGACGAACAGGAACCAGCGCCTATAGGGCACTGGACAACCACCCCATCTCACGATGTATACAGGGTGGACACACCTAAAAGAAACGACGACGAGGAACAAAGGGACGCAACGAGGATCGTTCCCTCGGCAAGTCAAAGCGGCGGCGTAAGCGCCGCTCAAACCGCACCTCGGCAGAGACATCAACCATACACCCAGCCATAGAGCGAGGCGAACCGGCGGACGCATTTAACATGCCATCGAGCAACCGTCCGAACAGGGCAACTTGGATAAACAACCCGTCCCCGGCGAAGATAACAGTCCGGACGACCTCACGCCGGACAAGCTACAAGAGCAGAAGAACCTCCACAAAAGGCTCATCGCCACTGCGCGTAGCCTGAAAAAGCAGAAGCGGAAGCTCAAAACAGCGGAAGATGCACTCAGAACTAGATGGAGCAAAGTACTCAACACCGCACACAAGCCGACACGCGATCCGCACAAGGATTCACATCAAAAAGATGGCCTAGCTAGATCTATCTACGGGCCAAGAAAGCAAGCTCTAGTAAGCAATGCAACGCATCAAGTATCCGAACATCACGGTACACCCAAATATAGGGGTGCCACACACCCCCTATGTTTCACTGATGAGGTACTAGATCATGAATTTCCAGCGGGATTCAAGCCCGTACATAGAGGCATACGACGGAACAACAGACCCTGGAGTCTGGATTGAGGATTACATCCTCCACATACACATGGCTAGAGGAGATGATCTCCACGCCATAAAACACTTACCCCTCAAGCTCAAAGGGCCAGCCCGGCATTGGCTTAAAAGCCTTCCCGAAAACACCATTGGAAGTTGGGAAGAGCTCGAGGATGCTCTCTGGGAAAATTTTCAAGGGACCTATGTCCGACCTCGGGATGCAGACGATTTAAGTCATATAACTCAACAACCCGGAGAGTCAGCCCGGAGACTCTGGAACAGATTTCTTACTAAAAAGAACCAGATAGTCGACTGTCCGGACGCCGAAGCCTTAGCAGCTTTCAAACACAGCGTTCGAGATGATTGGCTCGCCAGACACCTCGGCCAAGAAAAGCCAAGAACAATGGCCGCATTAACAAGCCTCATGACCCGCTTTTACGCAGGAGAGGATAGCTGGTTGGCAAGATGCGATACCAGCGACCCAAGTACATCCGGGTTAGGGATGGAACGGAAACTGCGATGCAGCAAGGACCAGCGCGGACCAAGGAAACAGCTCAAGAGCACGGCAATCAACGCCGGATTCAAAAGCTCTCAAGAGAATCGAAAAAGCTGCCCTCAAGGATAACAGGACGAGCTATCGACCTAAACAAAATCTTGGACAAGATATGTCAAATCCACAAGACTCCGGAAGCCCGCAAACCATACCCACGGAGATTGTTGGGTCTTCAAGCAATCCGGCAAACTCAACGCCGAACACAAGGGGCTCGACACACCAAGCGAGGACGATGACGAACCCCACAAGCAGAGCACCGGAAAACAAAAGAATTTCCCACAAGAAGTCAAAACAGTAAACTCACTTCACGTGACAAAAGGGAAAAATAGGGTGGCGCCTATAGTGATACGGCCATACGGCCTATCCCAAAGGAGTCCCGCCACTGGTTGTTAAAACCAATCACCTTCGACCATCAGGATTATTCTAGAAGTATCTGGAACGCAGGCTGGACTGCCTTGATATTAGATCCGATAATTGACGGACTCCAATTTACACAAGTCCTAATGGACGGCGGCAGTGATCTAAACCTGCTATATCAGGACACAATCCACAAAATGGGGATAGACCCAACAAAAATTCGCCATAGCAACACTTCCTTTCAAGGGGTAACGCCAGGCCCAGATGCCCATTGTACGGGCTCTCTCCTGCTAGAAGTTATGTTCGGCTCCCCCGACAACTTCCACCGCGAAAATCTAACCTTCCACATTGCCCCATTCACAAGTAGCTATCAAGCACTCCTGGGACGCGAAGCTTTCGCCCGCTTTAGCGCAATACCGCATTATGCATCTCTTATACTTAAAATGCCCGGTTCGCGAGGCATCATCTCATTAAAGGGAAATTTTGAGTGTTCCTCGAGCGTGGAAGATTGTGCGGCTGCCTTGACAGCCACACACTAAACCGGCTTCACTGATCAAAGCACCTAAATAGGTCGCTCAGACCCCGGACATGGCTAGACGAGTCTGGTGTAAACATAAAAGGGCTTATTAGCCGCATACCCCCGTACAAGGGGCTCCGCGCATGTACAACAAGAGACGATAAAGCTCAATTTTATTCATTTTTTGAACTATACTTTGTTTATTTAATATGACGTATATTTTCGCATGATCTTTTTCAACTAAGTTCCTCTCTTTTACAGATGAACACCGTGCTACACCGTCCGTGATACGCCACAACGGAGACACAGCGCAGACGCAAGAGGGACCCGCTCAAGGATTCTTTTTAGATTAAGACCCTGCGTAAACCGCTTTTACTGCCTCTTGTTGATACACATCCCCCGGTTTCGTGATATAACCGAGGAGGAGGCTGGCGTCTTGGCATGTGGCCACATCATAATTTTGCACGTACCTGGACACCAGGGGCTCATTACCAAGGGCGTTGTTCAGCCCGCTTTCATAAAGACTGAATACCTTAGGGAGTGTTCGGCGTCGCGAGTTTGGCCTTATATGCATCAGCTCCGAATCATGTCTTTGGTCAAATGTTGGGTTTGCCCGGCTCCTGTGTTTTGCTGCCTTACGCTCCGCTCTATCGGCTAAGGCGGCACCAGGAGAACTACTGCGATTGTGCTTCGGTTTGGCCAGGCGAGCACCTCAGTAGAGAAAGCCGAAAACTGACTGTCATGATATAGCGTGAGACTGGTCAACCACTCGATGACCCGCCGGAATCTTTAGGATTCCTCCGCATTAACGAAGGGCTGTTTCCCGGCCAGGCACACACGCGCCCCGAATTCGGGTGAGCGCGGTGCCCCTAGGGGCTATATAGTAGCCCCACTGTCAAACTCCTATGGCTAAGTGAAAGTGATAAAGCATTATAGTCCGGTTGCCTAGTTCGCTGCGCTATCACCTCCTTTATAGGACCAAGACGTTGGATTAAGTGTGAAAATGCGCCTTCTGCGAAAACCCCCGCATTATATGCGTGGGGGCTGAAGCCGACGACTGCCATCTTTCAGGTTATATATACATATACATTAACGGCCGCATAGGAGGTATTTTAATTCTTGAAGGCACAAGTATAAAAAGCTTTTATATTCCCTCGAAACATTGTTTTACAATAATACATGTTATTCGAACATAATATCCTTCGAGCACTGCGTCTCTATTAAACGAGCGCCCTGTAGAACTTCCTGAAAATAGTGCTCGGCAGGTACTCGGCTCTCGTCCGAATCTTGGGATGCAACAGCGGTGGCCTTCATCTCCGCCCAGTATGTCTTGACACGGGCAAGAGCTATCCACGCACCTCTATGCACGCTGACCTCTTCATTGCATTGATATGCGACACCGCACCAAGGAACCGCTGCACCAAGCTAAAATAACTCTTGGCTCGGGCCTTTCCGCCACAGATGACTCACGACATACTTCATGGCGAGTCCGGATAACCTATTCAGCTCACCACGCCGCCAAACGATCGGTTAATGGAAGTGGGCGCTCTGGATTGTGGAACTGCGACCATAAAAGCTTTTCCACTTCGTGATCCTTTTGATCGCGAAAGTGTTCGGCCGCGTCCACGGCACTCGCCGCCAAGTCTAGATAAGGGTCCGCCGCACTCCACAGCCGGTCCAACGGAGCATATTTAGGATCCCCGAACTTCATCCGCAACATAAAGGGCTTTCCAGCCGCGATATCTCCGGCCTGACGTAGCTCCTCCTTCATAGCTCTCATCGCAGAGCGAGCATCCTTGGCCTCAGTAGTGGCCTTCTTCAGGTCCTTCTGTTCCACCCGATCTTCTTTTTCAAGAAGCTTGCAGCGGTCGGCATCATCCTTCAATTTCACAGCCATCTCGGCCATTTCTTTCTTGCTTCGGCAGCAAGCAGCCTGTTCGGCTTTCAGCTCTTCAGCCGCCTTTAAGGCAGCCGCATCACTTTTCCTGGCCTGCTCCTTGGCTCGGGCAAGCTCCGCCCGAAGGTTCTCCACGGCAGTGGCACCATCTGCATCAAGCATACAGGTTGTAAGGTACGAGCATCAAACCCCCTTACCAGGTGTCTGTGGAGAAATTACATACCTTGTGACTCGTCAAGCCGCTTGTTGACAAGCGCGATGTCGGCATCTGCCACGTCAAGTTGCCGCTTTAGCTCGGCAAATTCATCAGCCCGGCTAGCCACCGGACACTTATCCACCTACATAGGAAAAGCGACATATCATACCTGGGATTATGATCCTCGGCGCGCCGTTTTTGACAACGCACCGAGTCTCGTGGCTACTATCTATACAGTATGCATCTTTATATGCGAGAACTGTCAAAAGGTACATCATTTTATGCCTCAAAACCTATCAAGAAACTCCCGACAACCCAGACAACCCGCTCTCCGCGATGAAATCCTTTCAATCACCGTACCCATCAACGCACGGTGTTCTTACGAGATAGACGCCGCCGAGCAGATCCTTTAGCTCCTCCGACCGCACACCGGACGGTGCCGGACTCGTCTGATGGCCTTTTTCAAAGGCCGGACACGAAGGGCTTTGGGGGGCCATACGACTGCCTTCCGGCCCTGCCGGATTCGGAGAAACCCTCCGTAACGACACCTCGTGGTCGCCTACCGCCGGAGGTACGGCAGGGGAGGCGCCCGCTCTCCATCATCTCCGGTCGATGATCCCACAAGACGAGCTCTGAGAAGGGCTGAGATCCGAACTACAAGGTAAAAATTCGGTTATCTTCCTCGAAAATAGAACAGGATGTCTCTTATTTTAAAACTCCCTCTCTACTTACGGCTCACTTGGAGGGATGATCCCTTGGGGCACAAAGGCTTGCCGAGGCATCTCCCGCGCAGGACCCTCTGACGAAGATTTCTTCCCCCGCTTTGAGACCATGGTCTCCGGGTCTTCAGAGGCGGTCCTCTTCTTCCCCTGGATGGAGGGATTATCGATTCCTCCTTTCCTAACAGCCTTCTTCGGGGAGGCGGTAGCTTCCTTGTTCCCCCCTTCGCCTTCTTCCAAAGGCGCAACCTCCAGCATCCTGGTTAACACGGGATCCGGCGTGGTCTCGTGGAGGGGGCCGGACACCGATTAGCTTTGCTTTCTCTATCCACTCCTGTTTAAGGGACAACTCTTTTAAGGGCAATTTTATGATAAATATACGGATGGTGTGTCCGGGTACAGGACTACTTACTTGAGTATCCGGGCGATTGCAGCTCAGACCTGCGTCCTCGGTCGAGTCCGGACACATTGCTTGTGATCCGAAGAACAATTTGTACATCTCCATGGGCGTCGCGCCCATAAAATGTTGGAGAGCTCGTGGTCCCTCCGGATTAAACTCCCACAGGCGGAGGGGGCGATGTTTGCAGGGCAAGGTGCGGCGAATCAACATGACCTGCGTCACCGTGACCAGATTGATGTCTCTCTCTAGGAGATCATGAATGCGGCCATGTAACAAGGGCACGCCTTGGACGACCCCCAGTTAAACTCTTTATTGACCCATGACGCCAGCTGTGGTGGGGGACCCGAGCGAAAGGCAGGTGGCGCCACCCACTTGGTGCCCCTGGGAGTTGTGATATAAAACCACTCTCGCTGCCATAAGCTGAACTCCTCTTGAAAAGAGCCCTCGGGCCATGGAGCGTCAGCATTCTTGCTTATAACAGCGCCTCCGCACTCCGCATGCTGCCCCTCGATCATCTTCGGCTCTACTTTGAAGGTCTTAAGCGACAATCCGAAGTGAGGAGTAATGCGGAGGAAGGCTTCGCACACGACGATGAACGATGAGATGTGGAGGATGGACTCCGGAGTCAAGTCGTGAAATTCCAGCCCATAATAAAACATGAGCCCCCTCACGAACGGGTCCGTCGGGAAGCCTAGCCCCCGAAGGAAGTGAGACGCGAACACCACGCTCTCACCAGGCTTGGGAGTGGGAATAACCTGCCCTTAAGCAGGCAGCCTATGCGAGATTTCGCCGGTTAGATACCTGGCATCTCTCAGCTTTAGCACGTCTTCTTCCGTAACGGAGGAAGGCATCCACCGGCATTGAAGGCCGAAGCCGGACATCATCGAAGGTCCGAAGCGCCTGAATTTGGAGCTTTGGGTGTTGGAACTCGAGGCGAGAGGCGGATTCGATTGAGATTGAAAGAAAGGAGTAGAGCCTTGGTCTCTTTATAAAGAGGTTGAATACCAAGAGCCCTCCCCGTGACCTTTTGGGACTCGCCTTCGATTGAGGAAATATACCAACGGACACGATTGGGTTACCCACGCCTGTATTGATGAGAATCCCGGAATAAGGGGACACGATCTCTGCTTCGACAAGACGTGCCAAGGAAACCGCCTCGCTAAGTGCGCTGAGGTGGGACAGTAAAAACGATTCGAATAAAGGCTTGGCCATGGTGTGATGTCACGCTGCGAAATACGTCAGCAGATTGGATTTGTGTAAATATTATTCTCTTTACGGTGGTATGTGGAACTTATTTTGCAGAGCCGGACACTATCCTTGTGTTCAAAATCTTCTATGAAGTATTCGGAGGAGGAACCCGCCTTGCAATGCCGAAGACAATTTGCACGCCGGACTCGTCGTCATTGAAGCTTGGTTCAGGGGCTAGTGAGGGAGTTCTGGATTAGGGGGTATCCGGATGGCCGGACTATAACCTTTGGCCGGACTCCTGGACTATGAAGATATAAGATTGAAGACTTCGTCCCGTGTCCGGATGGGACTTTCCTTGGCGTGGAAGGCAAGCTTGGCGATACGGATATGTAGATCTCCTCCCATTTGTAACCGACTCTATGTAACCCTAACTCTCTCCGGTGTCTATATAAACCGGAGGGTTTTAGTCCATAGGACGAACAACAATCATACCATAGGCTAGCTTCTAGGGTTTAGCCTCTCTGATCTCGTGGTAGATCTACTCTTGTACTACCCATATTATCAATATTAATCAAGCAGGAGTAGGGTTTTACCTCCATCAATAGGGCCCGAACCTGGGTAAAAACATAGTGTCCCTTGTCTCCTGTTACCATCCGCCTAGACGCACAGTTCGGGACCCCCTACCCGAGATCCGCCGGTTTTGACACCGACAATCACCAAAGTTCTCCACAACGGAGCATATCGCCTCTACAATGTGGAGCACAATACAGACGAGCCACGTGGTTGGAATCCGGAGCTTCTCCGCCCCTTTTATACTTAAGCATTCAGACTATTGAGATGTAATAAGAAATACCTCCTACTTTGATTATCAAAGACACAGTTTTACAGTCTCCTAAATGATTGTTGTTCCTTTTTTATGTGTTCTAAATCCCCCAGTGGGTGCCTTAGCTGTGAATCCGCTTCGCCTAAGTTCCAAAAAAGAAAATCCTGCCGAGTGAAGAGCAAGCCTCTCACTCGGGGGCTTAGCTGCGAATCCGTTTCGCCTAAGTTTGAAAAAATCCTACCGAGTGAAGATTAACCCTCTCACTCGCGGGCTTAGCTGCAGTCCAGTACTCGCCTAAGTTTGAAAAATCCTACCGAGTGAAGAGCAACCCTCTCACTCGGGGGCTTAGCTGCAGTCCAGTACTAGCCTAAGTTTGAAAAATCCTACCGAGTGAAGAGCAACCCTCTCACTCGGGGGCTTAGCTGCAGTCCAGTACTCGCCTAAGTTTGAAAATCCTACCGAGTGAAGAGCAACCCTCTCACTTGGGGGCTTAGCTGTAGTCCAGTACTCGCCTAAGTTTGAAAAATCCTACCGAGTGAAGAGAAACCCTCTCACTCGGGGGCTTATAGCTGCAGTCCAGTACTCGCCTAAGTTTGAAAAATCCTACCGAGTGGTGAACAAGCCTCTCACTCGGAGGCTTAGCTGTGAATCCGTTTCGCCTAAGTTTAAAAAATCCTACCGAGTGGTGACCAAGCCTCTCACTCGAGGGCTTAGCTACAGTCTAGTACTCGCCTAAGTTTGAAAAATCCCACCGAGTGGTGAGCAAGCCTCTCACTCGGGGGCTTAGCTGCAGTCCAGTACTCTCCTAAGTTTTAAAAATCCCACCGAGTGGTGAGCAAGCCTCTTACTCGGGGGCTTAGCTGCAGTCCAGTACTCGCCTAAGTTTAAAAAAATCCCACCGAGTGGTGAGCAAGCCTCTCACTCGGGGGCTTAGCTGTAGTCCAGTACTCGCGTAAGTTTGAAAAAATCCCACCGAGTGAAAAGCAACCCTCTCACTCAGGGGCTTAGCTGCAGTCCAGTACTCGCCTAAGTTCGAAAGATCCCACCAAGTGAAGAGCAACCCTCTCACTCGGGGGCTTAGTTGCAGTCAAGTACTCGCCTAAGTTTAAAACACGTTCCGAGTGAGGACCGATCTTCTCCTCAGAGCTGCGCCATAAGTAAAATGTGCGCTCCAGCCCGATCCGCAAGGACGACGAGGTGCAGGTCGACTGCGACCTTCTCCTCAGGGCTGCACCATAAGTACAATGTGCGCTCCATCTGATCCGCAAGGACGATGAGGTGCAGGTCGACTGCGAACTTCTCCTCCGAGCTGCGCCGTGAATACAATGTGCGCTCCATCCCGATCCGCAAGAACGTCGAGGTGCAGGTCGACTGCGACCTTCTCCTCAGAGCTGCGCCATAAATACAATATTCAGAGATAAACCAAGTTTAGATAAATCCTAAGGTTCCATACCACGAATTAAAGTACTCGGGCATCAGGCCCGAAGGACTTTAATGGTTACAAAATGACTCGGCATTCCGAGGCAAATTTAAGGCAAGGCATAAAGTTTGTTCACTCCGCGGGAGGAGGGCTAGCAGGCTCGACGAACTCGTCCAGGTCGATTTCGTCAACAATTCAAGTGGCAGCAGCAATGAAGGTTTCCATGAAGGATTGGAAGTCGTGCTTTTTGGTATTGGCAACCTTGATCGCCGCTAGCTTCTCTTCTTGCGCTTCCTTGCAGTGGACATGAACCAGAGGCAGAGCCACGTCAGCACCGCATCAAGCAGAAGACTTCTTCCATTCCTGCACTCGACCAGGGACCTCATTGAGTCGAGCCATCAGAGACTCGAGGTCATTTTGGTGCGCCGCCCCTGGCCAGAGTGCTGTGTCGATTCGCGACACTGCAACTTTCAGCCGAGCAAGGTAGTCGACAACACCAGCGACACGGGATTCCAGTCGGAGCACGTTCATGGCAGCTTCGTCCTTAACAGGAGATGATGGGGTCCAAGCTTGTCTCAATTCGCCCAGTCTCTTCCTCGAAGTTCTGGCAAAATTCTGCACACACAATACAACAATGAGTCAATAGCTATATATCGAGTCGAAAACAACAAGTCAATCGGACAAAGGAAAGCACCTTCAAGCATAACGAATAACTTCTTGGCAAGTCCCCCCAGATAATTCTCCAGCTCATCTCTCTTGCGGGCGATGTCTTCTACCTAGTCAGTTAGGGCCCTCTTGTCCTTCTTCAGATGAGTCGCCTCCTTGTTGGCTTCATCCAGGGCAGTCTTCAGCTTGGCGTTCTCTTCCTCCAGTTTACCGACTGAAGCAAGCTTCTGGTCGGCGAGTACGGTTTTCTCTTCTGCTGCCTTCTGTGCAGCTGCAAGGTCCAGATCCTGGTTCATTGTTTTTGAAAGAAATAACATTTGGTTCAGAGAAAGGAAATAACACTCGGTACAGAAACAAATCAGTCGACAATTTTTTCATACCAGCGGCTTCATCCTTGGCCTTCTGCAAGTTCGTCTTGGCCAACTCCAAATCGAGATTGAG
Source organism: Aegilops longissima (assembly GCA_021605205.1). Classification (NCBI taxonomy): domain Eukaryota; kingdom Viridiplantae; phylum Streptophyta; class Magnoliopsida; order Poales; family Poaceae; genus Aegilops; species Aegilops longissima. Next base: position 59,424,306 of record CM038679.1, read on the forward strand.
CTGAATCTGTTTCTGCTCCAGGTCAGCAAAATGAGCTCCAAGTTCACAAGATTTTTGTGATCAGAGGATGCTTAGTCGACAGATGCGATGATTGGTTACATCATTCAACAACTTCTAAGACTACTGCCGAATCAAACATCCAACAGTAGTCTCGGGGACTACACCCAGTGGTGCACTTAGCGTTCCCCCACTGGTCCAGTTTCCACTCGACATGGTCCGTCCAGGTCGAGTGAGAAAGTTCTGATTCACAGACCATAGCCGACTGCCCACAGTCAACTATGGTCTCGGGGATTACACACAGTGGGTGCACTCAGCGTGCCCCCTCTGGTTCAAAGACTCAATCGAGACAACCTAGTCGACCCAAGAAGCAAAACTATTTAGCAGTAAGTTAAACACCCAGTGGGTGTACAAATGCAAAATGCAGACTGATGAAAATATTCTCAAGGAAAGTTTTCAGGTAGCATATCCTAACAGAACAAGCGACAAGCTAAAGGATCAGTCGGTAATCAACCAACCTGGACGTTGCTCTGGAGAGCTGAGCTGGCGTCGTAAGAAGCTTGACTGGCCTCCTGAACCACCTTCATCTGCTCCATCATGATGCCTGCCTGGCGTATAGCCTCCTTGGCAGCACCCACTTGGTCCTCTGGGACGTGATGCGCAGTGAAAAGTGAAGATGGATCGGCTGGAATTTGTGCAGTCGACGCTGAAGGCTGGGCCCTCGACAATGGTACGACAAAAGTCACAGAAGCCCGGTTGGCATCGCAGGTCTCCTGGGTCACCTGTTCCGTCACTGGCGTCGACTGAGGAACCTTGCCAGTTGATGTCTTCCTGCTTCTCCTTCCCTTGGGCCTTAGTGGCACATCCTCGTCGTCATCTGGAAGATCAATGACATTTGGAGGAGCTGCAAAAGAATCAATCGCCAGAATTCAGTCGACCAACAAAATGGCCGAGAAAGCAAAGACATGATTGCAAAAGTTGTACTCGGGTTGGAAGTGACCATGTCTTCCATTTCCTCGTCACCATCTATGTGAGCAGAAGTCCCAGAAGTAGCAGCACTGCAAGTTTCAAGATTCACTCGGTTAAATCAAGAAGAGAGTCGACAGCACACGTCCTTGAGCAAAAAATGAAGACAAGACACTTACGCAGAAGCGACGGGGACATCGATCTTGATCTTGGGCAGGGTCTTCCGAGACTTCGAGGCTGCAACTTTGGGCTACTTTGAAGCCTTCTCAGTTGGCACAGGGAAAGAGGTCCGAGTGTGCTTGGAAGTCTGTCCAGTCGACTTAGCCACTTTGCCACGGATACTTGCTGGGTCGTGCAGATGCTTGGAACGCCTTTCATTGCGAGGTAGTGACTCGACTTCTTCGCCACTGCTCGAGTCCTTGCTTTGCTCCTCCTCTTCTCCTCCATCAGACTGCCAATCCATGGTTTCGCCTCCGCTTTCTTGTCCTTCCTGGTACTGCTCTTGCTCTCCGTTCGGCATTGAGTATGTCCCCATATAGATCTGCGAAGCAAAAGAGGTGAACAAAGGGTGGTCGACTCAATAAACAACTGCGAGTCAGAATGAAAAACACTCGGAAATAAAGAATAGACCTGGTCTGGCTGGTTGCTGGCGTCGAATGGTAAAACTCTTCGGGACCCCCTGGGATTATCCTTGTTTCCTGTGATGCCTTGCACCCATTGCGCCCCCGTCTTCTCATCAACGTCCTCCGAATGGATCCGAGTGGAATCTTCAATTCCCGAGTACATCCACATTGAGTGATCGCGAGCCTAGAGAGGCTGGATACATCGACTAAGGAATACCTCGAGCAGATCCATACCAGTCACACCCTCACGGATCCGCTGAACTACTCGCTCCATCAACATGGTCACCTCCGCCTTCTCTGCTGGAGTCACTTTCAAAGAAGTGGGTTTCTGGACTCGTTCCAAGGAAAAGGGAGGGAGACCAGTCGGATGGCCAGGGTTGACTTGTCTTTGCAGTAAAACCAAGTCGACTGCCACCCTCTAACCGAGTCAGGGAGAGTCATCGCGGGAAAGGCATTTTCCCCCTCATCTGGATACCTAAGCCCCCACACATCTGAATCACCTGGGTTCTCTCGTCACTCGGGCTAGCTTTTTCACATCTGCGGCGGCATGTGAAGATGTGCTTAAATGACCCAGTCAGGCAATGACAGCCCAAGAAATTCTCACACAAGGAGACAAAGGTGGCGAGGTACGTGATTGTGTTGGGAGAGAAATGGTGGAGTTGAGCCCCAAAGAAGTTCAGAAAAGCACGGAAAAAAGGATGTGGGGGCAAAGAAAAACCGCGGTCGACGTGAGTGGCGAGTAAGACGACTCACCCTCCTGAGGTTGCGGTTCAGTTTCCTCCCCCGGGAGCCTCCAGGAGCCGTGCTCAATCAGCCCGCTCTCAGCCAGATCCTGCAAGTCATCCAGCTCGATTATGGACTGGATCCAGTCACCCTGGACCCAGCCGCGTGGCAAAGCAGATCTCGACGATGACCCGCTCCTGCCGGTCTTCTTCCCCTTTCCCTTTACCGCCCCCTTCTTTGCACGCTCCAGCGCCACCGTCTTGTCCTTCGCCATCACAGCAAGAGGCGCACGGGCGGGAGGCGGCGTCGGGAGCGGAAGCGGTAGCGGTGGAGAAGCAGAGGAGGAAGGAGATATTGAGGCGGATTGTGCAAAATTTCCCAACCCAATGCCTTATATGGAGTCATTTCCGAGTGACTGACGGCTGGGCCCGGGCAATCCTATCAAATCCCGCAACTGTCGCTCGCTCGGTACGTGGCGAAAAAGGTGGCGCGGAGATCGAGGCGCCCCTACCTAATCCATCCCGATTACTGCGGCCTCCTCCGTCCCGCGCGCTTCCCAAAATTTAGAATCCCGCAAGATCCGGGAGCAGCAGAGCAATCTGTTAGATTGAAGAGTTTTTCCATATCAAAACTCGAAGCTTATCAGCAAAGTTCACTCGACTACTTTAGAATGGATCAAGGCGACTGAAAATGAAGTCAAAGTTGTTACATGGCTCATCAGTCTAAGGAAAACGCTTCCGCTGCGTGCAACTGAGTCGGAACCAAGTTCCACTCCTTTTTTCACTCGAACCCTGAACCATTCGGGGGCTAATGATGATGACATGTACCTAGGGTAGGGTCATAGGCGTAGACACCCTCCACAAGGATATTTACCTAAAGTCAGAAGTATTCAAGGGATACCATCATCCACTTGACCGGAAACATTCCACTCGGAAGACTCAAGTTCATTCGACCAGGAAGTACTCACTCGACCGTAACAATAATCACTCGACGGATAGAAGATCCAAAGCCACTCTATATGGTAACGGTCAGGCGTTACTCTATAGACTTCATGGTCATTCATATATCTTTATTGCTGGCGTTATCTGTAGCGCCCTATCTTTATGTACCTTAAACCCTATGTAACTGAGGGACAGAGGGATCTGGCGAACTCTATATAAGCCACCACCCTCCTCGGGGACAAGGGTTCGCACCCCCCTGTAACTCCACACACATAATCCAATCGACTGAGCTCCCGAGCACCGAGACGTAGGGCTGTTACTTCCACCATGAAGGGCCTGAACTCGTAAATCTTGTGTGTACAACTTCACCATAGCTGGGATCTTGCCTCCTCATACCTACCCCCCATTCTACTGTCAGTCTTAGAACCACGACAGTCAGTTCCCCCCTTCTCTCATGCATTACCAAGGTATATCGCGAGAAGAAGAGGAGGAAACGACCCCCACGACAACAGTCGGGATCCTTCCTTCAAGAACAGACTGAAAGTCACACAAAGAGCCCCAATAGACTGAAAGTCAACCCGTTACATATATCGAGTAATGACATAAAAAATGGCCTATGTTTTGCCGGAATGTCGTTTAATTCCTGTTCAGGTAAATCACGGGTACTCGATATGTCCCTCTTTCTAGAACAAGTCATGCCAAAATTCAAGAAAAAATTCGTCATGATCTTTGCTAAAAACAAGACATATCGAGCGCTTGAAATTTGTCAGATCGGAAATTTATCAATGTTCCGGCAAAACATAGGCCACTAGGAGTTTCCTTGCAAACAATAAAAGCCAAGATAACACTTGGAAAAGCACATACACATGTAGTAGACATATCCATCATATCATATTTCCAAATATCAATGTGTAACAACACTAGTACTACGCAACACTACTCCATGTATGACATGAATAAATAGACCATCTTTACTCCTAGATGGCCGTCGAGGATGCGGTGTCTTCGGTGATCTTCTGGGCATCGTCGAGCGGCTCGTCGGTGATCTACCCTGCACCACATGAGTAGTCACACATGAGCATGTAAACACTATTGAGCAGGTTACTAGCATACGAGTAAATAGTTCCAGGATCACTTTAAGCATGAACAGTGTCAAGTTCTCATTATATAGAAAATTTCAAACTTGAAATGCTATTCAAATATATTATCATTTCAAAAAATTATAGCGTCACATTTCCATTTCAAAAAATACTAGCTTCACATTTTCATTTAAAAAAATACTTGCTTCGAATTTTCATTTAAAAATACACTAGCTTCACTTTTTCATTTAAAAAATACTTGCTTCACATTTTCATCTAAAAACTACTAGCTTCACATTTTCATTTCAAAAAAATACTAGCTTCACTTTTTCATTTCAAAAATAAATAGTTGCTTCACATTTTCATTTAGAAAATACTAGCTTCACATTTTCATGTCAAAAATACTAGCTTCTCTTTTCATTTCAAAAAAAATACTAGCTTCACTTTTTCATGTCAAGAAGAAAATACTAGCTTCACTTTTTCATTTCGAAAAAAGTACTTGCTTCACATTTTCATTTTTTAAATACTAACTTCACATTTTCATTTCAAAAAAAATACTAGCTTTACATTTTCGTTCCAAAGAAAATACTAGCTTCACATTTTCATTTCTACTCATCTACTACTACTACATCTATGAAAATATCTATGAATTTTTTGAGCATCATCTCCATCTGGACCTAGAACTTGAAGGAATTCTAAAACTTCAAGAGAATCCCCAAAACCTAGCTATGGAAGGGGGAAGAGGGAGGAGGGGTGGCGGCTGGTGGAGAGAAGAGGGGCGGTGGCTGGAGGAGGGAGGAGGAAGAGGATGAGGAGGATGAGGAGGATGAGGAAGGAGGAGGGCGAGGAGGCTTACCGAGTGCGGTGCGTGACGACAGTGACGAAAGGGCGCGCGATGAGGGAGGGACAGAGTGGGGAGGGAGAGTGAGCAACGCGGGCGAGGTAGAGGATAAGGCTAGCATAGCAGTAGTGTGGGGCAAGGACCAACACTACTGCTAAGAGCCTTACCTGTAGCGCGGTAACCAGGCCCAGCGCTACTGCTAGTCGGGGCCCACAAGCTGGCCGGTGTATACATACTAGCAGCGCTGGGTCCAGGCCCCATGCTACTGCTATGATGTTAGTAGCAGCGCGGGTTCCAGGCCCAACGCTGCTACTGTTGCCTCCCTCGGGGTGGCCGACGGGGCCACTTAGTAGTAGCGCCAGGTGGCCAAGCCCACGCTGCTACTAAGAAGGACCTGCAACACCGGTTCCAGTCACGCGCTACTGCTATTTAACAATAGCGCCGACTCCGAGTCCAGCGCTATTGATAAGCATCTACCTATAAGGTATTTACTAGTAGTGCGAGCTGCCAGATCTGACGCCCCAAAAGGATCCACGACCAAATCATCGAGGGAGGACCACGATGAGAGGAGGAGTTTGGGAAGCAGACCTGAAGAAACCAATGAAGCCATCGGTAGCTGTGACGAGCCCTCTCTGCCCTAACGCCGCCCATGCGGCCGGAAGGGACGGCCAACACCTGTGAGCGCCATCTACGGAAGAGATCGATGACACTGTCTCCATCCAGGGCCACCGCCCTGGCTTCCAAAGCCCCTTACAACGACGCAAGGCAACAGATCCTCGGTGCTACCTTCCCCGGTAGACACGCAACAAGGCTGACAAGCTCCCCAGGTGGTGACAGGGAAGGGAGGGAGGGGTGGCGGCGGGCCTTGGGTTAGGTCAGTCTCATGTCGCCTGAGAAGGGCGATGAGCTTACGAATAATTGACTAGCCAAAATGTTGGTTAGAGATTCCTTGGCCCTTTACTGGCCCAAAAATTGGCAAAAGTTGTGAAGAGAATGTGCAACTTCGCGTAGGCAACCAGAATTTTGACTAGCAACCAATGCAAGGACCAAAATACGGCTGCCTAAATTTTTGCATGGCACTTTAGGCACCAATCAAACATACGCTATATTCTACTAGGTGTGAGAATTGACAAGTGACAAGCGGAAGAAAAATAAAATGCTTCGCCAGGAGGGCACAACAAGGTTTGAACATTAACTTTGAGCACTCCACACCACAGTTGCTGTCGATATTATGGCTCCGTTCGGATCCTCTCCGCTCCCCCACTGCAGCTCCCGGAGCGGAGGGAGCGCCAGCACAAAAACAGGGAGCGGCTTGAAACCAGCTCTCGAACGGAGCGGAGTTTAAGGGACGGGAGAGCTTCCGAACAGGCACTATAAGTCTTCTTTTTGCCCATTGCAACCCATACGAACGAGGATTCAACCGAGGGTCTCACTCTCACAAGCTTGATCACAGTCTGGACAGATGACTCGACAACTGCCTTCTCAAGATCTTCCCGGCCGGCGATCTGGGTATGGAGTCGGTGAAGAGCACCTTGCGGACCTTCTTGTACGGCGCCACCTGCTTCGCCACGTGCTCCATGATTTGTGCCTCAGTGATCTTGCTCCCGGGTTGCCTCACCACCAGCGCTATGGGTATCTCTCCCGCCTCTTCGTGAGGATATCTGCAAATTCACTGGAACCGTCAATACTGCCGGAGCATGTGGCGCCGTACATTCAGTTTGTAAGCTGCCATGTTCCATTGTAAAATTCAAAATGCGGTAAACTGTCACGATAATTCATCGGACTTACGGCATAACTGCAGCATCAACAATTTCTGGCAACGATTGCAGGATAAGCTCCAGCTCTACAGGCGCGACCTGCAGTATTCAGTTTATCTAGCTAAGCATCAATCATGCAAATCAGGTTGCTAACTTTCTAGTAGTAGTATATATATGACAATAATAACACATGGTTCAGGAGCTGATAAGAGCGGACCTGATAGGCCTTGTACTTGATGAGCTCCTTGAGCCTGTCCACCACGAACAGAAACCCATCCTGATCAATGTAGCAAAGGTCGCCGGTCTTGAGCCAGCCTTCCGAATCGAAAGCGGCCGCGTTCGCCTCCTCGTCGCCAACGTAACCTGCACAGAAACAAAAACAGTAGGTAATCTCAGCGCAGCGTCACAACAATCTGCGCGCACTGAGGGCAATGTGCGTTGCAGGACGATATGCTCGTGGCTTCACCTGTCATGATGGAAGGACCTCTCAAACACAGCTCCCCTTTCTGCCCGACGGGCAAGGGCTCGCCGGTGACGATGTCGACGATCTTCGCCTCGATGTTGTGGTTGATGCGGCCGGCGGAGCCTACGTGGGAGCACTCGTCCCGGTCCACCATCAAGGATACGGCCCCAGCCTCAGTTGAGCCATAACCCTGAAGCAGGTTTAAGCCACAAGATTTTAGAAATTGTACTGAAAAGTCTCCTAGACTTGCACCAATTTGACACGGTGAGCAGATCCTATGGCTGCAGATTACAGTCGTTCTTCTCACCGTTGACAGAAACGACTCTTTTAACTACGAAAAACTTGTCTTGAAATACATAATTTGATCATCATCCCGAAGAGACTTTAGTAGTGTTTTCGTAAGGGGTAGAAGAACGTGTGTGTTTCTTTAGGTAGGTGTTCACACATTTTGTGCGATCCCAGTGCAATCACATGTTCCGGGATCCATCATTGACTCCGGCGATTGCTCAGGTAAACCTGGGCACTCCTTGTTCCCGGGCTACATGAATAAAGTTTCAGGCCCCGTAAAAAGAAAAAGAGAAAAGTATGTTTTTGATCCCTCAAGTTCCCACAAAGTATAGACTTGGTCCTTTAAGATTTTTTGGTATACATTTGGTCCCTCAAGTCTCAAAACCGGATAAGTTTGGTCCTAAACCAGATTTTGAGCACGTTGACCGGTTTTGACTGCCACAAAACCGCCTGATGTACAGTAATTTAAAAAGAAACTTCAAAAAAAATTTGAAATTGTTTGGGGTCGAATATGCTTACATGCGCAAGATGGGAACAAAATTTGGGGCTCTTTTAGCACTTGAGGAGCTCGTGGCAAAAAAACAAAAATATCTGCTTGATGAATAATAAATAAAAAAAATCAAAACAAAATCAAAAAATCCTGAAATTTTTTGGGGTCCAATATGCTTACGTGCGCAAGGTGCGACCAAAATTTTGTCATGAAATGACATCGGACGGGCTCTAGTAAAATTTTGTCATTTTTCTGAAGTTTCTTTTAATATTGTATTCATCGAACAGTTTTGTGGCGGTCAAACCCGGTCAACGTGCTCAAAATCTGGTTTATGACCAAACTTATCCGGTTTTGAGAATTGAGGGACCAAATGTATATCAAAAAATCTTGAGGACCAAGTCTATACTTTGTGAAAACTTGAGGGACCAAAAACATACTTTTCTCAAAGAAAAAAGAAAAAAGTGGCAGGCGTGCATAGGAACCACGATAGATGTACCTCAAGAACAAGGATGGGATCATGCCTTTGCTGCGGTTCAGTACTGTGTTGTACAAAACCAGTCAGGCCAAAGATCAAAGGCTGAAGCTGGACGCCCCATGAAGCGTCAACCTCAAAAACACATTTTGAAAAGCACTTCTCCTGCTTTGAGCATTCATATGAACATATCAAGTAAATAGCATAAGACTATCACTTTTCGGGTTAGTGTCTCAAAATCAACCAAAAATTTGTTTGTCGCTGATACGTACCAAAAGTGTGGTTCGACTGTTTCAAAAACCCCAAATGACCATGCGATTTAAAATTGATCCGGTTTATGACAGTTGAGGCCCACACATAAGAGAATCGTTTGTTTATCCATTTATTTGACCGTTAACTTACATATGAGGCCCACATGTAAATGGCTCTTCCTCGTATTCTATAAACAAAATTCTTCAACCCTCAGTTTTTTACAAAATTACAAATATGTCCTAATATACAATCGGGTCCTTGCAAACATTTTAAAAAAGCAACCAGGGAAGAAGAGGGGGTAGCTCGTGGTTCCTGTAGCTGGCCGATCATGGCTCGTGCGAAGGAGGCCGATGCATTTCTGGCGTGCTCGCAGCCACGGCTCATGAGGAGAGAGAGAGGGGGGGGCAGGGGGGGGGGGAGGGAGGAGAGAGAGGAAGGAGCCCTCAATGTAAGTTAAGGGTCAAACTAAATAGTCAAACAGACTGTTTATTTAGGAATGGGATCAATTTTAAATCGCATGGGCATTTTTTTTAAACAGCCGACCACATTTTGTATGTGGTCTTGTATGTCATTTAAAGATAACAAAAAAGGGTCTACAGTGGCTTATCTCTTAGCCTTATTTTTAATAACTATCATTCCTAAAAATATGATGAGAAATATTGTGTTAAAAGATTATTTCTTGTCTTCTCTTAAATAAGAAAAGATAATTCTTTTCTTATGAGTTCTTTCTCCTTCACCTGATCATTTACCCTACGTGGCACTTTTAAGATAGTACCCTTATTAGTTTTTCTTTTCTTTTCAAGTGCGTTTTTCTCACAGGTGCTGGGCCGGCCCACTAGGCATCGCGCACGGGCGTCAGCTGCGCTTAGCGGCGCTGAAAGCGCCCAATAGAAGCTCCCGTTTGACGTAGAGCAGGGGGAAATGTCCTTTTGAATTAGACCTTACTACAAAGATTTCTCCCAGACCCATCACATCATTTTGGTTGCCTTTAGATCTTCACCTTTTCCTTACATCCAATTGCCCACATCACGAAAAAAAAAATCCCACATATTAAAACAGCACACAACTCTTTGAGCAAATCTAAAACCGCGTGGTATATCATTTTCACTGGTGTTGTCAATTTCATTCAGCAAAATTGGGTGCCCAATGGTCCTTTTCTCAAAAATAATAATAATATCTTCACCAAAGCTCATCAAAAAGCGATTCCTTAGGACCCAGGTAACACGATATGTGACTGCACTATACCTACTTTTGTTACTTAGTTATTCTATTCTTTATTTATATAATGTGTTTGTGGGTCCTATTTGCCGTACGCGTTTTATGTACTGTATGTTTTAAGGTAAGGGCAAACAATACGTACGTTAGTTATTAGTACTAGGAAATAAAGGAAAACGACGTATAGACGTGGAAACACTAACCGTGCGTAGATCCACGTGAGGGAAGCGCCGACGGAACTGCTCCGCCACCGGCGTCGGCAGAGGGGCTCCGCCGCAGACCACCCGCACCAGGCTCTTGAGCCGGTACCTGTCTCTGGTTATCGCCAGCACCATGGGAGGCGCCGCCGTTATCTCCGTGACCTCCCACCGCTCCGCCGCCTCCAGCATCCCCCTCAACCCTGCCCGCGCGGCCGCGTCCGTAATCACGACCATCGTCCGCCCCTGCGCCAGCCCGTTCAGCACGGAGGAGAAACCCATGGAGTGGAACATGGGAGCACTCATCAGATTCCTCTCGACGCCCTTCCTCGACTTCACGTGGTGGGCGTGCAGCCCCGCCCCCGTCGCTATGAAGCTCCGGTGCGACAGCGCCACCGCCTTCACCCGCCCCGACGTGCCGGAGGAGTACTGGATGGCCGCTGTCGCGGACTGGCGCACCGCACCGGCGTCGAGCGGGGCCGACGAGTCGTTCTCCCCTTGGTCGTTGTGGCGCAAGAGGGAGCGGAAGTGCGGGGAGTCGAGGAGGACGGCGGGGAGGCCGGCGGGGAGCTTGGCGGCGGTGGAGGAGACCGCGAAGGCGACGGACGCGCCGGAGAGGGAGACGAGGCGGGACACCTCGCCGGCGGTGAGGGCCGGGTTGGCCGGGGACACGGCCACGCCGACGGCGAGGAGCGCGAAGTAGAGCACGGGCACGTCGAGCCGCGAGGGGGCGAGGACGAAGGCCACGTCGCCGCGGCCGAGCGGGAGCGGGAGCGCGCGCGAGCGCAGGGCGGCCGCGAGCGCGCGCGCCTGGGAGAGGAACGCCTGGTAGGAGACGGCCTCGCCGGTGGTGGCGTCGAGGAGCGCGGGGTGGGCGGGGAGAGGGGACGGCAGCAGCGACAGCGCGAAGGCCGGGAATGTGAGTGGGACGTCCGCCGGCGGCAGCGGCAGCGGCGGGCGGAGGCTGCGGAATGACTTGGTTGTTGCGCAGTAGCCATTGCGGGCGTCCATGGCTCCGCCGTGGGCGCTGGACATCTTCGACTGGGAAACTCGTGAGTGGGGCGAGGCGTTGAAGTGGTGAAGGCTGTCGCAGACTCGTTGTGGACAAGGAGACTGCAACGATAAAGGTGGGTTGTTTCACGGATATTGGGTTTGGGTGGTAGTCGTAATCAAGCAGCAGGCGAGCAATAATCCTCGACTTAGGCTAACTCTAACGCGGACGCAAACTTATGAGGAATTCGTCTACTTTAGCTAGATTTCAGTCAGCTGAATTTTAGTTTTGTGGCTAATTGATTTTCTGTCCCTTGGATTGTGCTTTAATATTTGTGTAGTTTTTCTTTTTCAGTCATGTTTTGCTGATGGTACTGGGCTGTTTGGATACAACTTACACCTATTTTGGGTCAGTCGATTTTCTTCTTGGGTTGGATTTTGATGTGTGCATGCTTTTTTCTATGTGTTTGCTTTTGTTTTCTGCACGTGTGTGCTTTTACTTTTTATTTTTCAGTTGAGTTTTTTTACGTGTATTTTCGGATGTTGAGTGCGTGAAAATGTATACATACAAGTACTACGTGTACAAATTATATTAGAGTACGGAAACTTCACTCTTATATATTTATTCTACATATAATAAAAAGTGCATATTTGTGCTAATTGTGTGGAATATTTTGTTTTTTCATTTTCTTTATTCTTTAACGGTAATAACAATGCTAATTGTTTTGCTAATTAAATACATTTTCTGTTATTATGTGTATGTATGCATGAAAGTACTGTACAATATGTTTGTAAATTATACTAGACTGCTAAAATTGCATTATTATATGCGTATTCACTGTATATTATAAAAGTGCAATTTCATTGCAAAGTTGTGGGCAAGTTTTTTCTTTATTTTCTTTCTTCCTAAGCGTAATACCAATGTCGCTAATTTATTCTCTCTTAGAAAACTTTTATTATTATTATTATGTTTAGTTTTTAATTCATTTCCTGTTTCTAAGGATGATACCAATGCCATTTATTAGTTCCTTGTTTAAAACTTTGCTTTATGTAAAATTCACTATTATATGTTTATTCTTACATAACTAAAGAAGTGCATTTTATGTGTAAATTGTGTGCAAATTGTATCATTTTTAATTCCTTTCTTCTTAAAGGGTGCTACCAATGCCACTATACATCATTTCTTCTTAGAAAAAATATTTTATTTTTGTGTTTGTCAGTAAGTATACACGCAAGTATGATACACCATGTGTAAACTATAGTAGAGAGCAAAAATTGCATTGTATATGCTTAGTTCTAGCATATTACAAAAGTGCAATTTCAGGGCATACTTGTGTGCAAGTTATTTTTAATTTCCTTTCTTCTTAAGGGTTTCATTTCCCCTAGAAAACTTCATTATTTTGTTCTAGTTTTAGTTTTTATATTTTCTTTCTTCTTAAAGGGTTTCATTCTTACATAGAAAACTTAATTATTTTGTTTTATTTTTAGTTTTCGTATTTTGTTTTCTTAAAGGGTTTCATTCTTCCGTACAAAACTTTATTATTTTGTTTTACTTTTAGTTTTTTTCTTGTTAAAGGGTTTCATTCTTCCCTAGAAAACTTCATTATTTTGTTTTTGTTGTTGTTTTTTTACTTTCTTCATTATTATGATTTTACTTTCTTCTTTAAGGGCGTTATCGGCTCCACTAATTCATTTCTTCAGAGAAAACATCTTTTTTTGCAAAAGTTCCTGTTGGATAATAACGAGAAAATAAACGAGATAAAGAGACACAGGGATTTAACGTGGAAACCCTTGCGGGAGAAAACCACGGACGCACGAAGGCGCAATCACTATGAAGAGGAGTATTACAAGCACGAGACGACAGACCGTCTGAGGTGCGACTACATGGGGTATATAAGAGGGCAATACATGAGAGTCCTTGGAGGACAAGTAAACGAGTTGTACTCGTACGCATCGACGTCAACGCAAAGGCCCACACCGTATGTACTACGTCTAGTCCAATACGGTACTAGAATTTAGATCATAATTTAACAATCTCCACCTTGATCCAAATTCCCTCAAGTAATCGAAGAAAATAGATAACTCCATCCAAATCAGCATAAACACCTTGTGCGTCAAAGTCCATAGGACTAATGAGAAATACCAACTAAGCCTGAGCAAAGCTCAAACTTATTGGTCGGAACTGGCTTTGTCATCATATCAGCAGGATTATCATGAGTACTTATCTTGCATACCTTCAAATCACCTTCACAACAACATCCGAATATAGTGATATCGACATCAATGTGCTTTGTTCTCTCATGGTACATTGGATTCTTGGTAAGATATATAGCACTTTGATTGTCACTAAACACGGTAGGGCAAGATGAATCTCCACAAAGCTCGATGTACAATCCTCTCAACCAGATAGCTTCTTTGCATGCCTCGAAATAGCCATATACTCGGCATCGGTGGTGGAACAAGCCACAATAGACGCAAAGTTGCTCTCCAACTCACAGCACAACCACCAATGGTGAAAACATAACCTGTGAGTGATCTTCTCTTATCAAATCACCAGCAAAATCAGAATCAACAAAACCAACAAGTCCATCTCCAGTTTTCCCAAACTGTAAATAAGCATTAGAAGTACCACACGGTATCTGAAAATCCACTGAACTGCTCTCAATGCTCTTTTCCAGGATTAGCCATGTATCTACCGACAACACTCAATGCATAAGATAAATCCGGACGAGAACAAACCATGGCATACATAAGTGAACCAACTGCACTCGAATAGGGAACTCTAGACATGTACTCAATATCTGCATCGACTTAGGACATAAAGCGATGACAATTTGAAGTGTGCAGCTAACGGAGTACTCACCGCTTGGCATTATGCATATTAAAACGACGAAGAACTTTATCAATATATCCTTCCGACTTAGATATACTTTTCCGACGGTCTATCTCTGGATATTTTCATGCCAAGAATTTTCTTTGCTGCACCCAAATCCTTCATCTCAAATTCATTACTCAATTGCTTCTTTAGTTCATCAATCTCGACATACTCTTTGCAGCAATTAGCATATCATCAACATAAAGGAGCAAATAAATAGTTGAACCATTGACAGTTTTCAAATAAACACAACTATCATAATTAGACCTTTTGAATCCTTGAGAGAGCATAAAGGTGTCAAATCTCTTGTACCCTTGTCTAGGGATTGCTTCAATCCATAAAGAGATTTCTTTAACTTGCGACAAGCTTTTCTTTTCCAGAATAACAAAACCTTCAGGTTGTTCCATATAAATATCCTCTTCTAATTCTCCATGTAAAAATGCAGTTTTAACATCCAATTGTTCAAGCTCAAGATCATGCATGGCAACAATCTTGAGTAAAGTGCGAATAGAGCTATGCTTCTAACAGGAGAAAAGACTTCGTTATAGTCAATACCGAATCTGGCTATAACCTTTAGCAACTAACCTTGCTTTATATCTTGTCTCATCATTAGGAGAAACACCTTCTTTCCTCTTGAAAACCCACTTACAGCGAATAGGTTTCTTCTCTCTAGGCAATTTTACTAAATCCCAAGTGTCATTCTTTTCAAGTGATTCCATCTCATCATGCATAGCAGTCATCCACTTATTACTATCACCAGAAATAATAGCCTCGGAATATGAAGAAGGCTCAGCATTACCTTCAATTTCCTCTGCAATGATAAAGCAAAAGAAACAATATTGCACTCTTCAATTAACCTATCGGGTTTATTAATACCCGTCTAACTCATCACGTGCAAGATTCCAACTAGGTGGAACAATAGGCTGATTTGGAGTGGGAGTGGCATGATCATCATTAACGACGGGTTCATCATGTGCATCAACAATTTCATTACCAGATGTATCACCTGAATCAATAACATGCTCCACCTGAGCAGTAGGCTGCTGAATAGTAGGCTGCTGTTCACTCTCAACGGAACATTAGTAGATGAAACATCATGTAACATAGCAGATTCATTAAAGATAACATTTCTGCTAGTAACAACCTTACGGGTTTCAGGATTCCACAATTTAAAACCTTTAACACCAGACTTATGACCAAGAAAGATGCACTTAACAGCCCTAGGCTCCAACTTTCCATTATCAACATGAGCATAAGCGATGCAACCAAAACTCTCAACTGTGAATAATCAGCAGTGAACCAGACCATACCTCAATTGGAGTTTTCTTATTAAGAGCAATAGATGGTGAGCGATTAATGAGATAACAAGCGATGGAAGCGGCCTCAGCCCAAAAACGCCTATGCAAACCTGCATTGGACAACATGCAACGAGCTCTGGAAATAATGGTCCTGTTCATCGCTCAAGCAACACCGTTTTGTTGAGGAGTATAAGGAGCAGTGTAATGTCGACAATGCCTTCAGACTTGCAATAATTCTTAAATTGCTTAGAACAGAATTCCATACCATTATCGGTCTGAAGTATCTTTACCTTCTTTTCAGTTTGTCTCTCAATCATAATCTTCCACTCCTTAAATCTGAGAATGCTTCATATTTATGCTTCAAGAAATAAGGCCAAACTTTTCTCGAATAATCATCAATAATAGTCAGCATGTAACTTGCACCACCTAATGACTTCTTGAGATGGTCCCCATAAATCAGAATGCACATAATCAAGAATACCTTCAGTTGTATGGGTCGAAGTATTGAACTTCACCCTCTTGTGCTTGCCGAAGATACAATGCTCACAAAATTTCAATTTACCAGGTTCATATCCATCAAGAAGACCTCTCTTGTTTAACTCTGCTAAACCAAGTTCACTCATATGTCCAAGACGCATATGCCAAAGGTTAGCGACATCACAATCGAATTCTTTGAAACAAGCGGAGTAGCGTTACAAAGCAGTAGAACCTCGAAGGTAATAAAGACCATTGGTCGAACTTAAGTCACCTTTCATCACAATAAGGGAGCCTTTGGTGACCTTCAAAACACTATCTCCACCTGAATACTTGTATCCCTTTGCATCAAGGGCACTCATAGAAATAAGATTTCTCTTCATCTTGAATATACCGAACATCGGTCAAAGTTCTGATTATGCCATCAAACATCTTGATTGAATAGAACCTATGCCTTCAATCTTGCATGGTGAATTATCAAAACCCAAAACGGAACCAGCGAAGTAGTGGAATCAAAAGTATTAAACCAATCTCTATGTGGACACATATGAAAAGTGCATGCAGTGTCAAGTACCCACTCATCATTGGTCTCAGCACATCCAGCAATAACAACAAGAGCATCATCGGAACTATCATCACGAGCAACGTTAGCAGAATTGTCACCTTGTTTGTTACCTTTCCTCTTTTCCTTGTTCTGCAACTTGAAACACTCAGAGATGTCATGCCCGTCTCTCCTGCAATATCTGCAATACTTCTTGTCTCTGGATTGCGACCGACCCCTATAGCCGTTCTTACTTTTGCCTCTGTTTCCATTATTGGAGTTCTTCTCCTTTGTCCTGCCACGAACAGATAATCCCTCGGCTTGGGATGAACTCGAACCATCATGAGGCACCATTAATTTCATCTTCTCCTTAGAGTTCAAAGCTTCATAAACTTCATTAAGCGTGAGAGTATCACGACTGTATAATATGGTGTCTCGAAAATTGGTATAAGAACTTCGGCGGTGAACAAAGTAACATTAAGCGGTATCTTCCTCTTCATACTTAACCTCCATTGCAGCTAGATCAGATATGATCTCTTTAAATTCTGAAATATGATTCAAAACATTACCTCCCTCGGGTAACCTGTGCAGGAATAATTTTTGCTTGGATGCATCTTCTTTGGTGAGATCCTTAGTCATGCAAATCCCTTCCAGCTTTAACCATAGAGCGGCGGCAGTTTTCTCGCTCAAAACTTCCTGCAAAATATTATTATGCAAATGGAGTTGAATTTGTGACAAAGCCTTACAATCAATTCTTTTCTCCTCAGCAGTCCAGTCCTCAATTCGGTTCTTCCCAAAACTATCCAGTGCTACATCATAGTCGGCTGTGCCAACAACGCCGCATCTTGACTTGCCATAGGGTAAACCTTGTGTCACGATCCAGCAGCGGAAAATCGTATTTCATGGATGCCATGAGTTGATAAACTGTGCACAAAGTAGTACAAGTCGTAGAAAAATTCTTGATAGATTTAATTAATGCGGAGCAACGGAGTTGAAAAAATAGCACCTGGAAACTCTCGGTGGCTGTAGCAATTGAGAAGTAAAATATTTGGACTAGTAATTCAGCCTTGTCTTCACGTGAGGAGTAGAGATCAATCAGATCTCGATTTGTGTGCGTGTAGCACAAGTAGTACTCACCACCGATGTGGATTTGGTCTTCACGTGGAGGAAAAGTAGTACTAGCAGCAGCAACGACGGTTGATTTCTCAGGAACAGCACACGGGCCCTGCGTACTGGATCAGCAGCGGCAGCAGGTCGCGTCGGGACTTGAGTAGACGGAAGACGTGGCAGCGTGGAACTCCTGTCGCCTGTCGGTTTCGGCGACGTGCGGCAGCAGTAGAAATCGATGCGGCTTCGAATCGGCGGATCGCCTGAAGTCGCGTGCGGCGGCACGCACGACAGAGCCCTAATCTCCTGTCTCTCAAATCTCGTATCTCAAACCTCAGCTCTGTATACCACTTGTTGGATAATAACGAGAAAATAAACGAGATAAAGAGACACAGGGATTTAACGTGGAAACCCTTGCGGGAGAAAACCACGGACGCACGAAGGCGCAATCACTATGAAGAGGAGTATTACAAGCACGAGACGACAGACCGTCGCGAGTGCGACTACATGGGAGTATATAAGAAGGCAATACATGAGAGTCCTTGGAGGACAAGTAAACGAGTTGTACTCGTACGCGTCGACGTCAACGCAAAGGCCCACACCGTATGTACTACGTCTAGTCCAATACGGTACTAGAATTTAGATCATAATTTAACAGTTCCACTAACATATGTTTATTCTTGCATATTATAAAAATACATAATTTCTGTACTTATTGTGTGCAAGTTTTATCAATATTTTTTTTGTTTCTGAGGTGGTGGTGGTGGTGGTGGTGTGGTGTACGGTTGATGATGTAGGAGTGCAACTTGCTTGAGGTTAGGCAAGGCTAATCCATCAATCATAGCATATAATTACTATGTATCACAAAATAGTTTGGATGAAATGAAGGACTATTGGAGGAAATGACGTATGTATCATGCGTCTATGCATATGCATGCAGAGTGCATCATGCATAGATACATGCATGGTACTGCAGAATTGTTTTGATCGGAGGACAGGATCATGAATGCATATCGTGCACGCGCGCAGAATGTGTGCATGCATAGAGAATCAGGCTGGAATGGGCTAGCTACCAAACACAAGTGTTGTTTGTCGACTGGCCCAAAAATAAGAATCAGTCGACTTACACGTAGTTGCTCCCGAATTCGTCCGGGTTGGCTGTAGAGGCGGCGTCCGCTCTTGTATGCGTCCAACCAGCCAATCCATTTGGTCCGCCTCGCCGCCGGTGTGTTTTTCAACTAACATATTTTGATTATCATACATAGCTGGATTGCACAATGAAGTTAGAATTCATGCTAGCATTCATGTCAGCATAAAAAACAATTGCATCTTGTTCATAGTTTTTGCATCTCTTGCAAAATGAAGCTATAAACAAAATAATCGCGCCACGGTCATAGTTAATCCATCTCGGCCATAGTTTATGCATCTCGGTAGAACATATATGATCACGCATATATCTCGAGCATCTCCTTTTACTTCTTCTCAAACCAAACCCTTCGTCTTGTGAACACATCTTGCTCGAGTCGGTTGTCATGATCTTCACTTTCTTCGTGATTAGTGTGAGCTTTTATCTCGTTTGCTCTTGACCGGGTATTGATCTCATCGATCTCGAGCTTCTTTCTATATCAAATATGGTCTTCCTTGCCTCCTCTTTCAGTCTTTCTCTTGGCGCTTTCTCTCTTCCGTCTCTTCCCTCTTCACGATTGCCGCCTCCTTTTGGGTCAGGAACCCTTCAAAGTTTCTTGCAAGGCGAGTGTCGAAGCATCACACTTGTCATCCACCTTGGAATTGGTCTTCCCCCTCAACCGCTTCCCACTCTCACTTGGCTCAGCGACCCCGATGAGGGGCCACCATCTTTCTTTTGGGCCACATATTGTTCTTTAAACTTTTGGCACTATCAAATGATCGTCCAACAATGGGTCAAGTTGAACGGCTTACGCGCATGCTGAACCTTGAAGATTTCCAAAGCTTGAAGTAGCTACATATTGAATTGAAACTAACCAGATTCATATGCATAGGAGGACGACCATGGCATCAAGCTCATATGAACGAGGGAAGGAATTGTATACCATGTCTTTGTTTCCAAGGCCACTCATGGCCGGCTGGAGATATTCTCATGTGAGCCACAAAATATGTTGCCCTCCAATTGGATGAAGGTCCACCTATTTTGGAGTGACACGTCACCGGGGTCACTCCCAAATTTGTAGGGCGCAAGCCTTCTACGCTCATGGAAGTATGTATGGACCCGCTTCCAAAATGTTAACCCCTTTTGCTCGGCACTAGTTTTGTGATCTTGTCCAATTGTCATCCAAGCTTGGCAAATTAACTTATCCTCATCATTTGTGTATCCTCCCATCCTCACGCTTTGTCGCATCTTTTGTGCATTGGCTTGATGAGATAGCTCCTCGTGAAACAATGGCTCATCGTCGATGTCAACTCTATCTTGTTGTTGGTTGCCTTGCTCTTGAGTTTCTTGGCCTTGGGTAACTTCACCTTGGTGGTCATGGGTGTCTTGGCCACGACCGACTTGGCTTTGAGTCTACTCGACATCATACTCTTGGCCACCCTCATATATCTCCTCAGTGAAATCGTTGCAGTACGTTGAGTCGTCCAGCATCGGGGTTGGCATACCATCAAATAGGATGCGGGCATCGGGAAAGTTGCCCGTGGGGATCCCCTGCAGGCGCTTCCTTTGCATCCTGGTGGACTGGCAGGCCACGAGTGTGGCGTTGAGATCAAGGGCAGGCACCACGGGGACGACCGACACGATGTCACCCATTTTGGATGAGCCACCCCGAGGCGGCGTGGAGAAGCAGGTTGTGGTTGGATCATGTCCAGGAAGGTACCCATATGCCGGCGGCGTTGTTGAAATGCGCAGCGACTCCAGAAGCTTGGGCGGGCAGGCTGCTAACGAGCTCCTGGTGGCCATCATAGAAGGGTCGATTCTTGGTACCCCCAGCAAGAGGAGGGCTTGTTGAGTGTACTTGGCGACGAGGGCCTTGCTCTCCTAGCAATGGCACAGGCACAGGCGATAGCTCTTGGCGGCGGTGGCGGCTTCTTTTTCTGCCTTCTCATTCGTCCTCCGGGCATCCCTCGTTGTCGTCTCGGTGGTAATCTCCTTCATGGTGTGCACCTTCTTCGGTTTCTTCGAGCCCATGGGCTGGGTGGCCACGACTGTGACGGTGGTGGTCGGGAAGGGGCCGACGACGGGGTTGGGCACGTCGGCAATGGCGGGAGGGCGGGAGTTCGGAGATTTATGGGAAATGGAGTTGTTGTGCCACACATGGGTGGAGTAGGGAAGGACAAGGGGAGGGCATCCGCGCCGTGTCCGTGCCGACGCAAACTCGACCCAAATTTGGGTTGTAAATGGGTCTTGGTGGCCAAAAAACCAGACATTCGTCTGTAAGCGTCAGTGTGGTGGGCCGTCTTTTTTGTTCACACGGACCTAAAGGGACACAACCGGACCAAATGGGTCGCCGTGTTGGAGTTGGCCTTATGGACCGCAGCCTACGGCGATTACTTAGTAATGCTACATCTACTAAAGGTTGCTTAAATGTTTTACGGGCAAGCTGATGCGGAGGATTATGATTGGTAATAAGGGATGAAGAGGCCGACCCCGGTTAAATTTAGGTTTGTAGAGAATTAGTTTGAAAGTCCAGTAAAACATTTGTAGGTCTAGCATTATTGAGTCTAATTAGCCCCCAAAACCAGCAATGAACCTATCATAAGACCCCTTACGTGATTAACGTAATGGGTTAAGGGGAATAATTTGGTTGGATGAAATCATTTGAGGGGACGACACCCTGATAGGAGCCGCGCGTATCTCATCTCAGGTCACGATCTGATGAGTGCAACGTACAACAACTGAGATCCAAGTTTCCCCGAGGAAAGCCGTACACGACTCTGTTTTTGGACCAACACTCATGAGAAGCACTGGTCCGAGGTTGTGCAATTTTTGCACCAAAGGGTACCGCATTATGGCGCATTTTGGCATGTATGCATGACCATTGAATGGTATGACTACCCGGATGGTGTTTCTTGGGATGCCTGCCCGGCCACTGAACTGAGGCCCTGTCAGTTGGTGTGTGCGCCACATGTTCTTGTCGATTGCACTCTTCCCTGGCCCGTGAATCATTTGGTCGGTCCGCTTGGCTTCCTTCTGCTCATGTGCTTCAGGGTGGGAATGCCAGATTTCGATGGTTCAGATCATTATCCATGGGGGGTGCAGTCGGCCTTTCAATTGGCCCGACTGTTGCGTTGCCCTGGCTGGCCAAAGAAGATATGGGAAACGATCATCGTTGCCTGTCATTAGTAAATACAAGAGAGATATAAACGCAATACAAAGAAAATCACTTGTAGAAAGTTCATGAGAAACAACCTTCAAATAATTCACCTAAATTCTCGATTCCATTTGTCTTCTTCCCCTTTGTGGATCATTCGTAAAATATGTCGTTCATAAGTTGCTTAGCTTCTTGCCTGCAATTTCTCTTTGCGCCAAGGGTGCCATGATTCATATAGTAAATGTAAATATTCCTAGACTACTCATCTTCTCAATTAGTCTATCCATCACGCCTCTTCTCATACAAAAGGGTACTCAATAGGAAGGAGATGGCGAGAATAACTATCTCACCAATCTTTGTCAAACTTTCGGATCCAATGACAAGTGGAGCAAATACTGATGAAATCAGCCGACGCTTACACCAATACGGAAATTTGTAGCACCACTCGTCATTTCTTTTGTGTAGTGCAACCAAAATATAGTAGTCAAAGCAAGCCATGCCTTAGTTATGCGTAGGTAACAAGTTTCATCAGCGGTCTAATGGGAAGTCGGAAGTGCTACTCCATTAGAATAGTTTAATTGTACTCTAGTTTTTAATATATTTCTATATGAAATAGACAAGTCTACAAAAAGTGCTATAATGTTAAAAGGAGCCGAGCTGACCACTGGAGATTTTTATAAGCCATAACTTGGTTATGTCTAATGGTTACATATTTCTATAAGCAATAGTTTTTTTTGCGAAAAACTATAAGCAATAGCTAATTCTCAATGCATTAGCCCCTACAGATTTCTATAACCAAATACATCAACAAACCCTACAAAATTACATCGTGGCGAAGGTCGGCCACACTAAAAATCCTAAAAGTGCTATAATGTAAGAAGGATCAGAGCTCACTCTACTCCTATAGGAGTTGTCAGATTTCCCGAAGAGGAAGGGTGATGTAGCACAACAACAGAAAGTATTTTCTTCAGTTAAGAACCAAGGTTTATCGAACCAGTAGGAGTCTACAAGCTAACAAGATAAGCTTCACCTGCACACAAACAAAATAAATGCTTGGCCTAGGAAAAATATAATTGGACATGTTTGAAAAGTTTGGATTGAAACATATTCGAGTTTGATTCAAATAGGTTTGAACTATAAGTACGTATTCGGAATATCCAAAAAATTTGAATTTTTTGGTGAGGCTTGGAAATGTGCTAAAACTTTTGTGGGCAAAGTATGGGGTCCAAGCTTGGAGTTTAAATTCAATAGGATTTTTGCAAAGGTTTGGATTAGTTTAGAAAGAGCATTTAAGTAAAACATAAATAAGGCCCAAATTGAAAAAAATGTCAAAGTTATTGGGTGAAATATTTAATGGCATGATGACTGTCGGTGTCAAAACCGGCTGATCTCGGGTAGGGGTCCCGAACTATGCGTCTAAGGACCAGAGGTAACAGGAGACGGGGGACACGATGTTTACCCAGGTTCAGGCCCTCTTATGGAGGTAATACCGTACTTCCTGTTTGATTGACTTTGATGAGTATAGGGGTTACAAGAGTTGATCTACCTCGAGATCGTAATGGCTAAACCCTAGATGTCTAGCCTGTATGATTTGTGATAGCCTCTACGGACTAACCCCTCCAGTTTATATAGACACCTGAGGGGGCTAGGATTGTACAAAGTCGTTTTACAGAGAAAGAAAACTACACATCTGGCAGCCAAGCTTGCTATCCACGCAAAGGAGAGTCCCATCCGGACACGGGGGAAGGCCTTCTATCTCGTATCTTCACGGCCCATCAGTCCGGCCCATGTCACATAGCCCAGCCATCCGAGGACCCCTTAATCCAGGACTCCCTCAGTAGCCCCCGAACTTGCCTTCAATGAGGATGTAGTATCTGGCTTTATGTCTTCGGCTTTGCAAGGTGGGTTCTCCATTATACTTCGGATTGACGATAGTTCGGCTCCACATTAAATATCATATTCTATTGATTCTTTGCTGTCGTCGCCTTGGCTCCCATGTGTCAAACGAATGCGAACGGTCTAGGTGTTTTTTTACAAATAACCCCTTGACCATGCAGGAAAGGCGTCTATTTAAGGATATTAGATCTCAGATGCCATTCCACACCACGCGGAAATCCTTAGAACTCGTCATAGGAAATCTTCCAAACATGGCCGGCGCTCCTAGCTCTTCCTCACGTCCCCACGGCCCTCAAAAAGGCGACTGGGAAAGCTGCTCGGTGTCCCGCGCCCATCTAAATAAACTTCAGAAGCAAGGATATCTTCCTCCCACGGATCTAATCTCTGTTCGGGCTGGATTAACTTTCCTCAATGGCGAAGCCCTGGCGGAGAATTTCCCCAATCCTTCTAAAGAGGAGCGGGTGTGCTTCGTTTCCTTTCTTTTGAGAGGCGTAGGATTTCCTATACACCCTTTCCTCAGAGGTCTCCTGGAGTATTACAGCCTTCAACTGCACAATCTGACGCCAGGCTCCATCCTGCATATCGCGGGCTTCGTTGCTCTTTGGGAGCTGTTTCTAGGCTGCGAGGCCCATTTTGAGCTATGGCGGAAAATTTTCTGCCTCGTCCCCCGCTCCCAAAAGGGATCTATATTCAAGGTGGGCGGCGCCGAAGTATGGCGTATAGCCGGGATAGGATACCTGTCCGGCACTCCGAAGAAGGCATCCGAAGAGTGGCCCTCGGAATGGTTTTATATTGAAGACGTCGTTCTTCCGGACCCAATCGGGCGCGGTCTTCCCGAATTCTCCAGTGCTCCTTTAAAGAAGCGCACCAGCTGGCGCCCCCGAAGCCTCGAGGAAGAAGACAATGCGGAGGTTAAGAGGCCAGTAAGCAAGATCAGAGTACTTGCCAACTCCGGACTGTCTATAATCGAGGTAATGGCGATTTCAATAACGCGATGCATTCAGCCGCTCCAATCTAGAGATTTTCCTATGTGGAATTACAACGGGGAGGACGATGCATCCCGTTGCCTACGGAAGGGTCCAGACAATTTTGCCGCCCTGGCCGCCATCTTAGCTGACCTTTACAAAGGGGAGAAGGAAGACTTCACTCGCTTGAAGTGTCGGGAAGGTTTTTCCATGTATAACCCCATCGACTGCATGAGTTTTTTTTATCATTGGCCTCGCTCAATCTCTTTCCTGAGTTATGCTAGTCAAATTTAATCCTGCTACTTTTGATAGGAGTGGAGAAAGGTCGTCAAGGGGGTCTACAGCCCCGCTCCACAGCCAGAGGACCATGTTCGAGACCTGGATCCCGGATATGAAGAAGATCCGGATATATTTATAGAACTTAAGGAGGGGGTCTCTTATCAGGCGAGCTACGATGGCACGGAAGTGCCCATTATAGCCGATTACCCCGGCCTTCTCCCCTCCTCCCATGTAAATACCCGGGAGACGTCTCCTCCAAAAGAGTTTTCCCATTGCGCCTCACCCACCACACTGTCTCATGCTCCGAAGGGGTGGCGCTCGTCTGGCCGAGCTGTATCAGAGTCGTCCTCTGAGAAGGCGACGCCCGCGCAGGGCGAGTCTTTGAAAATAAGGGCAAACGGCGATACTACCGGGCCCCCGCCTTCACCAAAGACGTATAGTTTTTAACATGCATTCGGCAGATAGACCGGATTGTGACGTTTCCCACCGTGCCATATTTTAGGAAGAGTATACGTCGGACTATATCCGGGGACCTCGCCGTCCATGCATGGACCAATCTGGCCCCGGATCCTGCCACAAGGACTAGGGTTGATACGGGCGCAACACCGAATTGTCATCTCGAAGAGGATTCAGATAATGTATCTGTCACCAATTCCGAAGTGGAGAGCGTGATGAATCATCGGCGGCGGAAAGAGGCCATGTGCGACCCAAGTTTCACTGAAGAGGCGTTCAATGCCCTCAGCTCAGCGGATGCATATATCCGAGCTGCTCGAGATGGACTTGCTGGAGCCACTCACCTTCTTTCAAAGGATATGCGGGTAAAAACTTTGTGTAGATTCAATAATCATGTGCCAGTAGCCCCCGAGACTTGAAGCAGTTGGCCCAACTGATTTAAGGGTCATTATATCATCAGGTACTTACGGTGAAAAATAACACGTTGTCCAAGGAGCTTGAAGAATGTCGGACCAAGCTAACTATTGTCACCGCTGAACTGGAAAATTTGAAGAAATCCAAGAAGGCACCTGATGGTAAGCACAACAGTGTCCGGAAAATACGATGTTGCGCCAACAATGATTTTTAAATATGCATTGTTTTGTTTACAGCTGCAAGATCGGTAGATCAGTTGGAGGAGAGGTTGAAGGCTGCTCAGGTGGACAAACAACATGCCGAAGGGCAAGAAGCCGCTGGTGAACGTGTATTAACACGGACCATTAATGAGAAGAACAAGCTACAGGATGCAAACATGAAGCAAGCCGAAGAGCTAAAGGACGTACGAGCTCAACTGTCAGATGCCTTGAAGGAGAACAGAAAGTTAAAAGGTGGCATATTCAGTATGTTCTTTAACCTGACTTTCATGCGGTCCCCTGATGGAAAGGTTTACGAGATTGTTCTTGTAGGTTTGTTAACTGGGCGGCCCGAGGGAGAAGTGTTCGGATTTCAAGGTGACTTACTGCAAGAGCTATCCAAAGTGCACGAGCAAGCTCGGAAAGCCATGAGGAACATGGCTAAGGCTTTATGGCCATCCGATTCTCCTCCAAAAATTATGGAGGAGCTCATGAATTTATTCAAGGGAGCTCGACGCTGCTTTGAACTATGGAAGGCATCAGCATGTCGAGAAGGCGCACAAGAAGCCTGGGCCATGGTGAAGACGCGGTATACCGGACTTGATCCGAATCATATGGCCCGAGTTGGACCGTGGGGACTAGACGGACAAGAAATTCCTGTTAGCTTGGTGTATGACCAAGTAAAGACAGCCGCCAAATTTTCACAACAGGACTGTAAACTAGACAGCCTTATAGATGGTATAGATGGAGAGTAGGCGTTTGATTCCATGTAACAATATACTTTATCATCAAACTTATCTCCGGCCGAAATTTAAAAGATTGTCATGGCAGACCTTCCGCTTCACCCTCCGAAACCCAAGGGTTGGAGTGTTTCCGAATACTATACCTGTGGTAAACACTAATTATGTTCGGAAACCAGGCAGTCCAGCCATAGTGCTTGAACAGAAAAACTGTATTCGGGGAGTTATGTTATATTACTTTTTAATGTAAGCAACATCTTCTAGAGAGAATAGCTCCGTTAAGGGTTCCTCTCCCTGGGTCAGCATGCGTTATTTATGCATGCCAATGCTGTGATGCTAAAAATCACAAGAGGCTTTATATTTTGAGACTTTATATATCGACACGAAGGCAGTTCGTCGTCTGTCCGTCGACCTATTATTCTCTTAAGAATGCTAGCTTTCGGCTTCACCCATCTGAGGTACATGTCCGGATGACCCGGTTGTAACAATCGCAGAGGTGCTTCTTTTATGCCCTAGCCGAACAAGCGGGAACGTAGGGCATAAGCACAGGAGCCAGGCAACCCAGCTGGCAAAAACTTAAGTCATAAAGGTGCATATAATGGCGAAGAAAGGACGTATATGAGCAAACGATACATATATATGGTGTGCTCTATGCTCAAAATACTAATAAGCTTCTATTGAGAGAAGCCCCCAGTTATGGTGGAGTGTGTACATTTAAGGATGTATACCCCTCAAGTGTGCGGCTTACCCGGACACACGCTAGAAATCGTATAAAAATGAGAAAAAGGAAAAATTGAAAAAAGGAGAAAAAGGAACGCACAAAGGTGTATGTCCGGACTTAGACGTAGAATCTTCAGAGCCGCGTAGCGTTCCATGGGTTCGGCTCTAAGCGATTATCCGATGCATTGCGAAGGCGATAGGCTTCTCCATTGAGAACTTCATCTATAATGAAGGGACTCTCCCATTTGGGCTTGAGCTTGTCCTTTTTCTTCTCTGGTAGGCGTATAACGAGTTCGCCGACATTATATGTCTTCGCCCGCACTTCTCTGCTTTGGTATCTTCGTGCCTGTTGTTGGTAAAATGCGGAACGGGCTTTTGCGACATCATGCTCCTCCTCCAGACCATCTAAGTCGTCCTGCGGATCGAGCTCGGCCTCTCTCTCCTCATACATGCGCACTCGAGGTGAGTCATGAATAATATCGCGGGGCAAGACAGCCTCTACGCCGTACACCATGAAGAATGGTGTGTATCCGGTCGTGCGGTTGGGCGTGGTCCGCAGCCCCCAGAGTACGGAGTCGAGCTCCTCGACCCAGTGTTTATCCGACTCCTTTAGGGATCGCACTAGTTTGGGTTTGATGCCACTCATTATCAGGCCATTGGCCCATTCAACCTGACCGTTTGTCTGAGGGTGATATACGGAGGCATAATCGAGTTTGATACCTAGATTAGCACACCAATTTTCACCTCATCGGTTATGAAGTTAGAGCCGTTGTCAGTAATAATGCTATGTGGGACACCACAACGGTGTACAACGCCGTAGATAAAATTTGTCACCTGTCCGATTTCAGCCGTTTTTACTGGTTTGGCCTCTATCCACTTAGTGAATTTATCCACCATAACCAGTAAATATTTCTTCTTATGGCTTCCCCCTTTAAGGGGTACGACCGTGTCTAGCCCCCAGACCACGAAAGGCCAAGTAATGGGGATTGTTCTTAGGGCTGTGGGCGGCATATGGCTTTGATTGGCGAAGAGCTGGCACCCGACACAGCGTTGTACAAGGGCCTGCGCATCTGCTCGGGCCGTGGGCCAGAAAAAACATGTACGGAAGGCCTTGCTTATGAGTGCCCGAGCTACGGCGTGTTGGCTGCCGACGCCAGCATGTATTTCGGCCAAGAGCTGCCGCCCCTCCTCTTCAGAGATACTTCTTTGAAGAACTCCAGTAGTACTTTTATTGTAGAGTTCTCCTTCATGAAGTTTGTAGGCTTTTGAACGTTGAACTATATGACGGGCCTCGTTCTGGTCAACAGGGAGCTCCCGCCTATTAAGGTAGGCTAGGAAGGGTTTGGTCCATCGGGCAATGACAACCATAATTACATGGGCGGAAGGTGTAACTTCAATTTCCGAGCCCCCGATGTCATTAGAATTGTGTTTGGTGTCTGAGGGTATGATTGGCGCCGGACTAGTATTGCCGCTCTTGTCTTGCGATACCATGGATGGCTTGAAAAGCCTTTCAACAAAATTGTTGGGTGGGACGGGGTCGCACTTAGCACCCATACGAGCAAGGATGTCCGCTACCTGATTCTTGTCCCGAGCTACGTGATGGAATTCGAGCCCCTCAAACCGAGCTGATATTTTGAGTACGACGTTACGGTAGGCCGCCTTATTTGGATCTTTCACATCAAATTCTCCATTTATTGGGATATTGCGAGGTTTAAGTCCCCGCGCACCTCGAGGCGTTGTATGCCCATAGAAACAGCCAGCCGGACACCATGCAGTAGTGCCTCATATTCGGCTGCGTTGTTGGAGTCCGTGTACATGATTTGCAATACATATCGGACTGTGTCCCCTATAGGGGATGTTTGGATGACGCCGACCCCCAGTCCGGCTGACAATTTGGAGCCGTCGAAGTACATCACCCAATTGGAGTATGTGATGTACTCTTTAGGGAGTTCGGCTTCTGTCCACTCGGCGACAAAGTCGGCCAACACCTGAGATTTAATAGCTCGGCGTGGCTTGTATGTTATTTCAAATGTTAAGAGCTGGGTAGCCCATTTGACAATGCGGCCGGTGGCGTCTCGATTTTTTATGATGTCATTGAGTGGTACCTCGGAGGCCACCGTGATCGAGCACTCTTGAAAGTAGTGACATAGCTTCTGCGATGCCATGAAGACCGCATACGCTATCTTTTGATAGTGCGGGTATTGGGATTTGCATAGTGTGAGGACCGCCGATACATAGTATACTGGTTTTTGGAGCGGGAATTTGTGTCCCTCTTCCTCTCGTTCAACGACGAGCACAGCGCTCACCACCTGGTGAGTTGCAGATATGTACAGCAGCATAGGTTCGTCGATGTTTGCTGCGACAAGGATTGGGTTGTTTGCTAACAAAGTTTTTTATTTCTTCCAACCAGGCTATTGTCGCGTCCGTCCACTGAAAGTGGTCGGTGCGTCGGAGCAGACGATAGAGCGGCAGTGCCTTCTCTCACAATCTGGAGATAAAGCGGCTCAAGGCTGCCACACACCCGGCTAGTTTTTGGACCTGCTTTAGGTCTGTTGGTATTGCCAATTGTGACAGGGCTCGGATTTTGGCCGGATTTTCTTCGATTCCTCTATTGGAAACAATGAATCCGAGCAGCTTTCCGGCCGGAACGCAGAAAACGCATTTTTCCGGATTGAGCCGTATGTCATATGTTCGGTGGTTGTCGAATGTAAGGCATGAGTCGTCCACCATTGATTCGACATGTTTGGTTTTGATTACTACATCATCTACATATGCCTCCACTGCCTTTCCAATTTGTTTTTCTAGGCATGTTTGAATCATGCGTTGGTAAGTGGCACCAGAGTTTTTGAGTCCGAAAGGCATAGTGTTGAAGCAGAAAGGCCCATACAGAGTAATGAATGCCGTTGCGGCCTGATCGGATTCCTTCATCTTAATTTGATGGTATCCGGCGTATGCGTCGAGGAAGCACAGTGAATCGTGTCATGTAGTTGCACCAATGATTTGGTCGATGCGGGGTAGTGGGAAGGGGTCCTTAGGGCAGGCCTTGTTGAGGTCTTTGAAATCGACACAAAGGCGCCAGGATTTGTCCTTCTTTGGCACCATGACTAGGTTTACTAGCCAGTCCGGGTGTTTGATCTCTCTGATGAACCCGGCCTCAAGTAGTTTGGCTAGCTCCTCCCCCATAGCTTGTCGCTTGGGTTCGGAAAATTGTCGCAGTGTTTTCTTGACTGGCTTGAACCCCTTTATTATGTTGAGGTTGTGTTCGGCCAGTTTGCGTGGGATTCCTGGCATATCCGAAGGATGCCAAGAAAAGATGTCCCAATTCTCGCGCAGGAATGCTCTTAGAGCCGCGTTGACCGTCGGATCCAGCTGTGCTCCAATGGCTGCTGTTTTATTTGGATCCGTAGGGTGAACTTGAAATTTGACTATTTCGTCTGCTGGCTTGAAATAAGTGGACTTAGGCCTCTTATCGAGGATTACATCGTCTCTGTCCACTGTGGAGCGCAGAGCGGTGAGCTCCTCGGCCGCGAGGGCCTCGGATAATGCCTCAAGGGCCAGGGATGCGATTTTGTTTTCAGCGCGGAGTGCTATGTCCGGATCACTGGTGATAGTGATAACTCCGTTGGGCCCGGGCATTTTGAGTTTCATGTACCTGTAATGGGGTATGGCTTGAAAGCGTGTGAATGCGTCTCGCCCCAACAGGACGTGATATCCGCTGTTGAAAGGTGCCACATGGAAGATTAACTCTTCGGACCTGTAGTTCTCCGGCGTGCCAAATACCACATCGAGTTTAACTTTCCCCCAACATCGATCTTCTCGACTAGGGATAATGCGTCGAAAGGTTGTACTGCTCTACTCGATACGGCTCTTGTCCATTTGCATTTTATCGAGTGTGTCCTCATAGATGAGGTTAAGTCCGCTGCCGCCGTCCATGAGCACTTTAGTGAGCCAAAAGCCATCCGCAATTGGGTTTAGGACCAAAGCGACTGGTGCTCGGACTGATCGGGCCCTTGGTTCGTCATTAGCGTTGAAAGTTATCATCGTATCATTCCAAGGATTTATTGCGGCTACTTGGTTGACTTCTATGAGGTCGCGGAGCGCCCTTTTGCGCCGATTATTTGAAGAAAAGGTCTCGAAGACCGTAAATACATTGAGATCGTCATCCTCCAAAGAGTACTTCTCTGGGGTAGGGTTGGTGAGGACGGCCTCACCGCTCTTAGCCACCTGCCGGAGTACCCAACATGCCCCAAGGCTATGTGTTGGTTCGGAGTTTAGCATCGTATGTATCCGACAGGGCTTGTCGAGAAATTCATCAAGGACAGTTCTATGTCCCGGTAAGGGCTTAATTTTCTTGTCCGTGGGATGATGATCAGGTGCCCCATGAGGGTGCATCCTTTTTGCCCGTCCGATGGGTGGCTTATAGGCAGGCGGTTCCCACCGGGCTGTCTGGGCTTTCCAAGTGCTTTCCATTGCGCAATACTTCTGTACTATGTGTGCCAAATCTGCAAAGTGCAGTATGCGGCGTCGGTTGAGGGCACTAAGGATCCATTCGTCCGTATAGTTGCGGCAAAATACTGAAACCGCTTCGTCGTCGCAGCAATCTTTGATCTTGTTTTTAACGAGGAATCTGACCCAAAGGTGATGGACTGTTTCCTGAGGTTGCTTTCATACATACATTAGGTCACATATGTCCGGAGGACCAGAATTGCTTGGGTAGTATTGCTTGTGGTGGGTGGGCGGCCTTAAATCTGAACCCTGGCCCATAGTGGGATCCGGAGTTTGAAGATTTTCTGAGGTCACCGGCCCAGGATCCGGAGTGTCCTGGGGGTTTTAAGGCTCAATGCCTGGCTCTATGTTCGGAGGTCGGAGGGTCTCTTTCCGAAGATGGGTATCTGGCTCGCAGGGCTCGGAGATCCGAACATAGCTTGTTCTCAGCTTAGGGGGAGAGGTATCCCTGGCTTGTTTCTCCACAACCGCTACATGATGGGTGATCGGCGGTGACTTGATTTCCCTCTGATCGGGTTTAAGCCCGATCTGATCATAGTCTATTGCAACCCCTAGGGCGGCGATGCGATCTAGCAGTTCGTTCAAAGACAAGACATCTATCGGATCCATCTTATCGGAGTTTTCGAGGCCGATGCGGAGATGATTTTTGGCAATTTGGGGGACCGCCTTTGGCTTAATGGCCGAGCGGGCACCTATGGTAAAACTGCCGAGCTGGAGGATCTGCCCAGGAACTAGGGCCCTTCCAGAGGTGATTTTTTCATTGATGACAAGGCGAGCCATCGATCCTTCTATTGACGACACAAAGGAACTCTCAATGAAAGCACCAATGTTGGTGTCAAAACCGGCTGATCTCGGGTAGGAGGTCCCGAACTATGCGTCTGAGGATCGAAGGTAACAGGGGGACACTATGTTTACCCAGGTTCGGGCCCTCTTGATGGAGGTAATAACCTACTTCCTGCTTGATTGACTTTGATGAGTATAGGGGTTACAAGAGTTGATCTACCTCGAGATCGTAATGGCTAAACCCTAGATGTCTAGCCTATATAATTTGTGATAGCCTCTATGGACTAACCCCTCTGGTTTATATAGACACCGGAGAGGGCTAGGGCTGTACGAAGTCGGTTTACAGAGAAAGGAAACTACACATCTGGCCACCAAGCTTGCTATCCACGCAAAGGAGAGTCCCATCCGGACACGGGGAAGGCCTTCTATCTCGTATCTTCACAACCCATCAGTCCGGCCCATGTCACATAGCCCGACCAACCGAGGACCCCTCAATCCAGGACTCCCTCAATGACATCACAATGCAACATAAATTTATTACAACTCATAAGGCAATATTATCTAGTTTTAATTCTCTTGGGTGTTATAGTTTGTGAGTATACACATGAAGTAGGTCCCCGAGGAGTAAGAAGGTTGCAATTCGTGTGGGAGACGACCCCTAAAAATTGTGATGAAAACCAATAGCTTCGGTATGATGTTCGAGGAACAATTGGCTGCAACAAGAAGATTGAAGCAGAAGTGAAGACATTGTTGTTTTTCTAGTTTCGTTTTATCTATTGAGTCATAGGGAATCGTACTATTAAGGGGTTGTTCAAGTGTTGTTGAGATTTAGTTCTTTGATGCATGCTCTATCCAATACCTATTTTTTTGAGTGACGGCGAGATAATTTTGTGGGAGACTATTAGAGGATGTACACTTAAGTGAGATTAATGAGATCAATCTTTTTGAAGATACAAAACATGTTCAAAAATTCTAAAAATATTTGCATACACACATCCATGTTTCATGTACAAGCTTAAAAGGTTTATGCTCCTAATTCAAACTACACTTAGAGAACCAAAAAACACAAAATCAAATGTGAATAGTGTAAAATACTATTTACCAAAGCTGACATTATTCATAGTCGAATTTGTCTTTTTTAAATCTCTAACTGTAGATCGAGTTTTGAGCTATTTTTTTGGAGTTCTACACATATCCCGCTAGTATGCTGTAAAAAATCATAATTTTTTGGATTATCTAAATATGAAATTTTGGGGTTACTCCTACAGTCTCACATAAGGGGTAGATCCTATACTAGTCTCCCCAAAGTTATATCTTCGGGCAGAGTAATTATTCTCTGAGTCCAAGATGATGTTCTTTTAGACTTAGAGAAAGAATCGCTGGTAGTTGAGTTAACTTGACTTCTTCCTCAAGTAAGTCGTGGGCTAATATTGAAATCCGACCGTTATGCCATGTATCGTTTGGCCTTAAGGTAGCCAGTGCCCCTATTGGTTATTTCACACATCTTGATTGCTCTGAATATAAATAGCTGACCCACCCCAACCTGCAAGATTTAGATGCTCCATTTGATTTGACATGAGTTTGTATGAGCGATGCACTCTTTGAGAGAACTGACTGACTCCTAGAGGGAAATCCCAAGGCCTATGTTAAGTGATTGAGCATCACAAGAAACTAGATTGAAACGGTACTTGTGGCTATTACTCTTGTGGACTGTGCGTCCACTAGACGGTAAGATATCGGTCCAAAGCATCCTAGAGTCGTTGTGGATCTCCAAGGATGAGTATATGAAGATTTGGAGATTGCCTTGAAGAATCTACCGAGAGTTAATTGACCGGAGCCCGAGGGACTTTAGGTCAACGAGAATAGGATGGAAGGAGATTTTCTCCTGTGCTCAATCACAAGTTCCTTCAACTAGACATAACACTTTGCTAGAAGTGTGAACTAGTCAAACAAATCCTTTGCTGCCATCGAGCACCACTGCTTTACCTCTTAGTCATTGTACATTAAATTATTTGTCTTTTGTGGAGAACTTCTCCCTCTACATCTTTCTATGTGTCCAATTCTTCGAAACTGCAATGTATTGACCTCTGTGTTGTTCACCATGGATGTCCTAGATTTATCTCCAGTACGCTTCCATGCTTCCCTGTTTAGGTTTATCTCTTCGTAGAATTTTTCTATCTCTTCAGTCATGATAGATTTATCTCTACACTTCTTCCTAGTTGTTTCTTTAAGTTTACTGTTGTAGTAATCAATTTATGATCCTACTTGAACATAAGTGAAAGAGCATGGTACCCCCATGTTTGGTTTTGGTAATTGATGGCAGTCCCTATGGACTAATGGCTGCCTTGAGTTATATTTGAAGGGTTTGTCCATAAGCATTGCTTGAAGACCATTTATTGGTTTCAAGGTTATAAGAAGGATATTAATGTTGACAAAGGTGCTATATATTCAAGGAGTTATCAAAAGATTGGTCACGTGAGAGTTGAGTATATTGCAAGCATGTCTTGAAGAAGAAGATTGTGTGTGAAGGAAATATGCCCTAGAGGCAAGAATAAAGTTGTTATTTATATTTCCTTATATCATGATAAATGTTTATTATTCATGCTAGAATTGTATTAACCGGAAACTTAGTATATGTGTGAATACATAGACAAACAGAGTGTCCCTAGTATGCCTCTACTAGACTAGCTCGCTAATCAAAGGTGGTTAAGTTTCCTGACCATAGACATGTGTTGTCATTTGATGAACGGGATCACATCATTAGAGAATGATGTGATGGACAAGACCCATCTTTTAGCTTAGCATAAATGATCGTTTAGTTTTATTGCTATTTCTTTCATCATGACTTATACATGTTCCTATGACTATGAGATTATGCAACTCCCGAATACCGGAGGAACACCTTGTGTGCTATCAAACGTCACAACGTAACTGGGTGATTATAATGATGCTCTACAGGTGTCTCTGATGGTGTTTGTTGAGTTGGCATAGATCGAGATTAGGATTTGTCACTCCGTGTATCGGAGAGATATCTTTGGGCCCTCTCGGTAATGATCATCACTATAAGCCTTGCAAGCAATGTGACTAATGAGTTAGTTGCGGGATGACGCATTACGGAATGAGTAAAGAGACTTGCCGGTAACGAGATTGAACTAGGTATGTTGATACCGACGATCTAATCTCGGGCAAGTAACATACCGATGACAAAGGGAACAACGTATGTTGTTATGTGGTTTGACCAATAAAGATCTTCGTAGAATATGTAGGAGCCAATATGAGCATCCAGGTTCCGCTATTGGTTATTGACCAGATATGTGTCTCGTTCATGTCTACATAGTTCTCGAACCCGTAGGGTCCGCACGCTTAACGTTCGATGACGATTTGTATTATGAGTTATATGATTTGTTCACCGGTGATTGTTCGGAGTCCCGGATGAGATCACGGACATGACGAGGAGCTTCTAAATGGTCGAGACATAAAGATTCATATATTGGAAGGTTACATTCGGACACCGGAATGGTTCGGGTCGTTTCAGATAAGTTTCAGAGTACTGGGGGTTACTGGAACCCCCCCCCGGGAAGTTCATGGGCCTTAGTGGAAAGGAGAGGAGGGCCACAAGGGAGGCCACGCCCCCCCCCCCATGTCCAGTCCAAATTGGACTAGGGAGGGACGCGGCACCCCCTCTTTCCTTCTCCCCTCTTCCCCTTTCCCTCCTTCTCCCTCTTTTGGATGAAAGGGGACTCCAAGTAGGATTGGGAATCCTAGTTGGACTCCCCATGGCGCGTGCCCCCCTTGGCGGGCCTCCTCCTCCTCCCCTCCTTTATATACGTGGGAGGGGGCACCCCAAAGGGGACACAAGTTTCTCGTAACCATGTGCGGTGCCCCCCTCCACAGTTACACCCCTCGGCCATATCGTCATAGTGCTTAGGCGAAGCCCTGTGCAGGTAACTTCGTCATCACCATCGTCCCGCCTTCGTGCTGACGGAACTCTCCCTCGTCCTCAACTGGATCAAGAGATCAAGGGACGTCATCGAGCTGACCGTATGCTGAACGAGGAGGTGCCATACGTTCGGTACTTGGATCGGTTGGATCGCGAAGACGTTCAACTACATCAACCGCGTTACTAAACGCTTCCGCTTTCGGTCTACGAGGGTACATGGACACACTCTCCCCGCTCGTTGCTATGCATCTCCTAGATAGATCTTGCATGATCGTAGGTAAATTTTTTGAAATACTGTGTTCCCAACAGTGGCATCCGAGCCAGGTCTATTCGTAGATGTTATATGCATGAGTAGAACACAATGTGTTGTGGGCGATAATAGTCATACTGCTTACCAGCAACGTCTTACTTTGATTCGGTGGTATTGTTGGATGAAGCGGCCCGGACCGACATTATATGACCACGTTCATGAGACTAGTTCTACCGACGTGCTTCGCACACGGGTGGCTAGCGGGTGTCTGTTTCTCCAACTTTAGTTGAATCGAGTTTGACTACGCCCGATCATTGTTGAAGGTTAAAACAACATACTTGACGAGAATTCGTTGTGGTTTTGATGCGTAGGTAAGAACGGTTCTTGCTAGAAGCCCGTAGCAGCCACGTAAAACTTGCAACAACAAAGTAGAGGACGTCTAACTTGTTTTTGCAAGGCTTGCTGTGATGTGATATGGTCAAGACGTGATGAGATATAAATTGTTGTATGAGATGGTCATGTTTTGTAAAAGTTATCGGCAACTGGCAGGAGCCTTATGGTTGTCGCTTTATTGTATGAAATGCAATCGCCATGTAATTGCTTTACTTTATCACTAAGCGGTAGCGATAGTCGTAGAAGCAATAGTTGGCGAGACGACAACGATGCTTCGATGGAGTTCAAGGTGTCAAGCCGGTGACGATGGTGATCATGACGGTGCTTTGGAGATGGAGATCGAAGGCACAAGATGATGATGGCCATATCATATCACTTATTTTGATTGCATGTGATGTTTATCTTTTATGCATCTTATTTTTCTTAGTACGGCGGTAGCATTATAAGATGATCTCTCATTAAATTTCAAGGTATAAGTGTTCTCCTGAGTATGCACCGTTGCTACAGTTAAATCGTGCGAGACACCACGTGATGATCGGGTGTGATAAGCTCTCGTTCACATACAACAGGTGCAAGCCAGTTTTGCACATGCAGAATACTCGGGTTAAACTTGACGAGCCTAGCATATGCAGATATGGCCTCGGAACACTGAGAACGGAAGGTCGAGCGTGAATCATATAGTAGATATGATCAACATACTGATGTTCGCCATTCAAAACTACTCCATCTCATGTGATGATCGAACATGGTTTAGTTGATTTGGATCACGTGATCATTTAGATGACTACAGGGATGTCTATCTAAGTGGGAGTTCTTAAGTAATATGATTAACTGAACTTTAATTTATCATGAACTTAGTACCTGATAGTATTTTGCATGTCTATGTTGTTGTAGATCAATGGCCCGTGCTACCGTTCCTTTGAATTTTAATGCGTTCCTAGAGAAAGCTAAGTTGAAAGATGATGGTAGCAACTACATGGACTGGGTCCGTAACTTGAGGATTATCCTCATTGCTGCATAGAAGAATTACGTCCTGGAAGCACCGTTAGGTGCAAGACCCGCTGTAAGGAGCAACGCCGGACGGTATGAGTCTGGCAGAGCAAAGCTGATGACTACTCAATAGTTCAGTGTGCCATGCTTTACGGTTTAGAACCGGGACTTCAACGACATTTTGAACTTCATGGAGCATATGAGATGTTCCAGGAGTTGAAGTTAATATTTCAAGCAAATGCCCGCATTGAGAGATATGAAGTCTCCAATAAGTTCTATAGCTGCAAAATGGAGGAAAATAATTCTATTAGTGAACATATACTCAGAATGTCTGGGTACCACAATCACTTGACTCAACTGGGAGTTAATCTTCCTGTGATAGTGTCATTGACAGAGTTCTTCAATCACTGCCACCAAGCTATAAAAGCTTCGTGATGAACTATAATATGCAAGGGATGGATAAGACAATTCCCGAGCTCTTCGCGATGCTAAAGGCTACGGAGGTAGAAATCAAGAAGGAGCATCAAGTGTTGATGGTTAACAAGACCACTAGTTTTAAGAAAAAGGGCAAAGGAAAGAAGGGGAACTTCAAGAAGAATGGAAAGAAAGTTGCTGCTCAAGTGAAGAAGCCGAAGTCTGGACCTAAGCGTGAGACTGAGTGCTTCTACTACAAAGGGACTGGTCACTAAAAACGGAACTGCCCCAAGTATTTGGCGGATAAGAAGGATGGCAAAGTGAAAGGTATATTTGATATACATGTTATTGATGTGTACCTTACTAATGCTCGTAGTAGCGCCTGGGTATTTTATACTGGTTCTGTTGCTCATATTTGCAACTCGAAACAGGGGCTACGGATTAAGCGAAGATTGGCTAAGGATGAGGTGACGATGCGCGTGGGAAATGGTTCCAAAGTCGATGTGATCGCCATCGGCACGCTACCTCTACATCTACCTTTGGGATTAGTTTTAGACCTGAATAATTGTTATTTGGTGCCAGCGTTAAGCATGAACATTATATCTGGATCTTGTTTGATACGAGACGGTTATTCATTTAAATCAGAGAATAATGGTTGTTCTATTTATATGAGTAATATCTTTTGTGGTCATGCACCCTTGATGAGTGGTCTATTTTTGTTGAATCTCGATAGTAGTGATACACATATTCATAGTATTGAAGCCAAAAGATATAAGTTTAATAATGATAGTGCAACTTATTTGTGGCACTGCCATTTAGGTCATATTGGTGTAAAGCGCATGAAGAAACTCCATGCCGATGGGCTTTTGGAATCACTTAATTATGAATCACTTGATGCTTGCGAACCATGCCTCATCGGTAAGATGACTAAGACTCCGTTCTCAGGAACAATGGAGCGAGCAACTGACTTATTGGAAATAATAAATACTGATGTATGTGGTCCGATGAGTGTTGAGGCTCGCGGTGGGTATCATTATTTTCTGACCTTCACAGATGATTTAAGTAGATATGGGTATATCTACTTGGTGAAACATAAGTCTGAAACATTTGAAAAGTTCAAACAATTTCAGAGTGAAGTGGAAAATCATCGTAACAAGAAAATAAATTTTCTACGATCTGATTGTGGAGGTGAATATTTGAGTTATGAGTTTGGTCTTCATTTGAAACAATGTGGAATAGTTTCACAACTCACGCCATCTGGAACACCATAGCGTAATGGTGTGTTCGAACGTTGTAACCGCACTTTATTAGATATGGTGCAATCTATGATGTCTCTTACTAATTTACCACTATCGTTTTGGGGTTATGCTTTAGAGACGGCTGCATTCACGTTAAATAGGGCACCATCTAAATCTGTTGAGATGACACCATATGAACTGTGGTTTGGCAAGAAACCAAAGTTGTCGTTTCTTAAAGTTTTGGGCTGCGATGCTTATGTGAAAAAACTTCAACCTGATAAGCTCGAACCCAAATCGGAGAAATGTGTCTTCATAGGATACCCAAAGGAGACTATTGGGTACACCTTCTATCACAGATCCGAAGTCAAGATATTCGTTGCTAAGAATGGATCCTTTCTAGAGAAGGAGTTTCTATCGAAAGAAGTGAGTGGGAGGAAAGTAGAACTTGATGGGGTAATTGTACCTGCTCCCTTATTGGAAAGTAGTTCATCACAGAAATCAATTCCAGTGATTCCTACACCAATTAGTGAGGAAGCTAATGATGATAATCATGAAACTTCAGATCAAGTTACTACCGAACCTCGTAGGTCAACTAGAGTAAGATCCGCACCAGAGTGGTACAGTAATCCTGTTCTGGAGGTCATGTTACTTGACCATGATGAACCTACGAACTATGAGGAAGCGATGATGAGCCCAGATTCCGTGAAAAGGCTTGAGGCCATGAAATCTAAGATGGGATCCATGTATGAGAACAAAGTGTGGACTTTGGTTGACTTGCCTGATGATCAGCAAGCCATAGAGAATAAATAGATCTTCAAGAAGAAGACTGACGCTGATGGTAATGTTACTATCTACAAAGCTAGACTTGTTGCGGAAGGTTTTCGACAAGTTCAAGGAGTTGACTATGATGAGACCTTCTCACCCGTAGCGATGCTTAAGTCTGTCCGAATCATGTTAGAAATTGCCGCATTTTATGATTATGAAATTTGGCAAATGGAT
The DNA here is from genome assembly GCA_021605205.1 of Aegilops longissima. Classification (NCBI taxonomy): domain Eukaryota; kingdom Viridiplantae; phylum Streptophyta; class Magnoliopsida; order Poales; family Poaceae; genus Aegilops; species Aegilops longissima. Next base: position 59,465,352 of record CM038679.1, read on the forward strand.
GTCAAAACTGCATTCCTTAATGGATATCTTAAAGAAGAGTTGTATATGATGCAACTAGAGGGTTTTGTCGATCCTAAAGGTACTAACAAAGTGTGCAAGCTCCAGCGATCCATTTATGGACTGATGCAAGCCTGCTGGAGTTGGAATATACGCTTTGATAGTGTGATCAAAGCATATGGTTTTATACAGACTTTTGGAGAAGCCTGTATTTACAAGAAAGTGAGTGGGAGCTCTGTAGCATTTCTGATATTATATTTGGATGACATATTGTTGATCGGAAATGATACAGAGTTTCTGTATAGCATAATAGGATACTTGAATAGGAATTTTTCAATGAAAGACCTCGGTGAAGCTGCTTATATATTGGGCATCAAGATCTATAGAGATAGATCAATATGCTTAATTGGACTTTCACAAAGCACATACCTTGATAAAGTTTTGAACAATTTCAAAATGGATCAGTCAAAGAAAGGGTTATTGCCTGTGTTACAAGGTGTGAAGTTGAGTCAGACTCAATGCCCGACCACTGCAGAAGATAGAGAGAAAATGAAAGTCATTCCCTATGCCTCAGCCATAGGTTCTATCATGTATGCAATGCAGTGTACCAAACCTGATGTGTGCCTTGCTATTAGTTTAGCAGGGAGGTACCAAAGTAATCCAGGAGTGGATCACTGGACAGCGGTCAAGAACATCCTGAAATACCTGAAAAGACTAAGGATATGTTTTTCGTTTATGGAGGTGACAAAGAGCTCGTCATAAATGGTTATGTCGATGCAAGCTTTGACACTGATCCAGATGACTCTAATTAAGTCACAAACCGGATACGTATAGACATTGAATGGTGGAGCTATCGGTTGGTGCAGTTCCAAACAGAGCGTAGTGGCGGGATCTACGTGTGAAGCGGAGTACATAACTTCTTCGGAAGCAGCAAATGAAGGAGTCTGGATGAAGGAGTTCATATCCGATCTAGGTGTCATACCTAGTGCATCGGGTCCAATGAAAATCTTTTGTGACAATACTGGAGCAATAGCCTTGGCGAAGGAATCCAGATTTCACAAGAGAACCAAACACATCAAGAGACGCTTCAATTCCATCTGCAATCAAGTCAAGGAGGGAGACATAGAGATTTGCAAAATACATATGGATCTGAATATTGCAGACCCGTTGACTAAGCCTCTCTCAAGAGCAAAACATGATCAGCACCAAGACTCCATGGGTGTTAGAATCATTACTATGTAATCTAGATTATTGACTCTAGTGCAAGTGGGAGACTGAAGGAAATATGCCCTAGAGGAAATAATAAAGTTTTTATTTATATTTCCTTATATCATGATAAATGTTTATTATTCATGCTAGAATTGTATTAACCGGAAACTTAGTACATGTGTGAATACATAGACAAACAGAGTGTCTCTAGTATGCCTCTACTAGACTAGCTCGTTAATCAAAGATGGTTAAGTTTCCTGACCATAGACATGTGTTGTCATTTGATGAACGGGATCACATCACTAGAGAATGATGTGATGGACAAGACCCATCCGTTAGCTTAGCATAAATGATCGTTTAGTTTTATTGCTATTGCTTTCATCATGACTTATACATGTTCCTCTGACTATGAGATTATGCAACTCCCGAATACTGGAGGAACACCCTGTGTGCTATCAAACGTCATAACGTACCTGGGTGATTATAAAGATGCTCTACAGGTGTCTCCGATGGTGTTTGTTGAGTTGGCATAGATCGAGATTAGGATTTGTCACTCCGTGTATCAGAGAGGTATCTCTAGACCCTCTCGGTAATGATCATCACTATAAGCCTTGCAAGCAATGTGACTAATGAATTAATTGCGGGGTGACACATTAAGGAACGAGTAAAGAGACTTGCTGGTAACGAGATTGAACTAGGTATGTTGATACCGACGATCGATTCTCGGGCAAGTAACATACCGATGACAAAGGGAACAACATATGTTGTTATGCGGTTTGACCGATAAAGATCTCCGTAGAATATGTAGGAGCCAATATGAGCATCCAGATTCTTCTATTGGTTATTGACCGGAGATGTGTCTCGGTCATGTCTACATAGTTCTCGAACCCGTAGGGTCCGCACGCTTAACGTTCGATGATGATTTGTATTATGAGTTATGTGATTTGATGACCGAAGATTGTTCGGAGTCCCAGATGAGATCACAGACATGACGAGGAGTCTCGAAATGGTCGACACATAACGATTCATATATTGGAAGGTTACATTCGGACACCGGAATGGTTCGGGTCGTTTCGGATAAGTTTCGGAGTACCGGGGGTTACCGGACCCCCCGGGAAGTTCATGGGCCTTCATTTGCCTTAGTGGAAAGGAGAGGAGGGCCACAAGGGAGGCCCCCCCTCACTACTAGGAAAAGGCCTACTAATGGCGCACCTAATTTGGCCATTAATGGCGCATTAGTGGTGCGCCATTAGTGCCACGCCATTAGTATCTGGTGTACTAATGGCGCACCACTGGATGCGCCATTAGTATGCCTCCCAGGGGGCCATGTATACCCAGGTGCTTTGGCATACTAATGGCGCACAGCAACAAGATGCGCCATTAGTAACTTCGGCATACTAATGGCGCATTTGTTTAATGATGCGCCATTAGTATCCTTTAACATACTAATGGCGCATCGTGATGTGATGCGCCATTAGTATGAATATTAGGTTTTTTAATTTTCTGTTTTTGCACAGGTTACAAAATGTATAATTGGACAAAATATAGACAGCACACAACAACAACAGATTCATCGAATACAATAGAAGATTAGTCTCTGAATACAATTCATCATATTTGTCTCTGAATACAATTCATCATATTAGTCTTGAATTGAAAAGACCGAACAAAGATAGAACATTATATTACAAGTCTCGAGACCGCGAGTAGCGAGTTTGTCTTCACATTACAAGTCGATATCGATCATCTAAACTACCATCACATAGAAGAGAGCTGCGGTCAACACGATGAGCGTCATCACGATGAAACTCGTCTTCATCCGGTTCCTCCAACGCTCCTCCCTCTCCCGCTAGATAGCGGGCGATCTAGATTTGGCCTCGCCCTAGTGGTGTACCTTTGTAACTGTTACGCTGAATCGGTGAACCTGTCTCCGACACTCCTCCCGATCGTCGTGAGACTCCGGAACCTTACCCTTGTACACGACATACGACGGCATCGCTATGCACTAGCCAAACGTAAACGTTAGTACCAATTCACGCACAATACATAAGCAATATATAAGTATGCAAATGTAACGATCGGAAGAGAAAAGCAAGACATTAATAGCATCGATTACATCTAAGTTGAACGACTCTCAAAACCAAAGAGACATACTACAAGTTCATTAAAGTTTAATTACAACATGAGCCAATCGATGTTTCGAACTAGACAACCCGACTCAAGGGACGGAGCGTGGATGAAGCCGCCGCTCATCGTGGGAGTCATGAAAGAACGGGCGTTGTCATCCTGCATTTGTAGCATTGTGTCGATGTCACCGTTGGACGGTTGATTTCGAGGTAGAACTGCCCCGAGGTACGGCGACATCTTGATGGATGATTTCCGCAAACTCCGATCGGATGCGAAAGAATTCTTGTCGATGTCCGCGTCCTGGATTGCCGACACGCCGCGCCCAATCTTGGAGTTTACTCGGTAGCGAAGTTGATGATGGTCCCGCACGATCGCCTCGCATGTGATGGATGGCATAGTAGGCACCCTTCGACCGCAAAGCGGCTGCTTGACGCAGCGTAACGTCAGACATTGGGGAGAACACGTGCTTGCCGTGCTTACGAATAGGCCTGGTGAAGGTGCCTCCAGATTGGGCGTAGCCGGGGAAAACATCATCAAGAACCTTCTTGACATTTGTGTAGTCTACGTTCGACTGATGGTCCGGGTCGAAATATGTGGCCATGGAATATTTGGGGCTTAGGAGGATGAGCGTGCAATGTGTGTCACTGCAGAAAACACGGAATGTTAAAAGAAAATCGAAATCTAAGAATTCATATGTTACGGGCCGGTTGAGGGGAGGACTTACTCGGGAAAGTAAGGCACGAGGAAGTTATCCTTATCTTGGTTTGCGAATGACGCCGAGGTAAGAACTCGCGACTTGCGGTCCCAGCGCTGCCCAAGATCTTGGAACGCATGTAGAAGGGGTCGACTATCACGATGTCCGGGTCTTGTCACGAATGATCCGCATCTCCATACTCAGCGAAAATAGCCGAACGAAGGTGTAGTGGAGCGGATGAAGGTTCAACATAGCGTGGATGTCATCAAACCGCAGGACGATCGTGACGCCGATGGAGTTATCCACAAAGCCCTTGCCCTCCGGCACCTTGGCCACGAAACCGGTATGCCACATCCTTCTCTCGAGACGCCGCTTCTCCAAAGAAAGAACACCATCATGCAGACTCTGCATAGCACCGGTTGCAGCATTGAGCATATTTGTCGGTAGCATCGCCTACCCGCCACATGCACCCTCCTCGAGATATCCTCAGGTGAAGGTGGCCCGTCCTGAGCACGGATCGTATTCGGTGCCCGGCTGGCCCGCACCCTTGTTAGTCTTTCTTTTGCGTGCCTTCTTCTTCTCCTGTAATGGGACCGAGTTCGCTCACGCACCGCCTTCTTGAGTGTGTTGGGGCTGATAATATTTCGCACCTCGCCTATCTGAGGCTCGGTGAAGTCGGCAGCTGGAGGCGTCTCCTAAGAGCTGAACGGCAGACGACGCCTGTTGCAACTTGGCTTCTCCGCGGTACCAGCTAGATCGCGCACATCTTTTGTTAGGTTGGGTTCTTGAGAAGGAGGCCCCATGAAGTCGCCACCGTACCCATGATCGGCAAAGTACTGATCGACGTTGGCAAATGTATCGTCGTCGTCGTCGTTTTGATCCTGTGCCATATGCATGTTTGGATCCAGTGGCATAGGGATGTCCGGCACCGTTGCGGCGGTCTTGCCATGGGGCCGACTTGGCGCCGGCACGACTGGCGGTGTTGTCTTTGGGGTGGTGTCCCCCGCCCCCAAACGAATCTGGCTCTTCGGCCAAAGCAGGGGCCAGCTCAGGCAGGCGCTGAGGGTCATCACGTCATCATCGTCGGCCCCGACGGGTTGAATCGGAGGTAACAACTCGTCGCAGCCTGGCAGCACCCGAACCAGTTGAACCCTAAACAAGTTGGGTGGCATCTGGGTACCGTGGAACAAGGGGTTGCCCGGTTGAACGATTTTGCCCTTGGCGACATCGACCAACTCGTTGTTCACGGCGCGGAGAGTGCACGAACGTCGGCGGCACCCTGCGAAAACATGTAGGGCGCCGTGGATGCCCACCAAAACAAGGAGATGAAGTCCTCGACCGAGAGAGGCTTAATTAGTTACCGTGATGATGGCGTCGAGCTCGGCTAATGTTGAGGCACCGCCAACGGCGGCGTGCAGATTGACGGAGGGCCGCTTGCTGCAGAGGTGCCGGCGGCGTACACCGGTGCATTAAGCTCCCGTGCCGGCGTCGGAGACACCAATGCCGCCTCCGCCGGAGACACCAATGGCCCCGCCATCGCATTCTGCGAGTTGCTGGCCGTGAAGCTAGGAATCGGGCGGCCCCGTTGGCGCCCGCAATCCACGCACTCAACCCCGGATCAAGGTAGGCACAATGGCGGTGATCGCCGCTCCGAGTTGTTGTTGCACTTGCTCTTGGACAATCTCCGAATCCGCGCCACCTGTGCCTTGAGTTCTTGAACCTCGCTACTGGCTTTCCGAGCTGGTCTTTTTCTCCTTCCGCACACCAAGGTATAGTATGACCCCATTTTGTGGACAAGCCTTTGCCGCCACACGACCAGTGACGCCGCCTTCTCGAGCTTATCCTTGTTCTTCATTACATTCAACGCCCTATTGAGAGTGGTGTCCCAAGGGTTGCTCTTAGTCGACCCCGCCATCGCTTTCAATCGCTGCGGAAGGAATGTGAACCATTTAGAAATTTGGCTTCATTAATTAGAATGCAACCATATGGAGCTAATTACATGGGTGGTATTCCTTACGTAACAACCTCAAGCGCCTGGTCTTCGGATCCGTGGTAAGCTCCTTTGTTTTCGGTCCTTCTTGTACCGGCCCCGACAAAGTTCCTGGTCTGCTTGTCACCGTATTTATCGAAGAGGGCGGTAGGCCTTGCTCGGCACGCCCGCGTCCTCCTTGTCCCATATAGGCTCCGCCACTCTATAACCGCCGGACCGAGTGTGTGTTCCCTAAGTTCAGCTCCCGCATTTCTTTCCCCACTCGACTTGATTCGAGTTTGCGGTGCTCGAGCAATTGATCTTGAAGTCGTTGTTGTCATCTTCGTGATCGAAGGATTTTTCTCCTTGATCTTCTCATAACTCTCACCTTTCTCGATCATTCTCTTCACATTGCTTTTCCAAGTAGATAGGGCCTTGCTCATCTTCGTGAGGGCAGCATTGTTCACTTTATTCCCTTTGAGGCTTGTGTTTTCAAAAGCAGCGGGAACTTGTATCGCTCGTGCAGCTTCGTGAAGAGGAGGTTGCGCAAATTCCCTCGGTCGGGATGCCTCGGGTTCTCGGTGTTGATCGAGACGGTGCTCGGAGAATGCACCCGAGCTGAAGCGAGTACCCTTGACTATTCGTTCGGGCGCCGTTGGATTCCGTCGAGTCCACTTCATAACTTCCTCCTTGAGGGTGCGGAGCACGGTCGGGCGCCGTCCTTCCGTTGCCTCTTCTGTTGGCTGCCATCGTAAATGCGCCGCCATCATCGATGGTGGCATCGATGGGGTCATCCTCGGCGGTACCATCGGTGGTCTCGGGATCGGTGGGGAAGGCGGCGTCCTCATACAAGTGAGGTTGTTCCTCCATCTCCGGGATAGCTCCTGAATGCCTTGCCGCCCAACCCCGGCCTCATCGTTGTGGGCCATGTTTCTCTCTAAATAGAAACAAAGTTTGGTCAAAAAGTTGGTTATTGTCAAGGAACAAGATCATGGTCTCATCATTTAGGGTTTGTCGACACCGAGGCATCCTAAAATCTAAGCTTTTATCATTGAGGGTTTTTCGACGCCGAGGCACCCTAAAAGCCTAAGCTTTCATCATTTCAGTTTTTATCGACACCGAGGCACCCTAAAAGCCATGCATTAGTCACAAGTACGCCGGGCACTTGATCCTACTTAATTAACTACTAAGATACCCCGGCCCATGCATTAGTCACAAGTACCCCATATGTCCTATTTTTAGCAAAGTCATGCTAAAATTCACGGAAAATTTCAGCATGACCTTTGCTGAAAATAGGACATATGGAGTACCCGAATTTGCCGGAACGGAAGTTAATCGACATTCCGCAAACTCAAGGGCCTCTCGGGTACCTGCAATATCATTATCCTGTGGACATGGATGCAATGTCACATGTCACATGGATCCCACACCCACGAGAGCTGGCGAAGCTTCATGTGTATTTAACTAAACCAGCCCGACTAAAGAGCTTTATGTAGAAAACAAATCACTCCACCAGCTCACACAGATCCATCAAAGACATTCACCCAAGATTTGACGGCTGTCGTTGATTTTTTTTTCTATGTTTGCACACAAAGTGGTGCTTCTATTGTAGTCTCCCAAAACACCGAACCCTACATCGTGAAACAGCCTAGTAATCTATTGGCAAAGCAAGAATCATACAAGAAGGCAGGAAGGAGCAGTAATCTATTGGCAAAGCAAGAATCATATTTTAATCATATTCATATATTTTAATCAAGTCCAGCGGGAGGAATCTCATAAAATTATATTAAAGAGTTGTAAAAGACCCGGAGACTACATTGAGACTCATTTTGTATATCATAGTTTGAAATGGCTAGGGAGGAAATCTGACTGACAAATGTTGAAGAAAATGGCGAAAGAACAGTTTGCTTTGTGCTCACCATGCAGGGGAGGAGGCGACGAGGTCCGGGTGGTGGTGGTGCTCCGGCGAGACCTACATTGTACCCATGGGCATTCAGCAATTTTGCATAAGAGAGCATGTCTTAGGCTCAACCACTTGTTCAGGTTTATGAAAAAATTTAACCAATTTAACCAATTTAACCAATTTTCTAAAATAAACAGGGCAGCAACAACCAGCCATCATGCCTAACTGCCTACCCAATTCCCATTTCAATTTGCACTTGACCAAACCATGTCCATCGTGCCTAACATCCTTACCAAAAGGAGTTGTATTATTCAACTGCAGCCCCTCAAAATGTGGAGTAGCCAATTCAGTCAAATGAGCTCCATAAGCAACACGTACTCTGCCAGGAGGACAAAAAAAAATATTAACTCTCTTGTGATGATAATGTCTGTACAGCAAAGGTTATTAGAAAACTTCCTATAACATTTCTGATATTATCAACTAAATCGTACTGATTCATATAGGATGATCATGAATCTGCTCCTAGCAATGCAACAGATTGCATTGATGAAGGGTACGAAAGGTTGGCATGCAATTTCTATCTGAAGAGGAAGCTTACTCCTTTTATAACAAGTATGCAAAGGCTATTGGTTTTAGCATCCGAAGAGGGAGTCAACATAAAGTAAAGAATTCTACCGTGATACAACAACGGACATTTACATGCTCCCGCAAGGTATGGGCTGCTTGTATTTTGTTTTGGTTATATTACTATTGGTATCACTAAGATACTTATTTTAATTGACAGGATTCCATGCGTAAGATAAGAGAGAGGATTCTTTCGATTCTGAGAGGGCCTGAAACACGCTGTGGTTGTGAAGCCCATATGAAGATAAGTCTCAAAATGGCTTATATTATGTGTATGAATTTGAGGCCACACATAACCATAATCTTGCTACTGGAGACATGGCCTTATACTTAAGATCCCAAAGAAAAGTGAGAAAAGCACAAATAGCAAACGCCGAGGTCGCAAAGTCTGTAGGCATTTCGAATAAAGCAACTATTGATCTTATGGCCAAAGAAGCATGTAGACTTCCAAATCTTGGGTTTGCACCTGGAGATATGAAAAATCATTTGTACTCTAAGAGAACTATGCAAGCAAAGAAAGGAGACACAGGGGGAGTGTTAGAATACATGGAGAAGAAGGTAAAAGAAGATGCCAATTTTTTCTATTCAATTCAAATTGACGAGGATGATTTGATAATTAATATTTTCTGGGCCGACTCCAAAATGATATCGAACTATGCAATGTTTGGTGATGCTATATGCTTTGACACCACATATATGAAACTAGATGATGGGCGTCCCTTTGGTTTGATTGTTGGGGTGAATAATCACAAGAAAACTATGGTCTTTGGTGCTACACTTCTATGATGAAACTGTTGAAAAGTTTTGTTGGCTTTTTAGAACATTTCTAACAGCCATGTCCGGGAAACATCCAAGGACTATTCGATCGATGAAGATGCAGCAATGGCCAAGGCAATCAAGAAAGTCCTTCCTCACTCTCACCATAGACTTTGTGTGTGGCATATGATAAAGAGAAGAAGGTTTATACAGTAAAATTTCATGGAACACAACATGAGCATGTTGTTGGTTTTTATCCTAACGAAGAACAGGTCAATTGCAGTTGCAAGAAGTTTGAATTTGCTGGAATCCTCTGCTCTCATTGCTTAAAGATACTTGATATTAACAATAACAAACATATTCCTGAACAATATATATTGAAAAGATGGACAATTGATGCGAAAGTTCTAGAGATAACAAGCAATCACAATCTGCACGAGGATCTAAAACCAAGAATGTTGAACTTCTACAAGGTGCGGAAATTGTACAGAATCGGGGCGGCGGGGCGAGGGACGGCCGGGGAGGCGGCGTCGGGGCCGCGGGCGCCGAGGTGGCCCAGATCCGGGGGTCCGAGTAGGTGGGGCGGCAGGCAAGCGAGGAGGATGGGGTGGGGGCGGTCGACGCACGGGAGGGAGGAGGAAGAGCGGGTGGGGGTGGGGGTGGGGAGAGTGGGCAAGTCCAACCCGCCTGGACGGTGGGGAGGCAGGAGCTTGGACTTGGGGGCGGGGGCGACGGCGGGGAGGAGGGCGGAGGGATGTGGAGGGCGCAAGGAAGGGGAGGGAGGGAGGAGGGAGGAATGGGGAGGAAGGGTGGAGAGGGAGGAAGGAGGAAGGAGGAGAGGTACTGGCGGGAGGCGGCCGGTCACGGAGGGTCAGCGACGGTGGTGTGGACGGGAGAGCGGCGCCGACGCCGGGCCTCAGCGGCGGTGGTTGGAGACAAAGCGACAGGACGACGGGCGCCGGCGATGGGCGCAGGGGCAAGGCGGCGGGCAGCGTCGGCGGTGGGGGCGGCGCCGAGGCGGCGGGCAGCAGCGTCGGGAGAGGAGAGAGGAAGGGATCGAGGCGAGGGGCGAGGGAGAGGGATAGGTGGGCCCGGAGGAATTATGGATGGGGCGTCACAATACTAATGGCGCACCACACCTCGGTGCGCCATAAGTACATCCATACTAATGGCGCACCTCACCTGAGCGCCATTAGTACTTTTTTTTATTTCTGCTCGAGCCAACAGTTATCTCCCACCTAACCTGATCCACATCAAGTTCCCTCTACTAGTTCGACTGGTCAGCAGCCAGTTCTCACACCAGAGGTCCTGGTTCGATTCCTGTGCTCCACAATTTTTTATGCATTAAAAATGCTGTTTGATACTTACTTGTGTTTAAATATGTTCAAACTTGTTTAAATCATAACAGTAATATTTTTTATAAGATAGTAATATTTTTTAAAAATATCATCAAACAGTAATGCCGGTGGAGCGGGGAGGTGCGGGGTGCGGGGGTCGGCGTGGCGGTTGAGTAGGGAGGGTGCGGGGGTCGGCGGCGGTTGAGTAGGGAGGGTGCGGGGGTCGGCAGCGGTTGAGTAGGGAATCGAGGGTGCGGGCGGTCGGCGCGGCGGCAGTGGACCGGATCTGGCGAGGTGGGATAGCGATCGAGATGGAGGGGATCGAGATGGAGGGGATCGAGTGTCCATGAAATTAAAAATATTCATGATAGTTCAAAAAGTGCCCATGAAATACAATCGAGAAATGAAGTCTACGATTTAAATACAATCGATCTTAGCTAGCTATCTCTTCACAATCTTCTTGCCCTTCTTTTTCGCAAATGGAGTTCTTCTATGGAACGGACGTCCTTTAGGTAGGGTGGTCCTGCTTCTTCTTGTGGTGTATGCTGCTACTTCATCATCGTCGTCATGTTCGATCCTCGGTCGCCGTGCTTGTCGAAGTCTTGCTCATTGGCTACTCCATCCATTCCGATGATCTTCCTTTTCCTCTCCTCACGACAACACGACTGGCTTTGGCGGGTCGGTAATGCGAAGCATTGGTCCACTTGGGAAGCCAGTACCCATGGCTCATTTTTCAAGCGACGCGTTTGCGCCCATGGTCTTGGATTTGGCTTCGGTATAACCATGGTGGTGAAATACCGATCTTCTTTTATGACGTTCTTGGCCCATCGACACGGAACATCGGGACCTTCTCTCCAACAGTAGCTCAGCTCCCAGATCTCCTCGATCCTTCCGTAGTATCTGTCCTTGTCGTTACGGTGTAGGATTCCATCGTTACCCGGAGTTCGATAACCATCGCTCTTCATGTCCTTGGCCTCGGTGTAGAATGTGTAGTCGTTGATATCGTACGCCTCATAGGTCATCAGGTTGTGCTCGGCGCCCTGTGACAAGGCGAATATGAGTTGTTCTTCCGCGGAAGAATCCTCATGTAAAGGGTACGACAGAAGCTTCTGCTTGAACCAACGCGTGAAACATGAGTTGTGCTCTTTGAGTATATCTCCGTCCGTCCTCTGTTGGCCTCGGTCATTGTACGTCTTCTTAATAAAGGTTTTTTGCTCTACCACCCAAGGATCAACCACGTCTATGTGTTGTAGCGAGACTAGGTTTGCTCTTTCAAAGTCGGCGAGTCGACCCTCGAAGTCGACATGCATTTTGCGGCGACCCTCACGGTAACCCCATCCAGCGAGCCTGCCGAGGTGCCTGTTGACGGGCAGACCAACGGGGTTCTCGATGCCTAGATAATTCGTGCGATAGGAGATGCACTCTTGATCGAAAGCCCTCGCTATGCTTCCTTCGGGCGTGACATGTTGCGAACGTATCCTTTGATGACACCATTCATCCTTTCGAGCGGCATCATCTTTGTGCAGAACGTCAGCCCGAGTTGGATGATATCCTCCACTATATGGACAGCAGATGCACCATAACGTCGAAGAATGCGGGCGGAAGTACATCTCAAGCTCGCATAGTATCACCACGATCTCTTCCTGTAGCCTTCGAGTTGCCTCACGCCAATCGACTTCCGAGATGACGTCGAAGAAGTTGCATAGGCCAAATAGCGTTTCACGGACGTGCGTGTCCATGATCCCACGGATTGCAACTGGAAGTATCTGCGTCATCAAGACGTGATATCGTGAGACTTCATCCCGCTGAACTTCGCTTCACTGGGTCTAGGTATCTGCTTATCTTCCCAGCGTAACCGTAAGGAAGTTTTACTCCTAGGAGGCAGGTGAAAAACTACTCGATCTCCTCGACTTAGAGTGAAGCACGCGGAGGGTAGTCATTTCCGGTCTTCTTGGCCTTTTGCCTTTGCGACGACTTTACGTGTCCTGCTTCGCCTCATCATCATCATCATCATCATCATCATCATTAGCGTGAAGCTCCCGCTGATGCCCATTGATTTCAAGTCTGCCCTTGCTTTCGCCCATCTTTGGTCCTCTCTCGCATGTTGAGCAGGGTACCAAGCAGACTCTCGCACGTTCTTCGTGATATGCATGACATCAAGGATGTGAGGCACACGGTGGATTTTCCAAGACGGCAAGTCCCGAAAACAGACCTCGTTTTCCATACCTTCAGCAGCTGCTCTGGCGCCTTCGCTTCTTTCCCGGCTCTGGCGCCTTTTGCTTCTTTCCCGGCAGTGGGCAGTCTTTCCAATTTTTCAACAGCTTGTCTATTTCCTCGCCGCTCCTCGTACACGGGTGTTTTCGGGGTTTGGTTTCACCATCGAACAGATCCTTGCGTTTCCTCCACGGGTCATCGTCGCAAAGCCACCTTCGATGTCCCATGAACACGGTTTTCGAAGACCCGGGATCTCTATCTAGCTGGCGATACGTTGTGTCATCCATGCACCTTACGCATCCAGAAAATCCGTGGACTACCTGCCCCGCGAGATATCCGTAATCGCGATAGTCGTGCACCGTCGTGAGCGGTGCGGCTCTCATAGAAATATTCTTTCTCTGCGGCGTCCCACGTATTGGTGGCGTTTTCCACAGCGTGTCAAGCTCCTCTTCAGCAGCCCCAGATCTGATTAATGTCGTTCCCTGGTTGTTTCGCCCTTCAATTAGCATACTCATGTGAATGTACTTCCTCTTCATGCACAACCAGGGGAAGGTTGTACATCCACACAAACACAGGCCAGGTGCTATGTGTGCTTCTCTAGCTGCCAAACGGATTGACTCCATCGGTGCTCGCGCCCAGACGATGTTCCTTTGATCGTTCCCAAATTCCGAGTCTTGAAGTTCAACGCTTGCCACCGCTCGCATCCTTAGGGTGACTCAGCATCTTGTCTTTTTATCTATCTCCGGATCATTTGCGCTATCTTCGCTTCTTCTCCTCCCTATCCGCTGCCAACGCAGGAGCTTTGCTACCTTAGGGTCCGCGAAATAGCGCCGCAGACGAGGAGTGATCGGAAAGTACCACACCACTTTTCGAGGAGCTTTCTTCCTCTTCTTGTATCGAGTGACGCCGCACACCGGACATATGGTAGACTCCGCGTGCGCCCCGATAAATGATGCAATTGTTCATGCACACATGGTATTTCACGTGCGGTAAATCGAGAGGACACACGATTTTCTTCGCCTCCTCAAACTGGTCGGGCACTTGTTCCCCTTGGGAAGACGTTCGTGCGTAATGACATGTTCTCGTCGAAGCATCGCGCGGTCATTTTGTGTTTTACCTTCATCTCCGTGAGCCATGAGCGTTACTTTCAAAGCGGTATCCTCGGCCTGCATCCTTCATACAATGGAGTAACCGCGTCTAACTCAAGTTGATCCATCTTGGCTTTCTCTCGGGCGGCAGCTCTGGCGTTATCTGTCCGCTTGAGAAGCAGCTCTTGAATATGAGGGTCCTGCACCCAGCCCATCGATGGTCCAGTGTCGCTCGCTCCGCCGCATCATCATCTTCATGATCATGCCCGTCGCCTGCTCCGCATCTTCCTCATCATCATGTCCTGCATCTTCTACATGATGACTGTGTACAGCATCACCGCCGTGATCATCTCCTGGGATTCTTCATCTTCTCGCCCGCCGAGCCGCGGTGGTTGTCTTGCTGCCCTTCCTCATTTCTTGCCCGCCCCCATGGACGACTTCGTAGTCATCTTCATCACCTTGCCACCGATAGCCATCCATGAAACCACGCAAGAGCAGGTGGTCCCGCACCTGCCGAATCCGGGTCCGCAATAAGGCTCTTCACTTGCATCTTCGACACGGACATCTTATCTCCGCCTCGTTCTTTCAAGCATCTCGGCCTTCGCGGACCTCAAAAACCTATTCACGATGCCTTCGGTCATCGTATGCGGACTATGGTCGTCAAGGGTAGAGCAAAACGATATTTTAGAACCAAACAAAAATTTGGCATGACTTTCCCTAAAATAGGACCAAAAGAATGCTTAATGCCAAAATTCTCACTAAACGGAAATGAATCAACATTCCGCAAAATATTGGCAACTATCGATTTCAAATACCGGTACACCTCCAAACACAAACACATATGAAACACCACAAACATATGCAACACCACGAACATACATAGATCTAGCTAGGCCGTAAAAGTGCATGTGCACATTGTTGTAGGAGAACAACATAAATATAGCTTCCCCTTACTTACCTATTAAAACAAGGTAATTTAACCACTTAATTTGAATGAATCTATGGTGGAAATGAGGTGAAAAAGAGGAGGCACCCGAGACAAGGAGGAGGTGGAGAGAATGAAGTGGGGAGAAAGTGAGTGTGGGTAGGAAAGGCTGTCCAAAATATCTTGTTGCTGCCCACTTACTAATGGCGCACCAGCACTAAATGCACCATTAGTAATCCAGGTAACTAATGGCGCACCTACTGGCGGTGCGCCATTAGTAGTTTTGCAAAAAAAATACTGATGGCGATCGATCATAGATGCGCCATTACTAGTTTAAACTACTAATGGCGCACTTCATCCGGATGCGCCATTAGTATGTTTGGACAAGCGCACTAGTTAAAAAATTTTGATACTAATGGCGCACCCTTTGCACGGTGCGCCATTAGTAGTTATAACTACTAATGGCGCGCTTCGCGGATGCGCCATTAGTATGTTTGGACAAAGCGCACTAGTTGGAAAAAAATTGATACTAATGGCGACGCTTTGCGGTGCGCCATTAGTAGTTACAAGTACTAATGGCGCACTTAATCGGATGCGCCATTAGTATGTTTGGACAGCGCACTAGTTCAAAAAAAATTGATACTAATGGCGCACCCTTTGCCTGGTGCGCCATTAGTAGTTTCAACTCTAATGGCGTATCAGCACGTGGTGCGCCATTAGTATATACTAATGGTGCACCAACGTTCTGGTGCGCCATTAGTGTCAATCCCATCTATAGCCATTTTTCTAGTAGTGCCTCTTTCCTTCTCCCCTCTTCCTCCTTCCCTCCTTCTCCCTCTCTTGGATGGAAGGTGACTCCAACTGGGATTGGGAATCCTAGTTGGACTCCGCATGGCGCGCACCCCCTTTGTCGGCCTCCTCCTCCTCCCCTCCTTTATATACGTGGGAGGGGGGCACCCCAAAGGACACACAAGTTTCTCTCAACCATGTGAGGTGCCCCCCTCCACAGTTACACACCTCGGTCATATTGTCGTAGTGCTTAGGCGAAGCCCTGCGCCGGTAACTTCATCATCACCGTCGCCACGCCGTCGTGCTGACGGAACTCTCCCTCATCCTAAACCGGATCAAGAGATCAAGGGACGTCATCAAGCTAAACATGTGCTGAACGCGGAGGTTCCATACGTTCGGTACTTGGATCGGTTGGATCGCAAAGACGTTCGACTACATCAACCACGTTACTAAACACTTCCGCTTTCGGTCTATGAGGGTACGTGGACACACTTTCCTCACTCGTTGCTATGCATCTCCTAGATAGATCTTGCATGATCGTAGGTAATTTTTTTGAAATACTGCGTTCCCCAACAGTTTACCTTCAAGACACCATCTTAATGAAGAGAGAAGATAAGATTCAAGGTTGATCAATACTAAGTACAAAGAGTGATTCAAGTCGATCAACACAAAAAGTGTAGAAGATATACAGAGTGGGATTATGTGATATCATGGTATGGTAAGCATTGTCTACTGCGCTTTGTGTACTAACCCATGATGTTTGTGAGGATTCCTTGTGGGTTTAGGTATGTTTCCATGGGCTTGCATCAAAATTAAGATCTCATATAACCCATGGAGGACGACATTAAGTGGTGATCGTCAAGAAGGTTGTGTTGTGCAAGTTCAAGTGGAGCATCATGAAGAGACCACATGCTTGAAGCTTGCCGTCCATTGTGGTGACAATGGACATGTGAAGATGTGCCGAAGAGAGGCTCACCCATAGTGGAGTATGGTGGAGCAATCTACTAGTCTTCATCGAGCCAGCGCAATCAAGAAAGGTGGTCCAACTTGAGGAGGACAAGATCGTCAATATCTAGCTCAAGTGGGCTATGCACATGGCAAAGGTCTGTCCTTTACAAGGTTTTTTATTTTATTGGTCTCATGGTGTTAGTTGGGAGACCTGGTTATAGGATCGATAGCAGTACCATCAAGGGGGGCTCTCTAGTGAGTAACTTGATCTTAACATTCGTAGAGAGTTCAAGCCATTGCATCCTTGGCATCATCTTTCTTGGTTCTTGTTTGGCTTTTCTCTATGTGAGTTTTGGAGCTTGTGGTCATCTTCTTGACAAGCTCAAATTCATCGAAAACGGATTTTGTATGTGAAGGAAATATGCCCTAGAGGCAATAATAAAGATGTTATTTATATTTCCTTATATATCATGATAATTTTTTACTATTCATGCTAGAATTGTATTAACCAGAAACTTGATACATGTGTGAATACATAGACAAAACAAAGTGTCCCTAGTATGCCTCTACTTGACTAGCTCGTAATCAAAGATGGTTAAGTTTCCTAGCCATAGACATGTGTTGTCATTTGATGAACGGGATCACATCATTAGAGAATGATGTGATGGACAAGACCCATCCATTAGCTTAGCATAATGATCGTTTAGTTTTATTGCTATTGCTTTCTTCATGAGTTATACATGTTCCTCTGACTATGAGATTATGCAACTCCCGAATACAGGAGGAACACCTTGTGTGCTATCAAACATCACAACATAACTGGGTGATTATAAAGATGCTATACAGGTGTCTCCGAAGGTGTTTGTTGGGTTGGCATAGATCGAGATTAGGATTTGTCACTCCGATTATGAGAGAGGTATCTGGGCCCTCTTGGTAATGCACATCACTATAAGCCTTGCAAGCAATGTGACTAATGAGTTAGTTGCGGGATGATGCATTACGGAACGAGTAAAGAGACTTGCGTGATGAGATCACGGACATGACGAGGAGTCTCGAAATGGTCGACACATAAAGACTGATATATTGGACCATGTTATTCAGACACCGGAAGTGTTCCGGAGAGTTTCGGATAAAACTGGAGTGCCGGAGGGTTACCGGAACCCTCCCCCCACCCCGGGAAGTTAATGGGCCACCATGGGCCTTAGAGGAGAGAGGGCCGGCGAGGAGGTGGCGCCCCCCCCCCCCCAATCCGAATTGGACAAGGGGTGGGGGCGGCGCCCCCATCCTTCCTTCTCTCCCTTTCCTCCTTGCTTCCCCTCCTTGTTGGACTAGGAAAGGGGGAACCTACTCATAGTAGGAGTAGGATTCCCCCACCATTGGGCGCGCCCCTTGAGGCCGGCTGGCCCCCTCCTCCCCTCCTTTATATACGGTGGAGGGGGGGCACCCCATAGACACACAAGATTTGTCTTAGACGTGTGCAGTGCCCCCCTCCATAGTTACACACCTCGGTCATACCATCGTAGTGCTTAGGCGAAGCCCTGCGCCGGTAACTTCATCATCACCGTCGCCACACCGTCGTGCTGACAAAACTCTCCCTCGGCATCAACTGGATCAAGAGTACGAGGGACGTCATCGAGCTGAACATGTGCTAAACACGGAGGTGCCATACGTTCGGTGTTAGGATCGGTCGGATCATGAAGACATACGACTACATCAACCGCGTTGAGAAAACGCTTCCGCTTTCGTCTATGCGGGTACATGGACACACTCTCTTGCATGTTGCTATGCTTCTCCTAGATAGATCTTGCGTGATCGTAGGATTTTTTTTGAAATTACTGCGTTCCCCAACAGTATGCATCATATTTTATGTTTTCGATGTTGGAGTTTATGTCAGTTCTTCACTGATGGAAGTTTCACGTCAAAATCAAGGTTCATTTGCAGGAGTTATGCCATTTTTAGCCTTGTTTCCTTCTATTTTGCTTGGGCACTTTTGTTGTATCCAGGTGGTAGTACCAATTGGCTCCACGGTAGCGGTACTTCAACTGTGAGCTACCGTGGCTACTGCCGCTTGGGAAATACCTTCTGTCTACTCTTTGTTAGCATGCGGTAGTGGCACAGTAGTAGCACGGTAGTACTGAAGGAAATATGCCCTAGATGCAATAATAAAGTTATTATTTATTTCCTTATATCATGATAAATGTTTATTATTCATGCTAGAATTGTATTAACCGGAAACATGATACATGTGTGAATACATAGACAAACAGAGTGTCACTAGTATGCCTCTACTTGACTAGCTCGTTGACCAAAGATGGTTATGTTTCCTAGCCATGGACAAAGAGTTGTCATTTGATTAACGGGACCACATCATTAGGGGAATGATCTGATTGACTTGACCCATTCCGTTAGCTTAGCACACGATCGTTTAGTATTCTGCTATTGCTTTCTTAATGACTTATACATGTTCCTATGACTATGAGATTATGCAACTCCCGTTTACCGGAGGAACACTTTGTGTGCTACCAAACGTCACAACATAACTGGGTGATTATAAAGGCGCTCTACAGGTGTCTCCGAAGGTACTTGTTGGGTTGGCGTATTTCGAGATTAGGATTTGTCACTCCGATTGTCGGAGAGGTATCTCTGGGCCCACTCGGTAATGCACATCACTATAAGCCTTGCAAGCATTGCAACTAATGAGTTAGTTGCGGGATGATGTATTACGGAACGAGTAAAGAGACTTGCCGGTAACGAGGTTGAACTAGGTATTGAGATACCGACGATTGAATCTCGGGCAAGTAACATACCGATGACAACGGGAACAACGTATGTTGTTATGCAGTTTGACCGATAAAGATCTTCGTAGAATATGTGGGAGCCAATATGAGCATCCAGGTTCCGCTATTGGTTATTGACCGTAGACGTGTCTCGGTCATGTCTACATTGTTCTCGAACCCGTAGGGTCCGCACGCTTAAAGTTCGATGACGGTTATATTATGAGTTTGTGAGTTTTGATGTACCGAAGGAGTTCGAAGTCCCGGATGAGATCGGGGACATGACGAGGAGTCTCGAAATGGTCGAGACGTAAAGATCGATATTGGACGACTATATTCAGACTTCGTAAAGGTTCCGAGTGATTCGGGTATTTTTCGGAGTACCGGAGAGTTACGGGAATTCGCCGGGGAGTATATGGGCATTATTGGGCCATACGGGAATAGAGGAGAGAGGCCAAAAGGAAGGAGGCCTGTGCCCCCCCTCTGGTCTGAATTGGACAAGGGGTGCAGCCCCATTTTCCTTCTCCTCTCCTCCTCTTTCTTTCCCTCCTACTCCAACAAGGAAAGGAGGAGTCCTACTCCCGGTGGGAGTAGGACTCCCCCCTTGGCGCGCCCTCCTCCTTGGCCGGCCGCCTCCCCCCTTGCTCCTTTATATATGGGGGCAGGGGGGCACCCCATAGAAACAACAATTGATCGTTTTATCTTTTAGCCATGTGCGGTGCCCCCCTTCACAATAGTCCACCTCGATAATACTGTAGCGGTGCTTAGGCGAAGCCCTGCGTCGGTAGAACATCAACATCGTCACCACGCCATCATGCTGACGAAACTCTCCCTCAACACTCGGCTGGATCGGAGTTCGAGAGATGTCATCGGGCTGAACGTGTGCTGAACTCGGAGGTGTCGTACGTTCGGTACTTGATCGGTCGGATCCTGAAGACGTACGACTACATCAACCGTGTTGTGCTAACGCTTCCGCTTTCGGTCTACGAGGGTACGTAGACACACTCTCCCCTCTCGTTGCTATGCATCACCATGATCTTGCGTGTGCGTAGGAAATTTTGAAATTACTACGTTCCCCAACAAGTACCGCTTGTGCGGTGCTTTCGCCTTTACTACCGCTGCTACGCTTTGGCGGTATTGTGAGATGAAGCGGCCCGGACCGACATTACGCGTACGCTTACGCGAGACTGGTTTCACCGTTGCGAGCACTCGTTGCTTAAAGGTGACCGGCGGGTGTCTATCTCTCTCACTTTAGTTGAACCGAGTGTGGCTACGCCCGGTCCTTGCGAAGGTTAAAACAGCACCAACTTGACAAACTATCATTGTGGTTTTGATGCGTATGTAAAAACGGTTCTTGCTAAGCCCATAGCAGCCACGTAAAACTTGCAACAACAAAGTAGAGGACGTCTAACTTGTTTTTGCAGGGCATGTTGTGATGTGATATGCTCAAGACATGATGCTAAATTTTATTTTATGAGATGATCATGTTTTGTAACCGAGTTATCGGCAACTGGCAGGAGCCATATGGTTGTCGCTTTATTGTATGCAATGCAATCGGCCTGTAATGCTTTACTTTATCACTAAGCGGTAGCGATAGTCGTAGAAGCATAAGATTGGCGAGACGACAACGATGCTACGATGGAGATCAAGGTGTCGCGCCGGTGACGATGGTGATCATGACGGTGCTTCGGAGATGGAGATCACAAGCACAAGATGATGATGGCCATATCATATCACTTATATTGATTGCATGTGATGTTTATCTTTTATGCATCTTATCTTGCTTTGATTGACGGTAGCATTATAAGATGACCCCTTACTAAATTATCAAAGTATAAAGTGTTCTCCCTGAGTATGCACTGTTGCGAAAGTTCTTCGTGCTGAGACACCACGTGATGATCGGGTGTGATACGCTCTACGTTCAAATACAACGGGTGCAAAACAGTTGCACACGCGGAATACTCAGGTTAAACTTGACGAGCCTAGTATATAACAGATATGGCCTCGGAACACAGAGACCGAAAGGTCGAGCGTGAAGCATATAGTAGATATGATCAACATAATGATGTTCACCATTGAAAATTATTCCATCTCACGTGATGATCGGACATGGTTTAGTTGATTTGGATCACGTGATCACTTAGAGGATTAGAGGGATGTCTATCTAAGTGGGAGTTCTTAAGTAATATGATTAATTGAACTTTAATTTATCATGAACTTAGTCCTGGTAGTATTAGCATATCTATGTTGTAGATCAATAGCTCGCGTTGTTGCTCCCCGTTTATATTTTGATATGTTCCTAGAGAAAAATAAGTTGAAAAATGTTAGTAGCAATGATGCGGACTTGGTCCGTGATCTGAGGATACACCTCATTACTGCACAGAAGTATTATGTCCTTGATGCACTGGGTGATAGACCTATTGCAGGAGCATATGCAGACGTTATGAACGTTTGGCTAGCTCAATATGATGACTACTTGATAGTTTAGTGCGCCATGCTTAACGGCTTAGAATCGGGACTTCAAAGACGTTTTGAATGTCATGGACCATATGAGATGTTCCAGGAGTTGAAGTTAATATTTCAAGCAAATACCCGAGTTGAGAGATATGAAGTCTGCAACAAGTTCTATAGCTAAAAAGATGGAGGAGAATAGCTCAAGCAGTGAGCATGTGCTCAGATTGTCTGGGTACTACAATCACTTGAATCAAGTGGGAGTTAATCTTCCAGATAAGATAGTGAGAGACAGAATTCTCTAGTCACCATCACTAAGTTAGTAGAACTTCGTGATGAACTATAGTATGCAAGGGATGACGAAAACGATTCCCGAGCTTTTCATGATAATGAAATCGATGAAGGTAGAAATCAAGAAAAAGCATCAAGTGTTGATGTTTGAAAAGACCACTAGTTTCAAGGAAAAGGGCAAAGGGAAGAAGGGGAACTTCAAGAAGAACGGCAAGCAAGTTTCTGCTCAAGTGAAGAAGCCCAAGTCTGGACCTAAGCCTGAGACTAAGTGCTTCTACTGCAAAGGGACTGGTCACTGGAAGCAGAACTGCCCCAAGTATTTGGCGGATAAGAAGGATGGCAAAGTAAACAAAGGTATATTTGATATACATGTTATTGATGTGTACTTTACTAGTGTTTATAGCAACCCCTCAGTATTTGATACTAGTTCAGTTGCTAAGATTAGTAACTCGAAACGGGAGTTGCAGAATGAACAGAGACTAGTTAAGGGTGAAGTGACGATGTGTGTTGGAAGTGGTTCCAAGATTGATATGATCGTCATCGCACACTCCCTATACTTTCGGGATTAGTGTTGAGCCTAAATAAGTGTTATTTGGTGTTTGCGTTGAGCATGAATATGATTTGATCATGTTTATTGCAATACGGTTATTCATTTAAGATAGAGAATAATTGTTGTTCTACTTACATGAATAAAACCTTATATGGTTACACACCCAATGAAAATGGTTTGTTGGATCTCGATCGTAGTGATACACATATTCATAATATTGAAGCCAAAAGATGCAAAGTTAATAATGATAGTGCAACTTATTTGTGGCACTGCCGTTTAGGTCATATTGGTGTAAAGCGCATGAAGAAACTCCATGCTGATGGGATTTTGGAATCACTTGATTATTAATCACTTGATGCTTGCGAACCATGCCTTATGGGCAAGATGACTAAAACTCCGTTCTCCGGAACAATGGAATGAGCAACTGACTTATTGGAAATAATACATACTGATGTATGCGATCCAATGAGTGTTGAGGCTCGCGGCGAGTATCGTTATTTTCTGACCTTCACAGATGATTTGAGTAGATATGGGTATATCTACTTGATGAAACATAAGTCTAAAACATTTGAAAAGTTCAAAGAATTTCAGAGTGAAGTGAAAAATCATCGTGACAAGAAAATAATGTTTCTACGATCTGATCGCGGAGACAAATATTTGAGTTACGAGTTTGGTCTTCAATTAAAACAATGTGGAATAGTTTCACAAATTTGTGCCACCTGGAACACCACAGCATAATGGTGTGTCCGAACATCATAACCGTACTTTATTGGATATAGTGCAATCTATGATGTCTCTTACCGATTTACCACTATCGTTCTGGGGTTATGCACTAAAGACAGCTGCATTCACATTAAATAGGGCACCGTCTAATCCGTTGAGACGACACCGTATGAACTATCACTACAAAAAAAATACACTTCCGTGATGATACGTGTTTGTCACAGTAGGTCGCGTTTTTTGTCATGCATGTACATCCATGACAAATTTATGACAGAATCAAGATAGCCATACCAGCTTTATCGTCAGAGAAGTGTTCCATGACATTACCAAAATTATCATCACGGAAGTGTCCACTTCCATGACGATAAATCACGCGTCACAGAAGTGCTTTCGTCAAGGGTGACCGACACGTGGCATCCACCGTAACGGAACGCCTTTAAGCTATCGGGTCGGGTTTTGGACCCGATAACCCATTAACAGCCCCGACCAATGGGGATTTTCGACGTGTAAAATCATCATTGGCTGGAGGAAACACGTGTCGGCTCACCGTTGGGACAGATGTCATCCACTCATTGGACAGAAGGCGCCTATGATACGTCGACACGTGGCATGGCCCAACAGAGGCCCATTCCTGTGAAAAGGCCGGCCCGTTTGACTTGGTAAAAACGTGGCGGGCCGGCCCATGGAAGGCCTGTTAACGGCCTGTTCGCATATAGCCCATTTACGACCCGCTAACCCAAGGCCCGTTACGCCCTATCCGAATTAGGCCCAGTAGTGTCATCTGGGCCATCCAATATGATTCCAGCCCGTTTTCACTTCTGGCCCATGTATGGCCCATGACGTCTTTCGGTCCATATGAGGCCCTATGTAACTCTTGGCCTATTAACGGCCAGTGGTGAAACTGGCCCGTAATGAACAGTGTATTACTTTACACCCATTAATGGCCCATGGTGAAACTGGCCCGTAATGAACAGTGTATCACTTTATACCCATTAAGGGCCCGTTATTCCGTTGGGCGTTTCAACCATGTTATCTTTCGGCCTTCTCGAGCCCATTTATTCTTGGGCTCATTTCCGCGATTCGTTTACTTACGGCCCGTTCTTGTCATTTTTACGCTTATGGGCCAAATTCAGCCCATGGTTACATCGGCCCGTTTGTGGTCCGTTAACACGTTGGGCCGTTTTCATAGCGTCATGAAATACGGCCTATTAACGATGGCCCGTTATGGTCGGCCCATGAACAGACGATTTCAACTCTAGCCCGTTTACGGCCATAATGCGGCCTGTTATTGGCCCATGTTTGGCCAATCGATCATACTGCTCGTATAAGGCCCATTGATGATACGGCCCATAGAAGGCCCATTGTTTCTACGGCCCGTAGAAGGCCCATTGTTTCTACGGCCCGTAGAAGGTCCACTGTTTATACGGCCCGTAGAAGGCCCACTGTTTCTACGGCCCATAGGTCCAGTGTCACTACAGTAAATATTAGCCCATGGTTATTGTGGCCTAGTTTTAAAAAATAGGTTATTGCAGCCACTAGCAAACCGCAGAAAAATAACTGCACTGACTACAAGCAAACAAATAAACAATACAACAAGGAAATAAATAAGCAAGCAACTTACACTAGGCTATCACGGCTATTACACATATTACATCCACTGGGCATCAAAGTTCGCCACCAGTGCAAATATAGGGAACACAACAACATATAAACGCCACAAAGAAAACAAGTCCGAACTGAAACCACTTGAAGAGCTCAAGAAACAACATCCAGGTACCCATAATGCGGGCAAGATGCTTAGCAAGCTTATTAACTTTCTCTTGTTTGGCGCTTAAGTCCTCCAAAGCTTGTTGTTGCACCGAAAGTATGCATCTGAATTCTGCAGGACTTCCTCGGTCCTTGACTTCACAATCGCATAACATCTCGATCGATGTCTTTCCACTTGAAGTTGAGACTCAAGAAGCTGAACTGATTCGAACAACGAGTTCAAGAGCTGGTGCCGAGCGAGTGGTAGCCAATAACTTGAACACTACATCAAGACAGGACTTTGGGGTTGTCTCGGTGTCCTCAATATAGTTTTTATCAGCTTTCTTGGAGACCAACAGGATGTCTCACTATCTTGAACCTTATCTGCATTACTTCCTTTACCATTGCATAACAGGTACTCTTCTCCAATATTTTATCCGTGTTCTAAAGAGAAACAAACAAACACATCTCAGGTTTACAATGTAGTATATGAAACTCATTTTGGTAAACCAGTTCAAGAGTAAGGTGGACAGGATAACAGCATAAAACAAACATATATCTATGTAGTATGGTCCTTTGTATGGTCTATATCATTCTAGTTTATGTTGCCAAATCAAGATAGATACAGATTCAAATCATATCTATTTAAGACAAAGCAGCATAGACAGAATATAAGTGTGGGAAACTACACAGCAATAACAACACTTGTAATGTGCATGGCATGAGAACATAACTGTTTATTCAATTGGATCTGAAATCAACATAGAGCAAGTTACAACAGCAAACAGCCAAACACGTTGAAGAGACAGGTTTAAAACATACCTGTTGCGCCATTGGAGTTTCAATTGCATCCTTCAAATTTGAAATTGGTTGGTATCGATAATACAAGTGATGCAAGAGCAAAGTAGTATGAACCATAGCTACGAACCTGACACGAGAACAATTCTTCTTCCTTTAAGCATTGACTTCGGGTTCGGAGTGGTGGTCCTCGTGATTTGGGCACTGCAGTTGCCTTACTAACTGCTCGTGTTTGGGTGCTCTGTGGTGGAGACGGTGATGTGTCAACGGGAACTGGGTGTCTATCTGTTGGGGTTGGGGTTAGAAGGGGTGTAGCTGGTTCTCTGTCCAACTGGGTAGGGGTACAATCTGCATGAGTGTGGGTTATGTGTGGTGGGGCTGATTCTTGGGCAAGTACAACCGTGGTTCTATCTGCATCGACGGGTAGCATGATCTTTTCTGAAGACCGTGTTTTTACTCCCACAGATACTGCCATCACTCCCTCCAATTGAAATGGCTGATAAACAAGAAAAGTAATTGAATGTACAGACATTGTAAGATAGACAGGTGCAATGGATAGTAGGGAATAAAACAGGGCATGAAATAATTCACATTTATGTTGTCTAAGCAAACAGAATAGCAGGACATAATTTCACATATATGATGGCTAATTAAACAGGATAGCATGACACAATTTCACATGTATGATGGCTAACTAAATAGGATAGAATGACATACTTCAAAATATGATGACTATGTAAACAGGATGACATGATATAACTATACGATGTGTCTATTAAAGTGGTTGGCATGCCATAAATCACAAACATGTCGTCGATGGAAACATGATGGCATGATATAATTCATGGATAGAATGACATAATTTAAAATATGATGACTATGTAAACAGGATGAGATGATATAACTATATTATGTCTTTAGAAAATGGGTTGGCATGCCATAATTCAGATACATGCTGTCTATGTAAACATCATGGCATGACATAATTCAAATATATGATTTATATACTAAGGAAGTGAGCAGAGGGCAACTACATATATGATGTGTCAACTAAGGAGATGGCATTCAATATTGTGTATATGATGTAAAAACTAAGCATTGCAATACAACATATGCATTATATGAGTAATATAACCCTGCCAAGTTTGAGCATACACCTCGGGGATAATAGGACTGGTCATCGCCTCTGAATCCTCCTCAGAAGAGCTATCTGTAACCAGCAAGATATTTGCTTCAAGAGTAGCATTATGCGCTCTGAAGACCTTGTTTTCACTCCAGATTTCTCCATCATCAATTCAAATGGCTGATGCACAGGAAGAGCAGTTGAATATACAAACATTGTCGACAAAAGCAATGAGAAATACAAAAAAAGGACGGCATGATATAATTTACATATATGACGCTTGCCTAAACAGCATGGCATTGCATAATTCACATACATAATGCCTTGCAACAAGATAACATTGCATAATTCACATATATAATGTCTTGCAACAAGATGGCATTGCATAATTCACATATATGATAATTAGACACTAAACAGGTGGCATTCACACAAAGCATGTCTAAACTAAGCAAATGACATAGCAATGCAAGATACCATACATACGATATGAGTAACATAACCCTGCCAAGTTAGGGCATGCACCTCGGGGAAATATGATGGTCATCTCTCTGAATCCTCCTCGAGGAGCTATCGGTAACCAACAAGACATGCGCTTCGTCGAGATAGCATTGTATGCCCAAGACCTTGTTTCCACTCTAGATTTTTCCATGACCGTGCGAATGGCTGATGCACAGAAGAGTAATTGAATGTACTAAAATTGTTGACAAATTTAACACATAATAAAAAATGATGGCATGATATAATTCACATATAAGATGATGGCTAACCAGGGTGGCATTGCAAAATTCACATATATGATGCCTGGCTAGACAAGATGGCATTGCATGATTCACATATACGATAAAGAAACTAAACAAATGGCATTGACACAAAGCATGTCTAAACTAAGCGGATGACATCTTTAATGTATCGATAAGCAATGCAAGGCACCATATGCATGATATTACCAACATCAAGATGCCAAGTTAGAGCGAAGACCTCATGGGGTAAATAGGAGTGGTCTTCTCATTCGAATCCCCTCGAACAGTTATCTTCCTCTTGATTATGATCCGAAATGGGTGGAGGGGACTGCCTTTAAGCCCACCATGGAGCAGCGGCTGCATGAAATTTTATTGCCATGCAAGGCTCGTCTCTTTTGCTCTACATGATCAGTTCCATTGTGTACAATAACTGGCATGCATAGGAATAAAACATAGTGAGATTATGTAAGGAGTGCATGCACAAATCCAGAGTGATGGTAGCAAACTATGGATAGACCCAAAACCAATAATAGCAGGCAGATAATAGCTTTAGTTAAAAAATACAGATAATGGATCCTTTAATGTTTGTTTGCACCCAACATGAAACTCATAGTAGACACCGGAGATTAACCGGATAGTAGATGAGATAGTCTTGATTGCTGCCCCAATATGTACCCCACAACCATTTAAAACTCAAGTTTCACATTAGTTTGGACCTGACTCGAGTCTAATAGGTGAACACGACGATAATGTAGCATGTCATCATATTAAGCGGCGCATAACGTAAGCGGAACACGGAAGAGTGCGACCTCTCTTGCGGACCCGTGTAGTCCTCAAGGTCATCTGCTCAATTGATGATGGTAATGCAGTTGTCGTGGCTGCCGGCGGCGGGGAAGAAGATCTGAGGCGGCGAAAGATAGTCTGGAGAGCGGATCCCTGCTGTGGCGAACCCTTCCGTCGTTGGAGCAGCTGAGCTGGAGTGGAACACAGCGCCGCAGGAGTAGGACAAACCACACAAGGTTTTCTTTGACACATATCTGTAACATAAGTAATTGAGTAAGGGCTTGTTTGAATTTGAGGATTCTAACAATGCAGGGATAGGAAATAGACAGGAATAGGATAGGAATGCATGTGCAAAACAGAGAATTTAAAAACACAGGATTTCTGCCAATCTGGTGTTTAATTCACAACAATTGGAAGCTCACAGGATGCAAAAAAGCATGGTGAGATTAAGTCAAACCACAAGAAAATGTATGGTTATAATGCTATTATGCTACTATCTCTTAGTCTTGTGCTTGATGAATAGGAATATGAAAAGGAGGAGAAGTGGAAATTAGAATTCCTACGGTTTTTCTTTCAAGGAGACACTAAAGGAACAAATCCTACAGTTTTCCTTTGCTCCATTCCTTTGCACCAAATTCATGAAAAGTAGTACCATAGGAAACTTTCCAATTCCTATGTTTTTCATTCACTTTTCCTTTCAAGCATCATCGATTCTAGTAGGCAGGCTTGAGCAAGGAAAATCCTACACTAAAAAATGTTTTTGTGCTACTTCTATTACTTTGGACCCAGGCCACTGCCATACTAGCTCAACTCCTGGCCCATCGACAAATGCACAGCTCAAACGCAGCAGAGATAAATAATCATGGCGTTCAAGAGAGTCCATCACGGATAGCTAAGTTGCCTCGTACCTCACTGCTTGTCATATAGTAGGATAAAATAATCGTATTTCCCGTTACTACGAGTGCTCAGTGGACAATATATATAGCATGTAGAGTAAAAAAGAGATGCAACAAGTGTACAACCTCTTTGGGGAAGCCATGTCGATCTCGGTGTGATTGGGTTGGCGGTGAGGATGCTCGGCTGACTTTGCTTGTCGGAGGAGGAAGAAGATCTTAGGCGTCGGAGATGGAGCCCGAGTACTGCTCACTGTGATGGAGGGTTTAAATCGTTGGAGCAGCTCCGTGAGTTGTGCGGCGCCGAGGTGAAGCGAGGACAAGAGAGACAATGAACAATGTTAACTTGAGTGGAATTCTAATACCATCTCCAATACATGACGTAAAATACATAACCACAAAGTGCTAGATGTAAAATACATCAGCCGCTCATCTTTGAACTTAACTGTCGAAACTGAACTTAACTGTCAAAACTGAACCTAAGTGTCGAAACTGAATTTTGCTGTCGAAACTGAACGCACTAGCAAGGTGAGGCTACACGTCGGTCGACTGACTTTTTCATCTCTGTCGGTCGATTTTGCAGCCGTTGGATCTGAAATCAAGGGCCTGCGGTTCATCTTCAACCTCCACCCCCCCTGAGCCGCCAGCCACCACCGGCCAAACAGCAGCCCCCCGCCGCCAGCGACCGGCGGTGCGCCGCCCCGCTCGCCCCGAAAACACTCCCCAACAGCGGTCCGCCGCCGCCCCGGCCATCCCTCTAGGCCCTCCCGTGCCGAGCTTTTTCTCCTGCGATCCCCACGCCACCGCCCCGCCAATGCCCCGCCACCGCCGGCGACCACAGCCCCCATCCTGAACCTTAAGATAGATAGTGGGGTACCTCTTCGGCGAGCCCCCCTCCCCGCTACGGCTGGTTCTTCCTTCACCCCGGCGAGCCCACCCCTTGAAAATCGACTGACCCAAAAGTTGATTCAGTCGACTGAAGGGTAGCCAAATCGGAGCAGCATCGCAAGCAAGAGCAAGAGCGAGAGCAGCAGCGCAAGCAAGAGCAATAGCAAGAGCAGACCAGGCAGGGGACCGAGAGCAAGAGTAGAGCAGCAGCGCGAGCGAGAGCTAAAGTAGCAGCAGCTCCTACTGATGTGGACGTCGCCGCCGAGGGAGCGACGCCGTGGAGGAAGTGGCCAGCGATGCCACCGTGGATGGAGCCGCGCCGTGTCGGCTCGGGACCGAGCGCCGGCAGCACCGTCAGATCGAATCAAGAAGAAAATGCGGCGATTAGTGTACAACCTCTTTGGTGGCGCCGATTAGGCCGCAACTTCATCCGAGGAAGCGGTGATGATGATGCTCTTCCGTGGTGCGGTGAAGACGACGGTGTGGGAATGGAGGTGGCATGAAAGACGAGGGAACGTCGGGGCAGCTCCTTGGAGGTGGAGGGCGGGTGGCTGAACCGCGGGACGATGAGATCGACGACGGATCCTCATCCGGTACGGTGGATGAGGGACGTCGAGGTGTTGCTGTGGACGACGTCGTCGGGGAAGAGGCTCCGGCTGGGTGGCGGACGGAGCAGGGTGTGGGGTTTCATCGCGGGTTTTCGCGGCCTCGGTGTACGAATGGGTGGGCGGATGGGATGGCAGTGGGGAACCATGGCATAGAGACGCGCTTGTCCGAAATGCGGGGTAAGTTACAAAAGTACCCCCCCACCGATTTGAGGCGGTTCTTTTGGTTTAGGGGTACCACGGGCATTTCGCGTGTCGGGATTTCACAGGAGGTGGGAGTTTTTGCGTGCGTTGTAATTTCGAAATAGCAAGGCGGGGGTTGAGATGGAGGGAGTTGTCGGAGCACAACGAGACAAAGATATATCTTAAATATTTTGGGCTAACAAGGCGCGGGTTGAAGAGGTGGGAGTTTTGCAGCACGATAGACAGAGACGCTAGCTTCAATTTTTGGCATAACAAGGCGCGGCTTGAAATTTCGGAAGAACAAGCTTAACGTGTACCCAAAAAAAGATAATTTGCACCTCAACATGCACAACACACACACAAACACCATTTAGACTAGAGTAAGGTACACGTGCATTGCACGCATGAGATTTGGTAACCAAATTCTTGAAACTTATAAAAAACAGAGTTGGTGATGATGGTGTGCCTGCCATCCTGCAATATAGGCCGTCCGATCTATATCTAACGGATAGAAAGGAAACTATGACAATTTACCCGCACTCCTCTCCACATTTGCAGATAAGGCCTTCCCTCATTCATCCTTTTCTCCCAAGATAAACTACTCATACAAATGCATCTTCATGTTCCATGCAACGCACGGGCATCTTGCTAGTATGAATAAATACCACATTATAGCATGCAAGCTTTGAGTCATATATGCATGATGTAGATGTTCGTTTAATTCTTATAGTTCATTTCATTCAAAATCATCTAGTTTTTATAAGAAAGCTAATCTATTTTAAGATTCATGGAATTGTGCGTTGTAAGACATAAAGTGAAAACAAATAATGGCAAATCATGTAGAAAAACATTTGGGCAATTCTGATACGGAAGATTCTAGAACAAATAAGAAGTGCTTGTGTTTTGATGTTTGTGCATTATGCTTAAGTTCAACCATGGAGTCTTCTAGATTATACATGTGGCGAAATCTGGTGGAATCTAGATGATATTCAACGGCCAATAGTGCTGAAATTTGCCATCTTTGGACCATCGGGTTCGCCTCATCCAACGACCATCTTTCAAAGTTAAAGTTACCCGCACACAATATAAAAATATATATAATATAATATATATAGGGGTATAGATATAGATATGTGATGCGAAAGCATACATCATCTCCAATTAGAATAGTGTGTCCATGCACGGATGCGACGTGGGCAAATGATGTCTGCCATCGGTATCTCAAATTCAAATCGGTCTGACCCTGTTCAATGTGTATACATTACAACATGCTCGTTTCCAAACCACACCACGCAGATCTCCGTTATATTCATGCATGCATGGGTTTCAAACATCAGGATCTCTTATTCAAATATTTGAATTCAACTTTACATTGATTATGACCTCACCTATTCTTTTACACCCACACAGTAGTCTTCTCTTTATAATTGTACCACTAACTTTCTCTCGTGCATGCATGCACACACACTACCAGTCGGCATTATCCATCGCAATCATGCAATCTTTTTCTTCAAGTCGGTCTCCCATGAAGGCACACACCCACACACATCCCCCTCTTCATCATATCGGGCATTCTTTATCTCTCACGCGTGCATGCCCAATGATCGATGTTCCTCTATGTATGTGTGTATATAGCTAGGTCTTTCATAGTTTTCCACACAAACCGATCAATCGATATATCCAGTGAGGACTCACCCTCTTTCCCACGTCCACATCGATAAATCTATACCTCTCTATATAGGATTAACATATATAGCTAATACACCCACATTAATTATATATCCAACGTCCCCCTCTCATCATCCATGCCTTCCGCTTCATCTCTCAGACGTGTGCACAATGGCGAAGATAGGGCGATAAGGGCCCCCCCCCTAACATCACTATATATCGAGGCTAATATGAATGTGATCATTAGACAATTGCTGCTAAAAAAGGTTTAATTTCATGAACTGACCCTCCTCGTAAAGGATTAGCAATGCTTGGCCCCCTAGCTCATTTATTTTTCGTGGCTCCACCACTGCGTGCAACAGCGCACGTGTTCGCCCCCTCTCTCTAAATATCGATCTCGCACTTGTGCATTCCTTCATAGTCTCTGTCGGAGTAATGGGCCACGGGTAGGCAAACCCGAGCCCCTGGACCTTCGAACATCGGGCAGCGCGCCTCAAGACCCCAAGACGAAGAGCCTTTCTTGAAAGTCGGCGGCCGCCGACCGCCGAAACCCCTCCCACCGAGTCCCAGCTTGGCCTCGAGATAAGCCGACTCCTAGCCAGCGACTTCCGAGAGAAGCGGCTCTGGGAGTCGGCCCGCGACTCAACCACCTCCCCTTGATGCGACTATGGGCGGGATGGGATGAGGCCGCCTGCAGCCCATCCTGCCCGTTCACACAAAGGACGAGCATGGCCACAGAGCGCCCGTGCATCGAGAGATCTCCGGTCCGTCCCGCGGCAAGATTGCCACGCCGCCTCGACATCAACCCGTGGGGAGATCCTGTACCCACGACGGCCTGTCTGTGAGACCGAAGATGGCAGGACCGCTGTGGCGGGAGTGCGAAGACGGCAAGAGCACCCCTAGACGGACCCGCAGGAGTCGGCCTCAAGAGTCGGCTGGCCCTTCCACGGCTCCATGCGCCATTAACCGACAAGACAGGAATGGCAGCGGTGATCGCCTCGTCGGTAGCGGCACCGTTGCCATGACCCCATGACCAAGCTCGCGTCATTAGAAGCATGGCTATAGTAATCCGCAGCCGGCAAGACCCGCCCTCGGCGGACAAGGGCTGTCGGCCCCATGCTGGACCATCGGCGGGGCCCCCCAGTCGGCGGGGCCCAGTCAGCGGAGAAGACGCAGCGACTGAGAGGCAGCGAGGCCGGGACCTGCGCCCAGCGGATTCTCATTGTACCCCGGGGTAGGCCTATCTCGGCCCCGGGCACCCATGCAAGAGGTTGAACACTAATAGTTTTAGACACACATAGAGGGAAGAGAAGAGCTAGCCGTGCCCTTCTCCTTCCTCACCCCGAACAGCTCAAGGAGCAACCTTGTACACACTTTGCCATAGTGATCATGCGGAGACCCCATGAGCAGCAGCATAGGGGTGTTATGTCCACGGAGAGCCCTCGGCTGGGTAAGATTCGCGTGCATGCCTTCGCCTCATCCGTTTCGTGGCACCGCGACGTCTCTCGCCCCCACCATGATAAGCCATCCTTT